>CM057813.1:120517573-121042573 GCA_030067965.1 Latrodectus elegans
ATGATTCAATTGTTTAATAGTTAGTTCAAGTTAATTGCTTTTAATTCAGTGATTTGTAAATTTGAATCCCACATTTGGCTTTGTAATAGTTCAGAATCTGTTTTAAATATCCTCCTCTAATTAGCCCTTGTGTAAAAAAAGGACAATTCAAGTAAAATTTTATGACCCATAAGATACTGTGCAGTTTTACCAAATATTTCAGTGTGCCCAAAACTTACAAATAGGTGATTACCAAGTACCAATTTGTGATGCTTTTTGTGAATGCATTTCTTTCTCAGTTTCATAAGATATCAACCAGCCAATAATTGATTCTATTGACAAATGAAGCTGTTTTTTTTGGGGGAAAGGAGGAGTTTTCTCTCTTTTTTTGTTGACTGGTAACTTGAATTTAGAGCAGCGTATACTTTAAACAAAATTCTGATAATGTGCTTGAAATTCTGTAATTAAAGGAAAAATGGCAGATATAACAAGCAGTTTAATTTTTGGCCTTATCTACTTAATGGATTACTGCCTCTGGTTTACTACAAGTGTGTGTAGGAATTTATTTTCATAAAATACTACACCTGAAAAGCTTCATTATTATTCTACTATTGTGTTTTTTGTTCACTATACTCTAATATTTTACTGTTAGGGAATATGAGTTTTTCCTAGCAACATTTTCAATTTGTTTTATTAATTTTTTTCTTCCTTTCATTTATTTATTACTTTGATTATATTTATTATATTGAAATATCATTTTTGCTTTTTAAATTATTTATTAATAAACAGGAAAAATTTGTGGTGTGTTAATGCATTTAAAGGGAAGGTACTCTTTTATAAAAAGCTGAATTAAATAAAGAGATTATTGATGTATGCTGGGTTATGTTAAAATACTATTTGTATTATTTTTACACTTTACTGAATTAATGTATTTTTTCCCATTCTGTAAATTAATATTTTTATCATCTCAAGAAATTTTGCTGAAAGGTTTTCCTAATTTTATTCATGCATCTTGTTTGTAACATATGCTATCAAATTTCATTCCTTGAATATTGTTTTATGAATTTTCATTCACATAGGTATAGTTATTAACTGTTAAATTGTAGCTGTTTTTTTATTTAGTTTTTATATGTTTTCCAATAGTTAACAAATATTCTGACATTATATTTATTCAATACTTATGTAATGTATCTTATTGGTCTCTGTCATTGTTTTCAAACTAAGTTCATATTCATCTGTAATATTTTTACTGTATTAGGTACATTTAATAGGAAAATTTTTAGAATAAAAAATTTATTATTGCTATATAAATTGAAATTTTCAGTGAAATGATTTTGGTGCTTTCAAATTTTATCTTGATTTCTCCACAAGTATTTTTATATATTTATTTCAATTAATTTTATTTCTCATTATTCTATATTTTTGTATAAATATTAAGCCTATTTGATGTTATGAAACAAAGTGATGTGTAAACTTGTACTATTTTGCATTTGTAGTACATTAAAATATCTTGATACATTTTATATGTTCACTATTAATTGTTTTTTATTATTCTCCATATATATTTGGTTCCTTAATTATTTTATGAAAAAGATTTAACATAACTAACATTAATTTATAATTAAAAAAATTATTTCTAACTTATTTCAAAATAAAGTCAAATTCAGTTTATAAAATAGTGTTGAAAAACCTTGATTTAATGTAAAAAAAGTACAAAGTGATATGCAAACAAATTCTTTTTGTGGAAAATACCATAAAAATAAAAATGTTAATATAAAATCAAATGTCAGCAAATTTAAATTTACTCTATTAATACTTTTGTTTTATCTTTCAATTTTATTTGATTGTGATGCTAAAACTTTTGAAAATGAACTGTTGTTTTGAGCTTATTTGGGTTGTAATTTGGCCTGTATTATGTTTGGTTGCTGTAAATATATTTTAAAATTCATTCATATTGAAAATTGTATTTCTTTAATTTTGATACTGGACAAAGGAGATGTATTATTTCTGGGAAGAAAGCAGATTTGGGCAATGACATTTTTCTAAAAATTTGGGGAAAAAAAATCAAATTTATTTTTGAGTAAAATTATATTAAAGTTAGTTTATACTAGCTTCTGTTTGTTTTTATTTTGCTTTGAGCAACAATGTAGTATTCTTTATATAAGGGGCAGGCAATAAGAAATAGTTGATAAAAGGTAACTAAGCATTGTTAGGTTTACCTGAAGTCATATCCACTTCTTGAAATCTTGCCTAAATCCCTCAGAGGGACTACACAGAGTCCATTTCCACTTTAGTTTCACTGCCCCAATCAACAAGAAGGATTTGGTTGCTGATCATCTTAGACAGTTGGCCTTAGAGATCATTAACAAGATCCCCAACAATGCCATAAAAATGTATATAGATGACCAAGCTGGTAGTGACATCTACATTGAGAAACCAAGAGAAAAACTCTATCAGCCTTTGTAATGCTGATTCATCCTCGGTCTTCAAAATGAATTAATTGTAATTGAACAAGGTTTTAAATCTATTCTTAATTAAAGTGATTTTGAGAACCTATGGATCCTGTTGGACAGTAGAAGCTCTTTTTATCACCTCCACAACTGGATTGCAATTGGAGATCAAACTAGCAGTTCTATCCTTCTCAAGTCATCTTGAAGTCTCATGAAGTTTATTTTCAATTGATTCCTTCTCATGTAGATATATACGGCCATGAGCAGGCGAATAGACTGACCAAGGAGGGATGTTATCACAATAATCTTTCCTCGTTAAAACTTAACTTTATAGAACATCAGTCTATAGTTAATTCTGAAATTTTGAAAGGGTGGAGGATTCCTCCCTGCTATCGCTGGTAAGAGGGCAAAGAACCTAGCTCTTCATCCATACTCAACTGTGACAGAGCCTTTAAAACTGCAATTTCCAGCTAGGAATATAGCTCATATTTCAAAGGCAGAAAAATCTTTGAGGTCTGCTTTAAGTGTAAAACTGAGCAGGCTTCTCATAATTACACCCTGAACTGTTTGGGACTTTCCAGAGAGAATATATACTCATCTCCCTTCTGGTCCTGGATTTCCATAGGGTCATTGGTCTGATGGACCTTGTCTGACTTTGTCAGACATTTGGAGGACAAGCCACTACAACAACAAGTTTACATGATGAAAAATAGAGCTCTTAAATGAATATATTTTGTAAATTATCTGAGCTGCATATTGATTTTTATTTAACTCAATGGCTTTTCCATCATAAATTACCAGGTTAAGCACTAACAAGCTTTATGTCTTTCTCTCACATTCATAGAAGCTAACATGCAAAATTCAGTTAGATTTAAATGCTCTTCAAGTTATCTGTGCTATACAATGATTAGTATTTCTCTAAGTATGGCCAAATAATGGGTCTTGATTCAAGTCACAGAAAAATAATATCAGTATTGCATTTCAAGTTTCCTACAAACTAATAATAGTATTTAGTATTTGGCTCAAAACATATCCTATTGTTGATTTCTTTTTTTATATGATCTACAAATATCTTCTGAGAATTTTTATCTAATGTTTAATTAGTAGCATGCGAAATCCATATAGCTGTTTCCATATACTTTATCTTAATATGTCTTAAAAATTAATCTAAAGTTTTGATATTTTACTTTTTCTCTTAGACTTGTGGCATTCTTGATGCAGAACCTGGCAAACTTCATGCCATTGGATATGCTCTCTTGGTTGTATACTTTCTCCAGCAAATGGAAAATCCTATTTTGCCTGTAATAAAATTGTCAGCAGATAAAGAAACTGAAGTAATGTTATATTTATTATATATAAAGAAAGATTATTTTAATTATTATCTATGTTTAGAATATTGCTGTAGTCAAGCTTTGCTAAGAACGTTACCAACAAACAATTATAAAGTAAAAGAAATCAGTTTGCTTAAAATTTATTAAATATCTTTTGATGATCTTTTTTTTTAATCTATCTTTCAATCCTCGAAACATGTTTTAAAATTATTTTTGCAAAATCCTTCCATAGTCTATCCATCCGAAATTAAATATCAGTTAATAAAGAAAAAATAGTTACATCAGTTGAATATAGAACTTGGGTTTGTTTAATTTATGAATGATAAGTGCACAAGAAAACTTAGTTTTCCTGTGAAATATTCTTGAGTTATTATGTGAATCATGGTGAATTCCTTTCTGTATGGACATTTGAATATCTTAAAATTCTATGAATTATTTCATGCAGTGTATGCAGAAAATTCATACGAATAATCTTCATTCACAGTCTGGCCATTTGGTAAGAATTTCTAGTTTATAATGTGATGATAATCAAAGAAACCAACTATAGTATCTTGATTTTTTTTAAATACTTTTAATATTTTCCCCATCTTTCTTCATTTTCAAGTATCATTCACTTAACTTTAACTTAGAAATGTAAAAATAAATATAGAAAGTGTTCATTATTACTTAAACAAAAGTTTTATAGCAATAATACATTTGAGAAGTTAGTTATCTTTAAAATCAACTATCAAGCTATTTCAGAACATAGTTTTTAAATCTTAAAATGTAACATATTAGGAATTTAAAGGGTCTTTCAAACTTTTAATTGTAATCATAATGTTGAAGTTTTTCCAGTGATGGTTAGTACTGTTAAGCAACTCTTACTAATTGTAAATTTTTTAACTAATTAAAATGATTCATAACCTAAGTAGGTGCTCCACAAGAAAAGTAAATTTTCTTGAGCTTACTTTTCCTTCATCTTTTTTATATCAATCAAAACAGTTGTTTTCATTAAAAGTTTTTTTTTCCAGGAAACATTTTATACATGTTCTTTGCTCAATCATATGTGTCATTTTATTGAATGAGTTAAATATTAAAAGTTTAAAAGCAAAATATAAAAAATAAATGTGAAAGCTTTTAATTTTTTTAAATAAATTAATTTTTTGATAGTGAAAGGAAATAAATTTATTTACTATTGCCATAAATTTGTATAAACATTATAATTATTTAATAAAAGTTTCCAGAAAATATCTACTATTAATTTTAGGTATTAGATACTTTTGATTACAGAACGTTTCATGCATCATAAATGTCTGTAATATTACTGTACTTCTCTGTTATATCTGTAGTAATTTTCAAGAAAGTGTTTATAATTATATTTATATGCTAGCATTACTTAATTAAAGAGTAATAAAAGAAATTTTCTTAAAAAATTTTCTCTTGTTTTATGTTGAATAAGAATATTGTAGAAAATAAATTTAATATAATTAATCATTATGAAATATACAAAATACGTTGCAAGATAAATGTTGCTATTTTGCATTGATCATAGTGGAGCAGTTATTGAAAAGTAATCTAAATTTTTTTACTCTTACTCTATTTAGTATATAGTATTGTATGATTATTTTGTTTGTGCTTAATTTGTGCATTAAAGCAATCCCTCTTTGTAGTGTTTAAAAAAATTTTTTTAAATCAGTAATATAGTATTATCTTATGAATAAAGTAGTTCTTGTTGATCACTTCTGTCACTTAAATTGATTAAAAGTGTGTGTGATTCAATAAATAACAATTAGCTTCCTGTAATAAAGCTATATGAAGAATAAATTATAGTTTTTCTTCATATAGCTTTATTACAGGAAGCTAATTATTATTTATTATGAAGTTATATGAAGAAAAAGTATGTTTTTAATCAGTTTGGTAATTATTAGAACTCTTTCTGTCATGTAATTTATCAAATAATTTTCAACAACTGTTGATCATTTAACAAACTTCAATTTAAATTTTTATCTTTTCTAATGTTACTGACATTTTTTATGGTATGAAAGTAGATTAATTCATTTTTACTTCACAAGAGTAATGTAACAAATAATAAAATAACATAATGTGAAAATAGAAATTGAATCTAGCTACAGAGAATAGAAAAAATTTGACAGTTTAAATCTTAAAAACATGTGTTATATCTAAATTATAAAGTGTGTACATTAATTGTAAGCTATTTTTGATTATTGCATATTTTAAAACAATTCTAGGAATACTTTCTAAAATCAATAAGTGTTATTGAATTTTCTTATAATCCATTTTTCTTGACAAATAGTTCAGAATCTATGTATGTTGGTTTCAGTGAAATTAATTCTTAAATATAAAAAGTTGACAGACAAACAAACTTAACCATGATAAATAAATAAAGATGCTTAAGTACACAATTGATTTAAAAAATTCTAGTTAAAAGTGAAGTTTAGAAAATCATTAAATTTTTCCTTATAATTTCTTCTTTCTTTAATTTTTTTTATATATTAATTTTCAATTTGTTTAGACAAGTTAGTGTTATGGTCACTGAATATGTCAAAGAATGTTTATTTGAATTATTTGAATATTGATTTTCTTACTTATTTGAAAAAATATTATTTGATATTGCTAAAATATGGAATACTAATTTTTCTGATATTTTGCCTATATATAAAGATTTTCAATTAAAAATTATTAAGAAATTCATTCAATTACAGTGTGTATTTTTTTAAATGCTCTGTAGTATTTACAAAGCACAAAGTGAATATAATAAAAATACATAATTTTTTTTTTTTAAATTTTTTTATCACAGAAAAAAAAGTTTAGAAAACTTTGTTTGGAATAATTAGTTAGTAATTATGATTTATCTTAATAAAAGTCAATCATAATTATTTCAAATTAATTATCTATTGTAAATTTTTGTATGAAGATGGACCATCCATTAATTTAAGTTTCTTATTTAAATTATGTTAATATTTTTCCAATTTTTTCATTAAGAATGTAATTTTAATAGAAGAACATTTGTAAATTAATGCAGATTATAACTTTGTTTTGTTAATCATCCTAAATTATTAATTTTTAATAGTATTTTTATGTTCATGTACGTTAAAATAATGTGATTCTAAAGTTCAAGTGGTATTGCTTAATCCACTATATTCGAATATTTTGACTACATGTTGTTTATTTTTTAGCATATTCCAGAACTGAAGAATAAAAATAAGGCAAGTGTAGGTGAACTTTGGGTGGATTTTCTAAAATTCTACAGTGAAGAGTTTAGTTGGTTACATTATGTTGTATGCATTTCTAAAACACAAAAAATTACTAAAAAATCAAAATCATGGAAAGAGTGGATTGCGATTGAAAGTAAATAAATTTATAATTTCATATTTCTGAGTGTGTCATATTTTTCATTTCAGTTATCTCACTCTGATTTTGACTTTTTTTTTTTTTAAAAAAAACAAATATATTCATTATCTTCTATAAATGTTTCAATTTCTACTTTTTATATCCAGACTAATGTTTAGGAATTACAAAAAATATATTACATTGCAAGTATTGGAATGTTTATAATTTTTTTAGAATTGTATCTTGCTCTTGATTATCTTTAAAAAAATGCTTTTAAATTTCTTGTTTTTTTCCATGATTGTATAATAGCTAATGAAATACACAGAAGAGTCCCAGACAAAGCTCTTTTTACAACATTCTGAAAATGAGTTATTTTTGTTATAAAATATTTTATGTTTTCTACTTAGAAACAAAAAGTGTACAAACAATAGTGCAATAGCTTAAAATACAGATTAATTTGATATTGTGAACTATTTATATCACAAGTAGTAATTTTTTCTTCTTAACTTAATAGAAATCATGTAATTAAGAATAGTAGGTTGTCTAGACTCATAAAATGTTGTGTAAATGGTTTTCTTTTTCTCTTCCTTGGTAATATATGATTAGCTCTACTATCAAATGACAAAAATTTGAAATTAGCAAATTAAAGAGCTGATTGAATTTCTCATTTTTATTTTTAATACAAAATCTCTTTACTTATAAATAACAAAGTCTTTCTTGAAATCAAATTGCTATTAAATGGTGTTTCCAAGTTCAAGATTATTATAAATGGACTTTTATACTTTATAGTCTAAATATACTTTATTACTGCCATTAATAATAGCTGTTTAAAATTGACTAATTATTGAACCAGCTCAATTGCTTAATTGACATGGTACTTAGTATTAGAACACTAAGCTTTTTATTTTTCCAGAAGGTTTTGGGATTAAATTCATTAATGTATTTTGCTTCTATTTATCATAAATACTTTTTTTAATTAATTTTTTATTAATATTATAAGTTAGCATATCAAATTATATATTTCTGCTTTTTCTTAATAATTTAAAAAGATTTCTTAGATTTGAAGAAAATGTGAGTAATAATAAAACAGTATGTGAACTCATGCATATAGTAGTGGATTTTAGATGTTAAATGTTTGTGTGTTTGATATTTTGATATTTGTTTGAAATAGTTGTATTTAAAAAGTCTGAAAAAGAATTATCATTTTTTTTATTGCTGTTTGTGACTATCATGACTTCTGTCATTTGATTTTAAATGATAAAATCTTTAAATTATGGTCAAAGTATTTGATAATGATATATATATACACGAGCGTCACTCTGAAATTTTTGAGATACAACTAGGTTTTTAAAGTTATACTTACAAAATTTTAGGTGTGTTCAAAATATTTCAGCCTCAATGCACTTTTGTAGACGAATTTTCCACAGATTAACTGCCCCAAGCCATTCATTTCTCGGAATAGATGAAAAAATGCATTTATAGCTACATCAATCTCTTCTTCTGAATGAAAACGACGTCCATGTAAGTTCTTTTTTTAGATTAAAGAATAACCAAAAGTCGCACATAGCTAGATCAGGTGAATACAGCGGATGTTCGACTACTTTAATTTGTTTTTGTTTAAGAAACTCAACCGTTAATCTGGCTGTATGTGAAAATGCATTGTCATTGGGAAGCATTTATCCCCTAACATTCAGTTCTTGTAGAATTTCTGGGAGACATTTAGTGGCATAACAGTTTGCTGTTACTGTCTTCTGCCCTTCCAACTTGATGGCTTTGACCAATCCCGTACTTCTGAAGAAAACAGCATACATCACTTTTTTCAGTACGCGTTGTTTTTTCATCATTGTTGGCGTGGGATCATCTTCAAAGATCCAAACATTGCTTTCTTGATGTGTTGGAATGTCAGAAAACGGTATGTACGTTTCATCACCTGTTACAATTTTAGAGATGATGTGGTGGCCACCATCATTTAGCTATTTAAGAGTTTACTGATTCTGACACGCTCCTCTCTTCGGTGCTCAGTTGGTTATTATGGGGAACCCAACGGCAAACTACTTTTTTCATATGTAATTTTTTATGAATGATTTTGGGTTGGGCTGCGTATCCAATGTTAAGTTCCTTCTGTATCATTTGATAGGTACAGCGATTATCATCCATTAACATTTTTTGTATGGTAGACACATTATCTGAGATTACTGCCGATGGTGGCCTTCCTGTCTGTTCTTCATCATGAAGAAAATTGTGACCTCTTCTAAATTCTCCAAACCATTTGAATATAGTAGCATGAGCTGGAGATTCATCACCAAATGCTAATTGCAACCGTTGAATGCATTCTTCTTCATTTAATCCTGATTTAAAATCGTAGAAAATCATAGCGCAAAAATGTTCTCGTGTCAACTCCATTTTCTCTTTTGTTTAAAATTTATTCTACGCTAAACTAGTTGAAGTAAGTCAGTAAAAAATCATCTTCTGTGTTAAAATACTTTGTATTTTAAAATTAAACCTTTATTTTTATTTTGTAAATTCTTGTCTGCACTTATCTCAAAAATTTCAGAGTAACCCTAGTATTCGTATATATATATACATACATATGTATATAAAGTGGGTTGAAAAGTTCTATCAAATTTTATAGAATTTACGGATTTTGAAGTAAAGTAAAGAGTAAAATTTCTTAAATTGATAAATGCAAATATTTAATCTTCTTGCAAATGCAAATATTTAAACTTAAAAATTTACTGTAGATGAGAATTAATATTAATAACAATGCTTACAGACAAAATAAAATTAGATATGAATAATTGGTAATTGTTTCATTAAGTATGAATAAATTAAATGTTCCTTAATAAGTAATAGTTTTGAAATTTAAGCATTTTTACATTATTTTTTTTTTAAAAAATATGTTATTTATCTGAGTGTTTAGCAGATATATAACATATATACTGAAAGTGAGGAATAATAAATTTTATACTAAAGCTCTATTTGGATCAGTGGAGTTTTCTTGTTATTTCTAAAAGCTTTTAAAGGAAAATATCAATAACTTTTTTATAAAAACTTTTTTTATGACTATCGAATCATGGCGCAAACATTTGTAAATGAAGTTTATGCTTAACATCAGTGTCTTTCAGTAAAATAAATTTAAAAATTTAATTAATTTCTTAAGAATTAGAATTTGTAATTATATTTTTAAATCTTCACAGTTGAAAAATTTTATATTATTTTCACATTGTAATTTTAGTTTATCAGTTAATCATCATTTTGATTTGAACAAAATTCTTTATATTTCTGCTAAATAAATATATGGGTATTTTATATAGATTTCTAATGTTATGTTATAGGTTAAAATAAAATAAATTACTCTTTTAGCGAATTAACACGTATGTATGTTTGTGTGTGTGTGCCTGTGTGCATTCATATATGTATATATGTTTTACCTTGTTAACTATGTCTAAATATTTTAATTTTATACTTCATTTTGCCTTTTTTTTGGAGGGGTGAAGGAGGGATTAAAGGTAACTATTGATTCCAAGTATATATAATGTAATATTTTTTCATCTTGAGGTATTTGTTCATTAATATTTAATTATATAAGGCAGTATTTCAGATTTTGCTATTATAATATCATTAGGACAGTTAAAATTTAAATAGTAAAATATGAATTGATTTGAATGATAACATTCAGTAAACATATTTCCTAAAATTTGTGTATTAGAATTATTAAAGTTTAATACAAATTAATATTTTTGTATTAAACTTTACAAATTTAAATTTTTTTATTTCAGATCCATTTAGTGAAAAAAATATTGCTACATCTGTGAAAAGAGACATTGCAAATTACATCCATTCTTGCTTTTGTTCCTCTTATGAATATTTCTCCTCGCCTACAAGTAATTCAGAAAGTGGCAGTGAAACAAGTTTGTATTTTTTTTACTGGAGAAAAATCGGTATTGTTCCATTAAGTTGGTATAAATCTCACTAAACTGATATTTTTTGTGACAATAAATGAAATGTAAATAAAAAAAATTATTTTATTATAATAAATTTTAAGCTAACAGATCAAACATTTTGAATGTTCGAAAAATTCAAATGCATTAGAAATATTTTGAGCGTTTTTAAAAGGATTAATTTATTTGAAAATGTGATTTTAAAATGTTACAATTGAAGTCAGTAATGTTATTTGGCAATTTTTTCGCTTATGCCAATGAAATGGAATAGTATTGAAAAACTTAATTTAATTTAAGGAAGTGATATTATTTATTTAATCTATTTTGAGATAATTTCAGGAAATGAAATTAAATATGATTGATTAAAAAATATTGACATAGAGCATTAGATTG
Organism: Latrodectus elegans; assembly: GCA_030067965.1. Classification (NCBI taxonomy): domain Eukaryota; kingdom Metazoa; phylum Arthropoda; class Arachnida; order Araneae; family Theridiidae; genus Latrodectus; species Latrodectus elegans. Next base: position 120,528,998 of record CM057813.1, read on the forward strand.
AAAATAATTAGGTAGCATACATTTTCTTTATTTAAATAATAGTTTAAAATTTAAATAACTCTTATTTTGATTTATATTAGCTTTCACCTGCTTAATCAAAATCATTTTTCTCAATAAAGAGATTTTATCCTGGCTTTCAATGAGTAAGAGAAATATATCTTTCCAATATTCAAGGATTTGCAGTTTAGGGTGTATTCTATTTGTTTATCATCTTTATCACTTGAATTGCCTAATTCCAAGTGTATCAGTTAATTGAGAATTTGAATTTTGGGAGTTCAAATTACAAACTATATAATCTTCTCTGTCTAATACCTCTCTTTATAAGATATGTAATATAAAGTTATCTATATAAAGTTTTTCTTTATCTTAAAAATATATTTTTCTTTTCCTCATCATCACTGACTTTTGTGAAGCCATTTTTTACAAATGTATTTGAGTTACATAATGAGAAAATGATATGAAGATTTAAAATGTTTAGCAATTTTCAAATGTTTTCTGATTTCATTCAAAAAATTTTTGTTCATACTGGTCTTTATTGTAAATTTTAAATAATTTGATTTTAATTCACAAACTCTTCTTGACTTAACAATTCCATGTAAACAATAACTGAACTAAAAATTCATTTATTGTTTACGTATTATTGCTATTTTTGCTTAATTTAATAAATGTTTACTATCAATACTGTTATAAAAATTTAGCAAATTTGAAATAAATATACTAGATTTAAAGCAATAAAATGCAATATTTGCATATATTTAAATATTTTGTAACATTTTATAATTTCATTAGGTATGATTATAGTTAATTCTTTTTATTTTAATGTCATTTTTTTCAAAATCAATTTTTTAACTATGATTCAAAAAGAATTTGTGTGCTTTATTTTTTCATTATGAAAAAAGTTTTATTTCATTAAATACATTATAAGCTACGATTTTAAATTTATATATATATATATATATATATTCAGAGACTATCCAAAATAAGCCAAAACTTATTCAAAAAGTAGTGTTTTGTTTCTAATCTGAAGTGGGAGCACATATGGCATTTAATCCTTCTTGAATCCCCCTTAAAATGGACATATACAAGTTTTACATGGTGGTAGTAGAGTTGTCATATGATTTCCTTATACAAACATTACTCAAACTCCCAGAGATTCAGGAAGGAGATGATAGGATCACATTCTTTCTTCTAAAACAGACCACAAATGTTTCTTGGTGGATGTTTTTTAGTCTGCTGTGATCTTCCCTCTAATATTCACTATCTTCTTTAATATCTACCAGTCTATTGTAATTAGTGGTTTTCCTTCTACAATTTTCTCTCTCAGAATTTGTTTTGCATTATTGTTGAATGTTTTTAAGACATTCAAGTTTGCCTGTTGATACCCCAGCAACTATACTATTGTGATTACTGATGCACTGACTAGATAGGTACCCACTTTTTGCTCTCTTTTAGAACTTTGACAATTATCTCATTTTAACTTCATCAAAACAAAATTAAGTAAATAAAGGTGATCAATGCTTTTCCATATATCCTTGGGACTATAGTCTCAATAATGTAATGTTAAAAAAACTAGCTAGGTACTTAATTTAATCCTTTTCTGTCAATAAGGAAGTTACTGTTTCCACTGAGGTTTTTCTATTTTGGAATTTTGGATAATTATTGCTATATATATATATATATATATATATATATATATATATATATATATTGAAATTGTACTATTTTATAACTTATTGACTCTTAAATTACTTTTGTAAGACTTGATTGTTTTAATCTTAATTAGGTGATAGCTATGAGGACGGTGAAAGAGGTGTTCAGAAATATTCATTTATTTCATGTACTGCAAATCTTGAGGTATTTTTTTATTTCTATAATTTTTTTAGCTTCTTTTAAACAACTTATTCATTTTTTAAAAGTTAAATTTTATCTTTATAATAATAAAGTTCTATAATTGAAATTAGAATTAGTGGCAAACCTTTGAATTATAATAAAGAGTATTTAAACTTTTGAGGTTTGATTGAAATTTTAAATATCAGGATTTAGTACGAGTGTCTGTATATATATTATTATTATTATTGAAACTATGATAATTTTCATGTTTTAGTTTAACTTACCTCCAACTCCTGTGTTACATGGGATAGTGTTTTTATAACTTATAAATAAATAGACAAGTTTTATTTAGAAATATTTTGAGTAAATATTATTTAATGCAAAATATCTACAAAAAATTCATCACAAAGTATATTGAATTTAAATATAAAATTATAGTATTCCATTTATTTAAAATTTTATGATAAAGAAGAAAATAAAAAATTTTGGGAAGCAAATTTCTTTACTTTCATATATTAATTCAATGTTATAAAAATATATTTTTTAACTGTGTGTTTATTAATAAATTATGAATAGAGTAAATTATTTGAAATATTACTATTATATAAATCTTTGCATTTCAAAAAATAAATCAAAACCTTTTATTATGGATCAAAAGCAAAAAGTTGATGTTTATCAAAATGTTAATAAAAACATGATTCCTTTTACTGATTGACATACATAAAGCTAAATTTTTGTATAAGGATTGAAGAGAATCACATAAAAAATATTTCTGTGGTTAAATGACTTTTTTTTACCTCAATAAAGAAACTGTATAATAAATTAAAGCTATATTTCCAATATAAAGAGATTGATGTGAATTATTCAAAAGTTAGTTATCAAAAAGTAAAGAATGAAAGAGAATAAACTTATTAATTTACAATTTATCCATCATAGCTATAACAAAGGTACAAAGTTTGACTATAAAAGCTAGAATAGTTTTTGATGTAAGCTGACATCTAAATAATCAACTATTTCTAATTGAATGTTTAGTCATAGGACCTAACTTAAATCTAAATTTAATTGTTAATTAAGTGCAAATTGTCAAAAATTGCCTTCATATCAGGTATAAAAGGATTTTCTTCAAATAGCTATTTAAAAAGTAATCAAACAAATTAATGCAGTATGTTTTCTGTTGTTTAAAAATCAACAACTGACTATTAATCAAACACACAAATACTTCTTAACAAATGTGTAAATGTTGAACTGAATGTAAATTCATTGTTTGCATTCTACTACAATAACATATCACTTCATGAAGTTTACTTAAAAATATGTAAATTATTCAAGTTCTTGATGATTACTTCTATGTTGACAATTCCATTGCTGATGGAGGTAACATTGTAAAAGCTTTAATTTCTCTCATGAAGCAAAAGAAATGCTGGGGGAAATATCTCTTAGAAAATGGTTTACAGCTAAGAACTAACTGAACATTTGGAGCAAAAAATCTCATATACATTAGTTGATTTGAATCATGTAATAACTGACTGTATCAAAATCAAGAAAAATGACTGGACCTTTCGAATCAAAAACTAATTTTTCATACAATATTTTCTGAATACAGTTTTCTCTAATAAACCAACCAAACAAATTATTCTGAAATCTTGAAGAAAAAAAAAAGGTTTGATCCTTTTTTATTTATGATTCTTTTCACCATTCAAGCCAAACTCCTGTTCCAAACACTGTGCGTTACTACTGCCTTACCAACTTAGGTTGAAAAACTATAGTCACCGCCTTGCTCTAATCTGAAAGAGACTCCTAGCCAACCCCGAGGATAATCCTGGATACCACTGAAGATTGTGATGTTGATTCGTGCTTTCTGCAATGCTAAGTGGAAATCTCATGGAGCTCCAGTCCACTCAAAACAATAAACACAAGATTTCTGTGAATTTAATAACATCATAAAATGGAGTTTTTTCAGTTGTAAAGGTAACACTTTCTAGTTTAGAGTTCTTAGGAGCTTTATTAAATCTTTGTTTAAAAATTAAAGTTTAAAGTTTTAATTAAAACAAGAAAAGGAAATTTTTTGAACTGATCTAAAAATCATTTTAATCTGAGGAGACTATATTGCTAAACTTAAAAGTCTTAATAATGTTAATTTCAGAAAATCATGAAACAATTTTCTCTTATTAATTGTTAGTAATTATTGTACAATATAATATCTTAGTTACACTCTTAAATTTGTGTAGAATTGTAAAGTCACAGCCTGTAATATTATATGTTTACTTAAAATCTAAAGAAACTAAAACAACAGAATTATACATCTTAAAAGGTGTACAATTCAGAGTTCTCTTTAGAATTTGACTCTGTTAAAGAGACTGGTATGTTATACCTAAAAGTAAATATATTTCATTGCATCTATTAATAGATGATGAAGAATTAATTTGATGTTGTGTTCTGTTTCGTTGGAGCAAATAAAGAAATTGAAAAAAGCAAATTATTTTAAGTAGACCAGAGCAGTAGTAAATATTTAACTAAAGTAAGAATTAAGTAGAAGCTCATTTCAGCAGGAGATCCTATTCTTGGAAGCGTATGGAAAGGAGCTGTTTAAAATTTTAAATATCATTTTAAATGAGTACTAAGCGCAGTTAACTATAGCTATGAAAATTTAATCACAATTATGAAGGAATGCTGAACTCATGTCCTTTAACTCTTCTTTCTGTAGATACTACTTAATTATTCCTTAGATGCTGATGATGGTGCTCTCAGTATTATTTTCTCATCAGTTGACCTGTTATAGCACTAATTGATTTTAATTTACATAAAATCTATCAGATGGGAAATAATTGTAAAGGCAGCACAGTTAACTTGTTTGCACTGGAGTCTTATTTATTTAATTTAGAAACACATACATGGAAAGCATAAGGATATGGCTCTAATTGAAGAAGCAAAGAAATGGCATTCACATAGAACAGTTAGAATATACTTCTGAATAAGTAAGAAAAGTAAAGTTGGTTCAAAAAAAGGATGTAAAAATACTGTCTGGTATTTTAAATGAAGTATTTCAAACTTGTACCTGTTACTTATTGAGATATAAACAGGTGAAATTTTTATCACTCATTTTAAAAGTGCTTCTTATAAAATTGGTCATATTAATATGAATAGTATTAGTGAAAAGATGGAGTAGGATATTTGTGTAAACTGAGAAACTAAGAGCAATTCTCTCTTCAATCACAGGATTCATCTGTCCCTTACAACTATCAGCACTGAAGCTCAGCATACTGTCATTTCTCTACTTTACTTATGTTCATATATTTTCTGTTATTGTTTAATTATTATTTTAAATAAAATCAGAAAAAACATAAACAGTTTGCATTTTGCTTACATACTGCAGGACATTTCAACACATGGATTTATATATTAACAATGTTAATTAGATCAAATTTTTTCCAGGAAAGTTTGCCTGTGTGTGAAGAATGTGAAGAATATGGAACAGTTTGTGCGGTAAATTGCAATTTTTTTAAATATTATGAATAACATTTTTTTTAGAAATTTTTGTTAAAAAGGTATTAGTATAAATATTTTTTTAATTAAAAGAAAATAAAGCAATAGTATTACTTTTTTAATTGCTATAATGATCATAGTTTTCAAATAGTTTCTTTATTATCAGTCACTAACATCTTAAATACAACCAATCTTTTTCTCCAATTTGCTTTGCCTTTTTTAAAGGCTAGTCAGGAAAATGTAAATTACTGCTAAATGAACTTTAATTATAACATTGTTTTGAGGTTTCTAGGTAATATTCTCAAATGGGCAACTTTCCAGATTGAATTATTTTAATCCTATTATTAGTTAAATTCATTTTAGCCTATTATAAATATTTAATAAAGTATTTATCCATATTTTAATATTATATATTCCATACAATTATTACAATTATTTTTAATATTATGCAACCTAGATTGCATTTTTGTTATTTGTTTACATGTCACTTTTTTATCAATCTATTTGTTCAGAATGTTACTTAGTTAAATTTTATTTTCAAAAATTTTTTTTAAAAATGTTTGAACTTTCTAAGATACATTATCTATTAATGTTTCCATGATAACATATTATAAATTATTATGTACAAATTTGTATTGATATCAATTTTTAAAAAGTTTTCACTAATTCTCAAAAAAATTGATTGTATAAATTTTGTTTTAAAAAATATTAGTGAATTTTTTCTTCCTGTGCAGATAAAATCAAAGTTTATATTTTAGGAAAATATAAATATCCATTATTTTATGAATCATCCTACGCAGGGGATTTTATACTAAAAATGCCAAATGCCTATTTTTCGTAATTGTTTTGTCAGATAAGAATTAATGGGCATTATAAAAATTAAAAATATTTAAATTTATTTATTTTTATTTTTAAAATTATTTTCCATTTTCAAACTAACTCTATTTTTAGAATTCCTTATTTATTTGTTACAGGCAATTGAAAATTGAAGTTTTTTTAATATTATTTGTAGTGTTGCAAAATATTTGTTCTTCAAATTATTTTATGTACATCTCCCACAGTTTTCAATAATTTAAAATTATTTTAACCAAATGGCATTGTATGAAACATTTACTAGGTAGATGAGATTTTTAAATATAAATGCTAACAGTTACATTTTTAAAATTATTATGAAGGTATTTATATTGATAACAATAATTTTTTATTGATACATTAATGAATTTCAAACACTGCAACTGTAAATACATCTGTAATTAATTGATGGAGAGAAAATGGAACCATGTGAAAAATGGAAAGAAAATAGTGTGTCAACAATGAAGAGAAAAATGGAACTATTGGAACAGTGTGATAATTCTAGATAACTTGAAGGATTAGCTATGTTTGCATATTCTACCTTTATCATTTGTTTCCTGTATATATTCACTGAGTGTTTTATAAACAAATGAATTTAGTAACAATATTTTTTGGAAAGGATCAGTCTCTTATGTATTATCTTTGAAATTTTGAGCCCCAAAAAATATTATGATTGTTAATATTTCACTAATATATATTAATTCTACTCTGTTTTAAAGCATTTACCTTCCTAATTCAAGCTTGAATTTTTTAAGCAGTTTGTTAATTTAAAAATATTAGGTGTTATAAATGTCTATAATAATTTTATAAACAATGAGCTATTTGTGTAAAAGATGATACCCTTCAAAAAGGAAAACATGGAGAGCAATTAAGGTAATTTTCACCAAAATTTAAGAAAAAGGCAAGGACCCAAATTATTTGATAAATATCACAAATGTTTTTTAGAATAAAATAATATGAGGATAAACATGGAAGTTACATGGATACCCAATGTTATTTGATTGACATAGAAATAAAACAATGCTAAATCTATTCAAAAAATGAAATTGAACCATTACTACAAATAGAAGCCTATTAAGCAGAATTTATAGATATAATTCAAGATTATTATTTGCCACAACTGTTATTTTAGCTTTTCATATTGATTTTACCTTCTTTGCCACCTACCACATTCCTAATCACATCAAAATAAAATTTAAAAGAGATTTTTAGGTATATCTTCTAATTTTGTAGTAAGTAATACATATTAACTTCTTTATATACATACATGCATATATATATATATATGTGTGTGTGTGTGTGTGTATGTATGTATAATTTCTAGTGATATTTATGAAAGAAGTTAATAAGTTTTAGTTTTAAGCTAAATTTATTGTATGTTCTCTATCTTTATTTTGTTCTCATTAGCGAATTAGTTTTTTTGTTTAATTAAAAAATTACATTTTGAATTTAGTGCTCAAGAACATTTAAAAATCATAGAAAATACTCCATATTTTAATTGTCATCTACATTCTAATTATTTTCAAATTCTGCCAATTAATTTCGGAAATTGATTTGCAGAGTTGTATTATTTATTTTCATTATATTTGATTTTTGGAAAATACCATATATATATTTTATTTTATTAAAATATTTATGTGTTTGTTTGATTAATATGTGACATTTGCATTTCAGTTTAACACTATTAATTATTGCTTCAGAAACTCTACAAATTTACATCATGTGTATTATTATAATATTTTAATATTTTTAAATTATGCAACAATTATATTTGTTTATATTAAATTCTCTTCTATTTTCCACTTATGTTAAAGCTATGTTTAAATGGTATTGACTTATGTTAATGTTGTTTTAAAATTTTCCTTGTTAAAGTGTTAAAAATCTTTTTACAATAATTGTTTAATCAATAAAATTTATTTTTCTATTTTTAAAAAATAATGAAAATGTATAGCTTAAGATTAAAATAGTTTTTCTTTTTTTTAAATATTTAACAAGTATTTTCTAAGTATTCTTAATAATTATGTGTATAACTTTTATCTTAAGTAATCTTGACTTTTAATATAAATACCAAATAGGAATTATATATATATATATATATGTATATATATATTGCATTTAAGTATTTACTTTATAATTTTATAGTAAATATATTTATAAAATTATTCTATATATATTATATATTTTAGTTTTTATTAATTATCTAATTTATATTTACAGGATTGCTTAAAGCTGTCTAATATTCCAGAAAAAATTCCTGAAATATGTCAAGAATCTTTAAAATATGTCACTACAGTTATTGATGATATCTATTGTAAGAACTCCTTATTAATTTTTCCTAGAAAACTAAAATATAAAAGAGTTATTTTAAGTTAATAAAAATTAAGAATATTTTAGCATACAAGGATTGATTTTTCATCAAATTCTGGTCATGTTTTATTAATTATATGAGGGTAGTTATAAACAGTATAAATATATAGTTAGAGTTATAGAAATGCTTTTTGTTAATTATAACTAGATCAAATTGAGTATTAAGTCTCCAATTAATCAAATTTTTCTAATATATAAATCTGAGCTATCTAATTTTTCATCGACAGATGCAAATTTGTTATTGGAATTTATCATGTAATTTATGTTTCTAAAGTTATATTTTCCAATTCAAATTATTGCAAAATATTTTATTGTTGAAAATAGAGCCTATTAGAAAACAGATGAAAGTCTAATGATCTTAGCTGATTATGTCCTGGCCATCAAATGGTTAAATGTATTAAAGTTAAAAAAGAGAGAGAGAGATCTAGAAAGCAGTTGAACCTATAACTCTTGCTTCAATTATTATGAGCAATATACATGCAATAATAATGCAGATTTTATGAGAAGTGCAATTATGTTTGTTGAATTTTTATTTTTGCTTGCCATTTTAAATGTCCTGTTTCAGCAAAGTATAATTCGTTTTCATATTTCAACTATAATAGTTACAACATATTATTTCCAGATCAACAAGGTTGTTATAATTTCACTCACTGAACATGATTAGGTTCCAGATACAAACCCATTTATAGCTAGCCACTTACTTGGAATTTTATAGCTCAAAGTGACAGTCAGTATTTGTCTGATTGCATACATATATATATGCAATCCTGCATCTGAAACTGAAATTGTTCCATTTCTAATATCAATCAAAAATTTAATCAGAACATAGAATTTTTATGTTCATAATTTATTTTACAATAATATATCTTAAAAAATTTCATTAACCATATAAGTTTAATCATTGGATGAAGTGCTTTAATTTACTACTGTTCTTCTTTTGTTGTTTTTCAGATTCTCTTTTAAAATTGAAAGAATGTCTTCATTCCATAAGACATCATTTAAATTTTAAGATGATGTTTTGATTTCTTAGATACCTTCTTAAAATTTTAGAATATGAATCCTAATAAAATAATATTTTATGCTTACATTTTTATAAAGGAATTCTTAATGATTATATTCTTTAATCAAAATTTAGAAATTTTAATTTAGAAGTTAGCTTACTAATATTAATGTATTTGCTGCAAAGAATTTTGAGTTGCTTATTTCTTGGTATTATTTCATTGTTATTATGTCTTTCTGCATTTTATATTTTTCATTGATGATTTTATATCATTAATTAAATTATTTTATATTATTCCAATAAATAAAAAAGTCATTTTACATGTATACTTAATAACTGTATGCTTAATTATTATCACAATATCATATGTATACTGAATTCAGAAAAAAATCGCAATGTCTAATATATCATATGTTAATTAGTTTTTAATAAAGGAAATTTGATTAACTCAAAAAAATTTGTTCCAAAATCTTCTTTAAAAGAAAAATAACTTGAAATTATGTACATATATGTATAAATATATTAATTAAAAATTTGCGAAAAATGCATGGCTTTAGTAAAACTATTTTTAAATTTCTCTTCTGATAATTTACATATAACAAAACACTTACATAAAAAAGTGAAGAGATTCTTAATTGTCTCCAAATGGGTTCCTTGAGAATCAATTGAATTTTTGAAACAGTCTGTAATATTTCAGAAATCTCTTATTAGAAGTTGATATTAAATATTTCTTCTTTAAAATTGATTTAATGTATAGAATTGATTTAATTTATAGAAATTATTCAATAACAGTACTATTTGTTAATTGATTTATATAAAGTTAAGTAATCTACACATCTAATGACATTTTATGTATGATGGAAGCTGCCATATATCTGTTTTTATTTGATTATCAGGCTGGAGTTCATGAGGAAATTTACTAATCATACACGTGGAGACTCACAATGCAAATTATGCATTAAAGTCTCATTTTTTATCTAAATAAATTTTTCTGAAGCCAAATTAATTTTGATTGTTTATGGTTGGAAAATCTGATTTCAGGCATAAACCTAGAGAAACATTTATTGCCTATCAATGAATATTTAGACACCTGTGATAAAGGAGATGAACATAATTTATTCCTATTCAGAATTTATAAAGCCCCTAAGTGAGGCAGTTACAGCCTTAACCTTACGGAACATGCTTTTCTCCAATGTTTGAGTGATGGACAGTGGTATTTTCCGCTCTTTGGAAAAGACATAATTTCTTCTCTGATTTTGGACAGTTGCTGCACTCTTTGTTTCTGCAATCAGAAATCAAGGTGTTCTATAGGATTCAAGTCTGAAATCTGGTCACCCAGTGTAATCGGTTCACCCCATTATCAGCATACTAATCCATAGTGGACTTTGAAACATAACAAGTGCTGTTGTCAGCCTTGGAGTAATAATGATCCAATCTTTAAAATTGCCACATTATTGGAAGTACATTGTTATCTAAAATAGTAAAAAATCTGCATTGACTGTACCATGTATTAAGATCACTCGTCCCAGTCTATACCATGAGAAATATTTGCAGACCATAGTTACACCTCTGCCACTAAACTTTACCATAAGTACAATGCATCCTGGAAAAAAGAATTTTCCAGGAATATGCTAAACTTTGAATCTGTCACCTGACTAGTAGATCTTGAACCTGGATACTTCATTCTTGAGAATGTTTCAAATGTCAATGTTTTTCCCATTATTTTAACTGAACACTTCAATTTCATTTTGTAGTTAAAAGCTTATGGTTGGCAGCTGGAGCACATGAAAACAAGTATAAAGCAGTATTAACTATTTTAATACACTTTATTATAAAATTCTGCATTTTTTTCAAACAAAAAATTTATTTTGCATGTCTCTAAATTATTACTATGCATATACTTGTATCTCTATAGATATGTAATATATATTCATTTTATTTATAGTAAAAAATATATTGTCTGATGACAAGATTAAGGATAGAATAGCATTTGTCAAAGATTTAGAATTTTATGTTAGAGTGAAGTTTCCTGGTAAGAATACTATATTAACATAAAAATTTATTAACAATAGAGATCTAAAATTTATGCATTCTTTTTTTTATTATAATTGAAATATAGCATTTTTTATTTGTTTTAAACTTTAGAAATATATTTAAAATTATGTTCAAAACAATATGCAAGCTCAAAATGAGATTTAGAGATAGAAATTTTAAATTTTTAACTAAGATTATTCATTATACTCAAATAAGGACTTAGATTCTCTCATTTTATTTAAGTTTACATGCAACTAATTAATACATTCTTCCTTAAATCTTGTACTTTTAATCCTATTTAATGCTTGCATTAGATTTAATTAATAGGAGATTTTTCTTCACTATTAAATCATAAGTTTGCAAAATTATTTTATAATTCTTACAACATATTGACTTTTTGTGCAAGACATTTATAAAGATGAGTAAAATAGGATTTTGAATATTTTTAGTAATAATTTTTACTCGATATTTTTTCTTGTCTTCTTTGTTTTAAAATACTAAGAATATTTCTTTGCAATATGAAATGAGTATTCATATCATTTTAATAATTTAATTTTAAATTTATTGTTCTTAAGAGCATAAATGACTGTTTAGTCCTCAAAATTATTTATTCTGTATTTCAAATTTCCTAAAATCATATTCTCTTTTTTAAAAGTTGATATTTTCCATAGTGTTTTTGTTCTTTGTTAATTGTTTGTTTATTTATATTTGTGCTATTAGTGATCTGATTTTTGATGTGTATAAATAAAAAAATTGGTATAATAAAAATATTGGTACAAAGTGCGTATGTGTCATAGGGTTAAATTAATTTAATAACTGCCGATGTATGTGATATTTTAATCTTTGTTTACTGACATGAGGTTGATAAGCTGTATTTCAATAAATCATTCAGCAATTTAACAATGGTGTCATAATTTAAAAGCATCATGATGTATTGTATTATCTGTTATAGAGTACAAAAGTCATAATCTTTGTAAAAATACTTTAGTTTGTTTTGGAGCTTTGGCTACTAATTTGAATGAAAGAACTCCATTCAATATTATAAACATGAGAAACGTTTGTTGTATAGATTATCCCATAAGTATTTCTCAATGAACTATCAGATGAAACCACTAGCTTGAATTTTGGAATATCACCCTTTAACTTTTTACTGTGTGAAAAAACTTTAACATAGGTTGAATTAAGATTTATATTGCTATAAACTATTAAACTATTGGCTATACATGAAGCGATAGATTGCTAATTTACAAGTTATTTGATGGAATTAGTATTCTTTTGAGATCTAAGTTTTATCACCATAGTGAAAAGGGGTTTTATTTAATACAAAACTGGTAACTCTGTTTTTTTCCCCTCATTTCAGCATTTTTTTATGCCATTCTAGCCCAATATGCTTTTAAGAAGCTTGTAAGTGTCAAATCATTAGAAAATACACATTTTTGTATTTCATGTATGTTATTGAATGCTTGTGTGTATATTAATAAAGTAAAAGTAAAGTTAGTAGATATTACACTTGTATTTTTTTCTTTAAAAATCACTTAACAATATGACTTTATTTTGCAGCTGGCTTTTAAAATACCCATTTATACTAATCCTCTATTGTTGCCAATAATGCAATAAGTAATAAAAAAATCCATTAGTCAAAAATATTTTTTCCAGCTCCTGGGCATTCGTAATTTTCATCATTTTCAGTACTAAAGAGAGCAGAAATAATGGCAACTTTGTATATTTTTGTATGGTAATACACCCTGTGGGCATACCTCATTACCACAAAATCGAGTAGGCAAATAATTTCTAAGCAGGAACCAAGCAGAAAATCCCCAGAGTAAGCCTATCATCCTCAGAAGGATCATTTATCTTATCCACTACTACATATTTTATGTGCCCCAACATTAGTGAACACTGAATTTTTATTTGGATCAAGATTCGAACTCACTATTTTCTGAAACTGAGAACAACACATTAACCAGCCACCCATCACTTTGGCAAGAATATAAAATATTCAGTAAATTCCATTATTGATATGCATTCTTTTTTATGTATGTGTTTGAGAATAATTAATTTCTTGAGAATCAAAATTATCTTATTTACAGCTGCACGTCTATCAATTTTTGGATCATCAGTAAATGGATTTGGTTTTGAATGCAGTGATATAGATATTTGTATGATCATGCCCTCTGACTTTTATGTAAGTTTGTTTGATTTTATCATTTGTGAGCATTTGAAACTTTTTGATATCAAAACCATTTAAATTTAAAATGTAAATTATACTATATTTTATGTTTTTAATTTTTTATATTATAAGAACTGAACTAATAGCTAAATAGTTAAAATCTCAGTTTATGGGTTTTTGGGCAGGGATGTTTATTATGGTATATGCAATTAACTTTAAATTATAGTTTTAACTTTTTCAGACACAAAATAATTTTAGAGTGACAAACCAAATCAACCAAATAAGTTATTAAAGTTTTTAAAAGTATTATAAACTTATTTTTAGGATTTGCATTATTTAAATGGGGCTCTTCAAATTTTTAATTCCATTATACAAAAGATTGAAAAAAAATTTAGAACAAAGATGTTAAAATTCAAGTGCTGTCATATATATATTTGTACAACTTATATTTGTGCAACAGGGTCATTAATATATTTTTCATTTGAATTCAAAAGTGAATAAAAAATAATTTCAAAAATTTCATTTACTTGAACAAATTTATAATTTAGCTGCCGAAATGAATATTTGAAAAATTATGCCTGATATTATGGTGTTTACTTATGGGAATAAATTTTTAATGTATGCAAATAGTGTATTGCCCAAATCAAAGTATCTTATGAATATTTCAATCAATCCTACTTCAGTATGAACTGATGGGAGTAATATGTTCACAGTTGCATTGAACACTAATTAAGTTTAACTTTATTAGAATTTCAGAAACTTTTCTTTTCACAATTTTTATCTTTTCAAAGGATGTCTGATTAACAGATTAAATAGAAATATTTTGGATACCGTTGTTGCGATTTTAACACAATAAAAAGGATTTTGAATTTTTATTTAAAACAAAGATTCTTCAAAGAATATATTATTTTAATGCAAGTAGTATTTTCCGTTAAAATATCATAACTTTTCTTTTTCCTTTGAATTATATCATACACAAGTAGTTATATTTGTTTCAAGTCATACCTCTGTTTGTCAGGTAGCTTTAATGATGCTATGATATATAAAATATCATTACAAAAGCACATATCACTGTTTTTTATGATTATGTTATGAGAAGCAAATTATTGTGAAACACTGGATGTACTGCATAATCGATTTTAGGTGTTGAATATATCTCTACTTTTTAAAAATTACTTTCTTTTGCTATTGAGTCTTACAAAAATTGCATTCCATTGTATAATCTCATTGTTAAATCCATGATATTGATATTAAGAAAAGCATCATAGTACATCATATTCTTATACTACATGTAAAATTCTTTAGATCTGCATGAACTATAGAAAATTGCTGCCAATAGCTTATTTTCATCAATTTTGCACCAAAAATACTTTTTATAGGCTATCATATTATGACAGATCCCATGAGACTGGAGTGCAATCCTTCTTACTATGTATTTTAGTCAAACTAATAAGTTTTGGGAGAATGAGAGACTTTAAGCAGCCCCAATTATAATATTTTGTTTGAAAAGTTTGAAAACAATATCCGAAAGGCAATGATCAGACAACAAATATTTTTCTCAAAATAAAGTCAACCATATAAAAAGCAAATGCCTTACAATGTATTTGTATAATTTATAAACAGTTTTAATTAATGTGTGTAATTTTTTTTTTCTAGAAATTTTGCCATTGTTAAATAATAAATGACATTCAACTAATGTCTGTAAAACCTTGAAAAATAGCATTTCTTTGTAGTAGTTTAATGTTTTAGTTAATATTTTATTTGTTTTTATGTTACAAACTCTTTATTATTTTTAGACATCACGAAACACCCAACACATGTTAAGAGGCCTTTGTTCACATTTGCGTAAAGATGCAAAGAAGAGATATAAGGATATTATTTGTTTGTATCGTGCTACAATTCCCCTTATCAAATTTTTATCATCTGAAATGGGATGGAAATGTGACATTAGCCTGTGTAATGTATTAGTGAGTTAATTTTTTAAACTATATTTGCTTATAGCAATTTATGAATAAGTAAATATTTTTATCAATAATTTTTTCCTAATCTTTTATAATTAGGAACTTTTATTAACAGCATGTTAAATTTATTGAATGTTTACTTGCTGCTTGTTTTTTTATTTTTTATTTTAATTCTATTTATTCTGTGTAAATTATTTCTTATGACTATAAGAACTATTTTTCTATCAAATTCGTTTCTATAAATTATGTGCCTGTTGCTTTCTAAGTTTAAGTTTTTATATGTTTGCATATTTGATTTTATGAAAAAAACTTATATAATTTTATTGCAACATATTTATTGTTGTTCTATAACAAGAGATGTTTTGTATTCAAAATGACTTCCTGCCTTTTAAATACAAAGTGTTTTTAATATTAACAATAATCCTAATGAATGTGTTTTATATATAAGTTATCCTATTTTCTATAATACTAATTTTTAAATACTGGTTCATTTGACTTATTTATCTCAATAGCATAGTTAAAGAATAAATACTCTATCAGTTTAATATGACTCTCGTAAAAATTAAAAATATAGATTTAATAAATTTTTTCTTCATACAATAGAGAAATGATATGCAAAAATGATCAAACATCATTTTATATCAATTTTGTTCCTTTTGTTAAACATACAAAAAACATTGATACTATAGTGATTATATAAACTTTCATATCTATAAAATCAATTACTAGAGGCTAAGTTTTCTATCGCAAATTAATTTTTTACAACTAACAGAGAAAAACTAAAATATGAGAAAATTTTGATATCTATTACTGTTTTATGTTGGAGTACTAACTATTTTTTATAAGATATTACAAAACTTTATGGAATTCTATTTTTATTATAACAGTTTCCAAATTATCTTTGAAAACTTAATTTAAAACACTTGCAAGAAATTAAGTGTGGTTAAAGTATATTAAAAATTTCTACTTTAAAATGTCTTGATTATTTGTTAATGATAAAAGTGGAAAATCTTAATTCATCTGAAAATAGTAAAACTCTTTTACAAAATTTTATCAAATAAAAAAAATTGCATTTTCCTGCAATGTTATGAAGATAGCATTAATTTTTAAGAAATTTTCAGTAATTGCTCTTGATATTGAGAAAGAGATGATTCAATTTATCATTGAATTAATCAATCCCAAATTTGCATCATTGCTGGCATGAATATGGGATTTGTAATGTATTTGTTCTAAGGATGATTTTCTGTAATTTTTTTACAAGAAATACATCATTTCCTTGCCCAATTATTTTAGTTATATAATTTATTTCAGTTATTATATATATATAGTAAGACTTTGCTTAGCACAGGTTATATGTTTTATCAATGAGAGTGTAATATAAAACACCATTAAACGGGGTTATCTCATCAATGGGATTAGGGGAAGATAGAAAATTGTTCATATATTTTATCATTGAATTTATTAATTATATTTTTTATAACAATGAAGCAAAAATTTATTTCTTACAAATATAGAAGCGATATAGTTTAAAAAATAAATAAAATTCAGTATCTTTACATTACATATCTTTCAGTCTCTTCTATATTTCCAAGTTTCTACCTTTTTATCAAGAAGTAATCTAATGAAATTTATGTTGTGCTCCAAAAGAAATTGTTGGTAAGTGGATAAGGCAGCTATAACTCTCTGTCTTGCCTTTGAACTCCTGTCAAAATTTGGATCATTTTCAATAAATTGGTCCATAACTTTTCTTATATAATGATCAAACTGGTTTTTAAAAACGCCATTTAAAGTTCTTTTTGCTCTTTTTCAGAATTATTATTTTAATATTTTTGTGTTTTTCTTGGTCTGTTAATTCCTTGAACTTATCATTAAAAAGACTTGTTGCTGTTTCTTGCACTATTCCTTCAACATCTTCCACATTTACCTCTTCAAAACTGATTTGTTTCACTAATTCCAATATTTTATTCATATCAACAGTGTCCAGTGTCACTAACCATGCTTTAAATCTGGCCAGATGTTCTTCCACACCTCTTTCAAACATTTTTCTCACACCCCATTCTAAAAAAAAGTTTGTTTTCAACAGCATTCATGATATTGTTGTTTCCCCAAAACTTATTGATTGTTTCTCTTTTCATTCTGTTTTTTCAAACATCTGTCTAAATGTCTGCCACTGGTAATAAGCCTTAAATTTAATATAATGCCTTGATCCATTGGTTGGATTAAGGCAGTTGTGTTAGGTTCCAAGAAAACCACTGCAATCAGAATGCATGTTATTAAATCAGATAAATTTGTTGGAATGCTTGGAGCATTATCAATTAAAAGTAGTGCTCTTGATACAAGTTTTTTTAATTTCTCAATAGCATTTAACAGAAGGGCAAAAATATTCAGTGAACTTATTCTGGAGAATTTTCATAGTTATCCATGATTTTTTATTAGACTCCTAAAGGACAGGTAAAGTTGATTTGGATATTCCTTTAATCTCTCTTGGGTTTTTGAAATGGTAAACAAGTAGTGGTTTTAATTTGAAGTCTCCGATTGCCTTACCATCTAATGGAAATTTCAAGCAAGCTTTTGCAGCTTTAAATCCTGTTGCACGTTTTCTTTCAAGCAATAGAAATACTCACTTTGGCATTCTTTCCCAAAATTGGTCTGTTTCAGCATCATTAAAAATCAATTCTGGCGATAATTTCCTTGTTCAATTATTGTTTTTAATTGCTTTTATTGCTAGAAAATCAAATTTATTGCTGGGAATTCAGACATTGTTTTTGTATCACCACTTGCTGCTTTTACTGGAATCTAATGTTATGAAAATTATTATGATGTTTAAATGTATTAAACTATTATTGACTTGCAACGAATGTTTCACTTGTGTCACTTGCCTCAACCTGAAATATTATTAAAAATTCTTCTTGCTTTTTCCATTATAATAGATCAATGTCATCCATTATTACAGATTGTCAATCCATATAGAAAGTTGTTTTTCCATTTCCTCTATTGTATTATTTCTAGAATGGGTTATTCTGGTTACACAGGTTGTTGTAGTTGAATTTGCTGATGGCAGTATATTTTCTTTATTCTTAAGAGTGATCCTTATTGTTGAAGTTGCCAAATTCAATGCAGCACCAATTTGAGTTTGAAGTTCACCTGTATTTAATCTTCTAATCTTTCTTCAATTCTAGTGAAATGCTTTTTCTTGTTGCTTTATTTTGGTGTTTTTTTTTTTATTATTATCAGCCATCATTACAACTAAAATCATAATATTTTTCACTATGTCAATCATTATATTATTATAAATATTAGTTGTCAACAAATGTTTGAAACAATAAAAATACATTTGTATAACACTGCAGGAAAGAAGAAACACAGATAAACTGCTTCAGATATCGGAAAGCCTAGTGCTGTATATTAATATATTTTTTCATCCAAACATATTTATGCAATATTTCAATATCTTGCAATTATTTTATATTTACAGACTTATCAAAGGTATATATTTTCAAATTCAATGATCCAAAATAGCATATAGTTGTTCATATGAGTATTTTATCAATTATTGAAATATATATTATTGTTTTGTTAACTTTAACATAAAATATAGGGGAATTATATATAGTGTGTATTAAAATATGGCATTTTAATGTTCTTTAATTTCTTCTGTTAATTTTAAAGCTCATATTGTAATTTGTAACTGTCTTTCTCTATTCAAATAGGCTGTACACAATTCAAAACTATTGCATACTTATTCCATTTTTGATGAGCGATGTAGAAAACTTGGATGTGCTTTGAAACTTCTTACAAAGGTGCATATAAACAACATCTTAAAGTATTTGTAAAATTATGTATATTTAAATTAATATTATTATAACAATTTTATTTAAAAATTAAAATTTAATCCTTTAAGTCCTTTAAACTTAAAGTTTTGTATCATTTTTTTTTCCTCTTCCAATTGTGTGTGTTGTAAAACTTTATAAAAACAAATTGACCACCAATTTAACATGCTTATAGCATTATAATGCAAAAAACATTATTTATGATTTGCAATAACTATTTGAACCTAATATTTAAATTGCTATTAATAGTATATGTGAAGTATATTGTGTATTTATCATGCATTAAATATTTTATCTTTGCATAGTGTACTAAACTTTTTGTCACTTCTATTATTAAAAAAGCAAAAGCTTTTTTAAAAAAAGCAAAAGCAAAGCATTGAGCTTGTTTTGAAACGCCAAATTTGTTAATATAATTCTCTGCAGAAATGTTTGATAAATTTTTTTATTGCACTACAAAGTTTTATGATAATTTAAAGAAAAATAATAGTTTTACAATTACAAATTGGAATTGCTGTCCATTTATACAAAATGTAAATTTAAATAAATGTAATCATCAATTACTAATAACTCATTCTATAATAAATATCTTTACTGTGTGTGGAAGCAAAACAGTAACTTCCAGCAGTGCCAGTGGATCAACAGGAAACTGGATTAGCATAGTGTATGAGAATTGGATTATTAATATTTCATAATGTTAAAAGTATCTACTCTAAGTGTTTTAAAATTTGTCATAAACATTACTATTTAATTCTTTGTATAATTTTGCTTCACTAATTTATACTTATAGTTACAGTTACAATTTTAAAGTGAAGTTATTAATTTAAATTATGTATGTCATTTGTATTGTTATTTAGCATGTTAGTGATTCTTAACATGCAAAAAGTTTGCTTTTTTAATACTTTATGAAATTGACTATATTCATTTAATGTTCATGAAAAATTTTATAAGCCTCATGATAAACTTCATAATAAAAAATGAATCATTAAGTTGTTGATATCATTTAGTAATTATATTATAAGTTAAAATTATAGTTGTTTTTTATAAATTTCTTTTAAATCTTAAAATGTTTGATTTTGTTTAGTAAATTATTTTTTTTCCTCAAATAACAAGTGCTTATCCTACTAAGCTTTTATTTAAATTTTTCTGCATAAGTTAAGCAAAATGTTTTATAATCATTTTTCATTTAAACAATTTGTAAAATTTTGCATGCAAACATTGAATAAATATGTTTATTTTATGCTTAATTGCTTGTATTGAATATAATAATTAAAAATATTGCCTAATTCATTTTCATTTCATTAGAAAGCTCAAATTGCTGAGTGTGTGTTAAAATCCTTGTCATCTTATTCTTACATTTTGATGACTATTCATTACCTGCAACAAATAGAACCACCTGTATTGCCAGTGTTTCCTGTTACTCATAAAGAGGTTTGTTTCCTGAAAATATTTTATTTTTCTAATATTTTTGCTCAACTTGTTTCTATTCATATTGCAAATATTTTTTTGATAATTTTCTATTGTAATCAATTTATATTTTAATATGCATCTTATAAAAAAACCATTGTAAAAGAATTATTGGTTTGCTGCATGTTTATAAAATTATTTTTAATAAAATTAAATTTTCACTCATGCAGAGAAATGAAATTATTTAAGTTCCTTTTAAATCTATTAGATTGTCCGAAGATATTTGAGTTCTTGTTGCACCAGCATACTTCTTGTACCTTGCCCAGAGTTGGGCTCTACCAATTAATCGAAGCAATCAATGAAATTCTTCATAATTTAGAAGTAGGAATCAAACAGGGGACCCCTTAGTCCCTGTTGCCCATGAGGATATCATTTCACTTGAAGGATATTGTGACCACAACATATATATTTAATAAGCCTCAGCTGCTTTTATTGAACTTGGCAGATCTGTGGCTAAGCCAGGTTTTAAACTCATTACCTTCCAATAAGGAGAACATCCTAACTATAATTATTGTAGACCTTATTTAATTGAGTAAATTTCGAGAATAATTTTGAAAATAACATTGATGTTACCTGTTGATATTTCATACTTTCTATTTTATCTCAGTAATAATGGGTGGATTTATTTATTTGATGCATTTAGCATCTTAAATGCCAAAGATTAAACAAGTTATGTATAATTTGTTTTCAACTCTTGCTAAGATATGCTCTAACATGTATAAAATTTAATTAAAATGGCCCAAATCATACTTGATTTCTAAACTACACCACCATTTATAAATGGCCTGGCAACACTGGAATGAGGCAGAACAAGGTAGATGGACTTACAACCTTAAATCCTCCATCTCTCTCGATTTCCTACTTAAGGACCACAAAGAAGCACAGTTTCTTTCTTGACATACTCCAACACCAGAGTATCTCAACAAAAGGGGTATGGCTTCCAAGTAGAGCTTGTTCATGCAGTCAGGTTGGGACCATTGTACATTACGTTTTCTAATGTGATTTCACAAAACAATGGTAGCTAAAAAACTCGGAGGAACTTACTCCATTTCTCCACTATGCTAGTAAAAACCCCTTCTTGTCTGCATAAGATAAAGAGCATGACCTCCTTCATCTATGAAAAAGGATCCAAACTCTGTAAGGATAATAGCATACTAAGCAGCAGATTCCATCATTAGAACAATTTGGTAATGGGTAAAAATCATTGTAAGATATTTCTTCAATTTTTTGTGATAAAGTATTATTAATTATTTTATTTGTTTAGCCTCTAATTTTTGTAGTTTTGATAACAATAATTATTCAGATTAAGGTGCTGGAAAATAATGATTGACTCAGCACGATGTAATGTGCAATATTAAATATCCTAGCATAGTTTATCAATTAGTAATTTTAATGCCTAATCTTGTATTATATTTCCTAAACATTGTGAACAGACAATGCAGATTTTTTATCTGATGAAAACATGCATTGTAATATAGCACAATTCACATGTGTTTTATTCATGTGTATATTATTAATGTATTGTATATATTTGCTGTTTTTATAACGCAATCTTCGTATAGTACTCATGTTATAACTTCACTCTATCTAAGCACTATAAAATTGGGTGTTTATAACTAAGACTGCTTTGAGTTTTTAGAAATACATAATTTAGTGCAATATATTTCTATTATTATTTCTTGTAATATTGAAGTATCTGTAAAAATATTTTGTTATATTTTTCACTTTTTGAAGCAGTTTTACTATTTATTGCATTATTGTTATATTTTTGTTCAATAATTTTCTTAATCATAGTAACTACAGTGCACAGACATATCTGCTAATATAATTAACTGAATCACCTCATTGCAATCTGTAATACTTAAGTGCTCAATCTGATACAGTTCATGCATATTTAAATTAAATTATCTGTGTGTAGACAATGGAGTCCTTTGGTAGGGCAAAAAATGCAATGTTACATTAAAGGATGCAGTTAAAACATGAGAGTGTTATACTTGTTCATATTGTAAATCTGTTCCAATTATTTGCTCTTTTTCATACTCTTCTACCTAGACATAATTAAATTGCCTGCATATTTATGTTAGTCTATTTATATTGTCTGTTAACCTTGATCACAAGATAACTTTACGGACTTTTTTAGGGCTTTCAGTATTAAGGAATCATATAATGTACTTGTTCAAATGACAGCACTTTTAATATTGCCTATTTATTTTTGCTTTTTTGGAATCCCTATTAAAATTTTATTTAATGCTGAACATTAAATGCAACTTTAATAGAGATTTAAAAAAAAAAATACACTCTTGGACATAAACATTTGTTAAAAAAAATGCAAATGAAGAGTGATATTAAATGAGCAAATATTTTATATAAAAAATCACAGAACGATAAAATAAGAATAAAGAGCAAGATTTCTATTATATCATGAAAAACAGTCTTGTTTTGTATTAGTTTATTTCTTACAGATTTACAATATAGCAAGTACTATTTAAATTAATGAATTATTTTAGATTATGTTTAATGAATACTTTGACCATGACTGAAATTTTCATCCTAATTTATTAATCAGTTAATGCATACTATCTAGTTATTAATTTTTTTTAAAAAAGATTGATAAAGATATCAAAGCTACATTTCGTTATCTTTTTATTAAGAGACATTAATTCATTGAATAGCAGTCATTGAAAATAATTTATAGAGATATTCAACTTGTCTTTTTTTTTATTTTTTAGACATTTTTTGAAGGTTTGCATATGGTTTTAATATATGCAAACCTTCAATACTGCTTATGATTCAATACTCTATTATGATTTTCCAAATGTTTAAGGTAAGATAAATGAAATCTTCGATCTAAAATATGTTTGAATGTTTAAATAGTATTCACATATTTTAAAACAGAAATATTATGCTCATTCTATTAATATATTGTGAAATTGAAATTTTAATATCAAGCAAGTATCAAGCAGTTTTGTATATATTTTAATACAGCTCCAATTAGTGTATTAAAAAAATTCAGTGTTTTAATATAATTATGTATATAAATAGTATATCTTTATTTCTTTGAATCAGTATCATTCCACATACCTTGATTGATTCATGCAAAATTTCAGGAGAGGATAAAAAGAAATATAACATATGTTTTGAAAACTTTTGAAATGTATGAAATTGCATATGAAGTTAGAAATACTTATTATTTTAGACTGAGGTGACAACCAATGATTTTCCCTTTTGTTCAATAATTAATGAAAGCAAATCCCAACTTGGGTTTGGATGATTGTAATGGCACTATATTAACTATAGATTTCAATCTTGTGTGACAAAATTGACTGTTGAGTGACAAAGAAACCTTCATTATTTTTTTCCATGCATATGGTAGACCTGCCAATAGGATTTTATTATATGATACCTTATTAGCATTTAAAAATTGGCTTGCTTCCAAAAGTTTAATTTGCAGTTCTATATGTCTTAGCAGACATTTGGTATGTATATTCTTTTTAGCTTTTAAAGAATAACTACACTTATGAAAAGGTGCTTACTTCCATGTAAGGTATAGAAAGTATTAATTGAAATGATATAATGCGTAGGATTTTGGTGTAATTAGTTAGAATATATAGTGAGTCAATAATACTTTCATTATTGGAGAAAGAACTAATGTCTTTATTTTTATCCTTCAGTGTAAAAAAAAGTTTGTTGTTTTTAAGTTTTGGGTAATTTATTGTAGTTGATAATTTATTCTATGTTTAAATTGAATGTCTAAAAAATATTCTGCATACATTTTTGAAATTCTGAAGTAAAAAATTGCCGATTTCTTTATCAGTTGAATAAAATTTTCTGTGCTTTTTATAATGTTGGAGAGTAAATACCTTTATATCAATTTTATTATGTTAATTTATAGTAAATTTTTTCTTTTAAATATTTAAAAACAGGTTGAACTATTTATTTTTGAAAGTAACTGTTTCATAATTCATTTTGTGGGTTTATCATTAAGTCAGACTTAAAAAATATTTATTTATTTATTTAATATAATATATAGAATGTTTGAACATTTTTTTTTCTGAATGATTTTTGTTATGTGCTAGAAATAATTTTCTTTTAAGATAGAATATATTAATTTCATAGTTATCCAACTCTCCATTTTAGGAATTTGAGAAAAATTGTAGGGTTCCTGATGATGTCTTTAGAAAGAATGAATGGTATTCTACACACATATCGCAACTGGTAAGTTTTATATGGAGTATGAATCTGTGTTATTCAATGATGTATCCTTTTAAGCACGAACATAATTTCAATGTCACTTAACAATTTTCAGTTTATCATTTTAGAAAAATTAACAGTAATGAATATTCCAAAATAAGTTAAAAAAACAAATAACTTATGTATCACAGTGTTTATTGGTTTCATTTTTAAGATTTTATTACTTTGTTCAATAATCTTTACATTTATTTTAGTTGATTATCTGATTATTTAATTGATTAAATTTACCTATCACAAATAAAAAAATTTCTGAAGAAAATTACTTAATTTTTATTTTAAAATTAATTTTGATTTGATAATTTTTAGTTTTACAAACAGAAAAATACAGTTAGTATTTACAAATAATGGTTTTTATTTATAAGTTTTATTTCATTTATCAATGATTTCTATTTTAAAATTAAATAAATGTACAAAAAGTTTTCAATATTTAAGATATACATCTTAAATAATGTGTAGTTGTACTTATTAATGATATTTAATGAAATTCATAGGTTAAAATCATGTATAATGCAAAAAATTAAATATTTTCTTGTTTACTTAATTAGTATCAGTATTATTTTTCAAATAATTTTTCTTTGAGAACTATAGAGTGAAGTTCTTCATAATATAAGTGTTCAGTTATTGAAAAATGTGAAATATTTGTTTGTGAAATATTATAATATCTAGTAATTAAATTTATATACAAAAAATGTTTTTATGTATGTATATATATGTGTGTGTATTTATATATATCTCTCTCTGTGTGTATTTGTATATGTGTGTGTGTATTTATATATATATATGTGTGTGTGTGTGTATTTATATATATATATGTGTGTGTGTGTGTATTTATATATATATGTGTGTTTGTGTGCACTGCATTGTACCATCAATTTTTAAATTTTTTCAGCAATAAAATCAAAGCATTGATTGATTTCACTACATTGGGAATAGTTTAAAAAATTATCCTATTAATACTTAATATTTGAAGAAATATTGAATGTGAAATTTTTTCTGCAATTTTCTTTTTCATATTTTTTATTTACACAATATTATGTGCAAAAAATTATTCATGTATTAAAATAATTTGTATAATTTATATCAGGAGTGGAAGTTTTTTCAAAGTTTTGCACTTACAAATGCTTTTTCTATTGAAGCTAGTGTGAAAAAAGGATTTCTTTGAGTATTTGAAAAATTTTACACATTAAATCTCTTGGAATATAAGTTTTTGTATCAATTGTTTTTTTAAATATTTGGTATCATGAACTTTATAAATGTTTAAGATACTTCTATTAAAACTATTGCCAAGTAATTTCTAGTTTTCATTTAAAAAGTAGAAATTAATTTATATGTTAATACTGTGTTATAAAATTGGATAAAGTTTTGTGAAATAAAATTAATAGCAATTAAGTCCTTCCACTTTTATAGTCTTTTTCTTGATATTTGTAAATGATGCCATTCTGAAATAAATTTAATGTGTATGTGCTAAAACATAATGACCATTGTTACCATTTAATATAAAGTTTATTTTGATGACAGAAAGCATAAGATCCAATAGAAACAGTATGTAACTTGGTATACTGAATGTGAAGCATCTATAATTATGTGTGTGTTTCATAGAAAATGATTATGATTTAAGTGGCTTTGACATGAGAAGATTGTGATGGACTAAAGACTTAGAATAAATGTCTCTAAAACATTCCTCTATTGTCAGCTGTTTGCAAGCAGTCTTTTAGACACAATTTGATGAATGAAAGTTAGATATTTAGGAAACACCTCAATGTTGGATTTCCACCCATCAAAATCTTGGAAGCTACCTGCCTTCATAAAATAAGAGGAATAGCTAACAGAATGACTCAGTTGATGAGTACACAATACAAGTTCAAATAAAGTGTTCCTAGGCTTAGGATTCTGTATTATCTGTCACACAATCTACTGACAAACTCATATTACCAAGAAAGTTAGTCTCTGACATTCAGTGTCATTAATGATGTGTGCAACTTTTATACCATACTCTTATTGTCATTTCTTCATATGGGTTACATATTCACAGCAACAGCAACAGTCTTGAATAGTAGCTAAACCATGTATTTTGAAGATACTTATTTCAAGTAGCTAAACCATGTATTTTGAAGATACTTATTTCAAGTCTTTGCACCATTACAATCAAAGTTTAAGTAACTTTGATTGTAATGGTGCAAAGCAGCCATATAATTGTACAAATGATGTTTTGTATTTTCTTTGTTAAATAATATGTTCCTACTAAATCACATCTTACATGTCATCTAGGTGGTCTGGTATCGAATGATAATACAAAAAAATAAATAAGTATAGAATTTGATAAAGCCCATTTTATACATTTCTTATTGTACATTGCTTTTTTTTTTTTTTTTTTTTTTTTTGCACATTTATTTCTCACATTAGACTTAGGAATGGTGTTCACATATACATTTTAAGTATTATTTCAGACTTCTTTATGATTTACCATAAACAGATCTATAGTTTTTCTTAATTAGTTATTTTTCGTTCCTGTAGTTCTAAAAATAAAAAAAATCGTTTTACTTATGAAATTAGCTTTTATAAATTTCAAAAATATAAATGAAACCCATGTTTTTAAGGCACGTTTCATTTCAATTTTGCAATCGTTCCTAAATTCATAAAAAGCTGTATTATATCTAAATAAAATTATTGAATAAAATGTAGCTTTAACTGTAAAAATTTTTAAATTACATTTCATTTATTCTTTTAATATAGAATAAAAATAATTTTATCTTTTAATATATTAAAAAAAAACTTCTATTCGCTTTATAGTACCAATTGTAAATATATGATTCAAGACTACTACTTTTAAATTTATAATTTTATGATTTTTTTTCACTTTTGTTGTACTATATTTAAAACTATTGTATAACAAAATCTTAGTTGTGAAGAAACTCGCAAAAGTATAAATGTCTAATAGAATTATTTTAAAATCTGAAAAAATATATTTCTTTGTTACAGATATAAATTTTATATCATTTTTAATCACACATTATTTAAAAACTAAATTTGATACTTGTTATGAATATTAATTGCAATATTGTATATCAATAGATAATATTTTTGATTTGAAATTTATTTAGGTGTATTTTATGTAATTTCAGTGTTGAAATTATATTTAAAAATTCTTCTATTTTCATTTCAGCTCAATTACTAGTAAAATCTTTCCTATTATAACTTTTATTATTTTTCTTTTTAGCAAAAAAAATATTCATCAATTTGCACAAACAAGTCTACTATTGGAGAATTGTGGGTAGGACTTCTTGATTTTTATTTGAACTATGATTCTGACCGAGCCATTACAATAACGCAAAAAAATCCACGTTTAACATCAGAGCTTCAAAGAACTGCTAGACTGTTTAACATTGAAGGTAAATTCTTCAATGGAAGTAAATAAATTTTCTCCTTTTTACAATGAACTTAATAAAATATTGTTATAAATAATTATCTCAATATGTGTGTATGATATGAAATAAAATATAATTATAATAATGATAATTATTTATTTGATTAGTTCTTTCACTCTTAAATTTAAAAATTAAATTAAATGGTTATAGACAATAGATTCCAAGGTAGTATTTCGTTAGATTATTGCTTATAACAGGCTTATGCAAAATGTAACCATTTATGTAAATAATGCTGAAAAAGCAAAAAATATTTTAAAATTATTGTACAAATAATTTTTTTATCAACTTTAATATGTATTAAATACAGTTATTCATATGAGCTCATTAGAAGAAGCTTAAATCATTTTGTGAAATTTTCTTTAGTTCAAAATTTAGATGTAAGTATGATATCTCCCCAAGAGACTTCTTGCCAAATCTAGCATCCTTTATTCTGATTACAGCGCTGCAAATTTGAGTTTTTGCGGCTTTTCAGATTTTTTTTTTTTTTTTTTTTTGTTGCCAGATTTAATTTTTCTTGTGTTTTACATTATTTTTACATCATATATATATGGTTCATTTTAGTGGCAATAGCATTTGAAGTTTTTGTTTTACTTTCAGTTCAAAGTTTTTGTTTTATATTTCAATTTGAAGATTTTATTACTTTTTTAATTAAATTGTACTTTTTTTAAATCTATGAAGTAAAATTTAATAAATGTTAGTAGCAGTCAGCTATTGAAAAAAAATTTTCTTTGTAATTTCACATTTGATAATTAGAAAACCATCACATATTCTTCTATGTTTGACTAAACTGAGTATTTTCTGCAAATAAATAAAAAATAGTATTTTGACAATGAAAAAAAAAAGCTTTATCATGGCAAGACTAGTTTGTAATAAGAATTGTTTTATAAGAAATTATATACATAATAAATTAGCTTATATTATTGATAACTGTCCTTTTTACAAAATAACTCTGTGGTTTAAATTTAGTCATCCTTTTACTTTACATTAGTAATGATTTATAAAATTAGTTTTACTGAAATGTAAAACTAACATGCACAGATTGTAGACACACAAAGGAACAAAATGGCAAAATAAATATCACCCCAGAACTACTTGTTACCTATTATACACAGTTTATACAACAGATGCATGAAACAGAAAATATCACCAATATATTTGACATGTGAGCTTGCCGTCATATCAAGTATGCGTATTATTTTTATTCCCTTTCACCGATTGTTTTGGCGAGAAGCCAAATCTAACATAACAGATTTTTTTTTCCTTTTTAGATTTTTTATGTTATTATGTAATTTAAAAGTTTTTAATGCGTATTTTTGGAACTTTGGGAAATTTGCCTTTCTAAAAGCATCTGTTTACCTTGAGAACAAAAAAAAAAAAAGTCATAATGAGCGCTGATAAGGGAGATGTCTTACTATTTCCAAAATTTATTAGATTTCTCTCTTAAACAGTCATTATTAAATAAGTTAATCTAGATATTATTATCTTTATACAACAGATGCAATCTAATAATGCAATCTAATATTCTCTATAAGCATTCAATTTAAAATTAGATATTATGTTTAAAAGTGATTAATGTTTTATATATTAACCTACTTATTAATTTTCATTATAAATTATAAGTTGTTATTATGAAGTTAAGAATTGTTTTTTATACAGTGATGTGTTAATTGAATTCAATTATTCATGTACAAAATTTTTATATTGTTAAAATCTTGTTTTAAAGAATTAATTTATATGTCACTGCTCACAATTATTTTGTGTTTTCATTTATTTTAAATGTTATACTTAAAGTTTATATTAATTATTTTTCAGATCCATTTCTTGAGGGAAAAAATTTAGGGTGTATTGTTTCTTTATCAAGTAATTAAAGTTCTATTTCAATATTTTTAACTTTTGAAGTGAAAATTTAAATGATTTCTTCTTGTTGCATGTTTGCTATGTTGATAAATTAATTGTTCCATAATAATAATGATTATTGTTTATATTATAAAATCTGTTGTATAATATATGTTGCTCCCAACATCAATTTTTTAAAATTCCAGATTAGTTAACTATAAAGTGTTTTTTTTTTTTTTTTTTTTTTTTTTTTTTTTTTTTTTTTTTTGTAGTTGAGATCATGACTACATTACTTCATTACAATATTCATTTGGGCACATGTGTCATATAATCCAAAGTTTCAAATTTTGAATTTTTTGGCAACAACAAAATGTTGATATGAATTGTGATGTAATGCCATATGAGTATGTTGTAATTATGATCTAATAAACTCGTTTTTAAAATACTTTACATATCTAAATATATTAAATTTAAACTTGATAAATAAAAAGTGAGAATATATATATTTGAAATAATAAGATTTTTCAAAAAATGAAACATCAGAAAATAAAGATTTTTCTTGTTTGAATTACTTCAGATTCCGAATACCTTCCAAAATTACTTTGGAAATGAATGTGAATAAGGAAAATATGCAAACTTCAATAAAGTAAATATGAATTCTAAGGAAATCGGAATACAAATTTATACAAAAATTTCAGAAGTATCAGAACACGAATACTAATGAAAAATAAAGAAACATTCGCAAAAGAATAAATATAAATTATAAGGTACAATTTAAGCTGTTAATTATAATAATTTTAAAAAATTAAAGAAAGAAACAATAATTTTAAAAATGTATATACAAATTTTATAGTATTTTATTTTAATAATATAAGTTTTAAAAAAACCCAGACATAAACAAAAGAAAGAATATATCAATGCAATTTTAAACTATAACTTTAAACTAATCCCAATTAGTGTTTCCAACGATTTCCCAAAAAAATATTAAATGGGTCCCATTTCTTTTCTTCACATGATTTATGGAATAAATAAAATGCCAAATAAAGTTTAAAATCAGTTTGACGATTATGTATCAGCAATTTGCTTTTGACTTATCTCCATATGCTTTCAATTGTATTTGTATGGCATCCTATGGTTGCACAACTTGTTGACAAATTTGTTGCCTGCCTTCAAATCACATTATTCTAGTGGAAGCAAACAAAGCAAAGATCACCATTGAACGTCTGAGAATATTTTTTAACTTCATTTTGTTAATAAAATTATTTTTTATAAAGGACCAAAACATTGGTTTGAGAAGCTGTTTTCCATTAATTCAAGCTATTAACAAATTGACAATAGAACCGAAAAAAAGCAAAATGAAAAATATAAGACAAAACATCCACTTTATAATTAGTTTAAGTTAGCAAAGACGATTTAAATTTTTACCTTTATATTTGATGTGAATAAATTATAATTTGATGTGAATATGCAAATTTGGTGGAAAGTGTCTCAGAAGAAAGTGATAATCATAGTAATGATTCTGAAAATATCTCAGAAGATATAGCCAGAGATTGGGTGGAGATAAGCAATATCCAACTGAATCCATCTCCACTAAGAATAGCATGTTTCAAATCGATGTTGACTGTGTTGGCTCTTTAGAAGCAAATAGTTATTAGGAACAATAATCAAGTAGATCTGATTGTCAATGGAAATATGTTGACAAAAATGAAGTGATGATATTTCTTATATACTTCTGGACCATGTATTATATTATGGAATCAGGTATATTTCATTCATATAAAGGAAACATTTCATTAATTAGTACAATTCTAAATTAATGATTGCAATATTTGTAAACAAGCTTCTTAAATCTTTATACTAATGCCTTGCTTATGCACATTAATTTTTTTAAATAAGAATTTTTTAGTTTTTTATTTCACATGCTTTTTAATTCCACTATTTATAAAGTAACCTTTAAGAAGTGAATTTATATGAAAATAGTGCTGTAGAAGTTTATAATACTTGATTTTAAAGCACAGTATGAATATTCCTTTATGAGACAACGATGATTGCTCTTTTATTTTCAAAAATTGGTAATTTTTAATTGTAAAACACATCAAACAATGGAAAATAAACCCTCTTTGTTTTAAGAATATTAAATTAAAAATAATATCCATTAATTATTTTTAGTGAACCTAATATTTTATATGATGTATTTTTATCTCATGGAAAAAATTTACATATTTAAAAGAGAAATTTTTCTAAGGAAAATGGGTTAATCATTTTTATTTGCAATAAATTTAATGCTCCCCACTAAATTCTCATCTTAAAAATAATTAAGCTCAATTTCTTACTATTTGAATTGTTAAAAATATATCAGCTCTTAGATTTGAATACATTTCATTTTTTAGTTTGATTATTGTCAATAACTTAATTTTAGAACATTTTGTTCATGCATTTAACTGTTCAGTAAGATAAAAAATGTTTAGAATTTTAAATATATTTAATTTTAACGATTTTAGGCTCTAGTGTTGAAATCAGCAATATAATTTCTCATTTCCTGTCTGGAATCATATTGCAAATAATATGCTACCAGGAATATTAATGATCTATTTCTGATGCTTTACCCCTTAATATATATGCTCGAGTTAATATGAGCATGCTGAAAAGGTGAAACTATCTACAATCTAGATAATTCAAGGAAAATTGTATTTTATGCTGCAGAGATTTTCACATTTGAATCTAATCAAAAATTGAAAATTACAATTTATAAACTAAGCAAAAAATCGCTTTATTGATATTTATCATTTATATAGGATTTAAATTAAAATATTTGTTTTTTCATATGAAAGCTACAGTGTTTCTTATAGTTTACTTAAGTGTCATGACTAATGGTAAGTATCTATATAAAGTGTAAATTATTTTATGGCTAGAAAATACTTATACCATTAAAATATTTTCAAATTATTGTTATATTTTAGTAAGGTATATATCCTAAAATGCTATGTCCTTAGAAATTTGATGTGAATATGCAAATTTGGTGGAAAGTGTCTCAGAAGAAAGTGATAATCATAGTAATGATTCTGAAAATATCTCAGAAGATATAGCCAGAGATTGGGTGGAGATAAGCAATATCCAACTGAATCCATCTCCACTAAGAATAGCATGTTTCAAATCGATGTTGACTGTGTTGGCTCTTTAGAAGCAAATAGTTATTAGGAGCAATAATCAAGTAGATCTGATTGTCAATGGAAATATGTTGACAAAAATGAAGTGATGATATTTCTTATATACTTCTGGACTATGTATTATATTATGGAATCAGGTATATTTCATTCATATAAAGGTAATGAAAGTTAATATCATTCTATAAAGTGCAATATTTGGCTTTTATGTACCAAGTTTATCAGAATCCAAAATAATTTTTTTATCTTTTGCCAAAACAATGTCACAAAAAGTATTTTGGCAATAAGAAAAACAATATTTTTTTGCTGGATTTTTCAAAAGAAAATTATTTATTAAAGAGTTAAAATAAACAGAAATTGAAACTATTAATGTGAGCGCATTCAATAGAGGATAATTTTTGTTAGTATAAAAAGTTCTAAAACATTTCCTTAGCTAAGCAAGAACAAGCTGTAATCAGTTCCCACATTACATAAGGATTTTTCTATGATCACCACATTTCATTCTGATCCAGTTATTACATTTTGTTTAGTTTTGCTTGGAAGTACTGGGAAAAAGTTTTACTAATTGGTATCATGGTATAAAATGAAGTATTAAATTATTTTCCAAAATAAATTAAAAACATAATTATTTTCAAATTTATCATAGTTTTTAATAGGAGTGAACTATGACTATTTAAAAAAAAAATGCTGATGCACATTGTTTTATTATAAGTTATACTATATAATTTCTTATATATAGTTGTTCATATTAATCAAAATTGTCCTATTTTATTGTGAAAATTCGATGTTTGATTCTAAATTGTGTTGCATGTATTATGTTTTGTTTTAAAACTCTAGTTTTCTTCAAATTTATTCAAACTTTTTTTTTAATTTTTTTAGAGGCCAATGAAATAATGCGAATTTTTCACAATGCTCGAATACTATTTGGAAGTCAAAAACCAAAAGATGTCACTAATTTAAAGGTTGGTTTATAATTAATGAAAAATTATTGTGTGTATATATATATTACATGTTTTATGATTTCTGAAATATTTAATTATACATAATTGATATGTGTGCAATTAAGTTTTGAATAATTATTAATGTGGACGTTGTTTTATATTTTATTTATTATGTTTCTAAGTGTGCATTTATTTTAAATATTTAATTTATTAATGTAAGGAATTTTTTTCTAATCATGTATTAAATTCCAAAATTTATATTTTTTATGTTTAGTTAATGATTAAAATTATTAATTTTTGAGTTGAGGATTTGAAATTTTTTTACTATATTATATTTCTTGCTATTTAAAATATACTTATTTTGTGTAAAATCAGGAATTTCAAAAAATGATTTGATTTATTAGTTATCTATATAAAGAGTTGTGCAGTTTCCAAATGTAAATGAATTCAAATTTATTGAATATTTTTAAAACTGACCATTATACTGAATATAAATAAATATTTATGTTGCAAGTGGTAGGAAAACCATTTCACTCTAATCAGAAGTGAATTAATTTCATCAAATGTTTCCAAAAGAAATAAGCTTGATGGATTCCCTCTTTGATATTTCTTTTCTAAGCCAAAGAATCAATTATAATGTCATTGTAATTTCTTCTCAAGGTCTTAACCTATTTTTAGTATTTATGACATTTTAATTGCATAGGAATCCAGAATATCCAGCATCTTCAAGAATGATGATTGCACGTACAAAAATATTTTTATAATGTGTTTTTGTGTGAGGGAAGGAGAGATAATTTTAAACTTAAAACTTGTTGATTTGAGTCTTACAATTTTAAATTCTTGTGGTTAAATCCAGTTTTTTAGATTAGAAAGTATATTTTTATCGATTACTTATAAGACAGGACTTAATTATAAAATCTAAAAAACACAAACCTCAAATGAAATATAATTTTAAATTTCGAATTAGCAATTTGCTGCTAATCATATAGATTTTAATATTTTCTTATATTTATTAATTAAAACGTAATTTGAAGAACTTACCCTGAAATTCTGTTTGTAAATGTTGTGTCAGGTATAGAACACAACATTTTATATTCTGGGAATTGAATGAATGAATAAAATGTAATTTTTTTTGTATGAGATGATAACAATGTAGCAAATTAATGTGATTAATAAATGATTTCTATAAGAAAAGTATTTTGCAGTTTTGTTAAAAGAATTTTTTATAATGTATTCTGTATTTTTATCTATTGGATATGAACCTAAAGTGGAGAATAGGATTGACTCATCACTCAAAAAATGTTTACACTGCATTTTACAATTAAGAAATTATTGAGAAAATGTGAAAATGTTTGCTGTAGTATAAATAAACACAAATTTGTTTTATGTTTTATCTTGCTCATTTAATAATTTAGCTATCAAAACTATAATTGAGTATATAATATTATAATTTTAGTATCATGTGCATTAATTTAACAACAATTTTTTTTCAGGATCATTATTTTTCTGCAATGAATATTACAGGTCATTATGTCAAAGACATGGATTGTTCTTTTTGTGGTGCTTATGGTCATGATAGGGATTCTTGTAGAAAACTGAAGTTTAATTGTAGACCATTAAAAAGCTTTCCTTCCTGCACTCAAAGACATTGAACATTTTGAAATATTAGCGAAAAAAATGTAATAATTAAAGAAATAATATTTTGAAATGGCTAAATCATATAATTTATTTTTAACCTTACAATATTTAACCATGCGATTTGATAATTATTTTTA
Source organism: Latrodectus elegans (assembly GCA_030067965.1). Classification (NCBI taxonomy): domain Eukaryota; kingdom Metazoa; phylum Arthropoda; class Arachnida; order Araneae; family Theridiidae; genus Latrodectus; species Latrodectus elegans. The sequence continues at coordinate 120,565,381 of CM057813.1, forward strand.
TGTATTTATATGCATATGTATTGTTGCATTAAATTTGCTTAACATTTACTATTTAAAATTTTTTAATGTATTTATATTTTAAGAATATCAATTTTACCTCAAATTTTGATAGTTTTTCTTTGGTATTTAAAACTTAATAAAATATGTTCTTTTTTTATAAAATGTATTATGGTTATAGTGAAGACAGAAAAAACTATGTAGTTTTACATGTTTTTGTTTTTCAGTTGTATGATTCATTTGTTAACTTTCATTCTCATTTCTTGTCAACAAAATTAATCATTGCATGTGTAGCTGTTAAATTTGATAATAAAGAAAATATTCTTTAAAACTACTGATTTGCTCGACATTATATTTATAAGATTTGTCTTGATGATTTTGTCTTTTGTCCATGATTTTATATTATGAAATTATGCAATTCATCATTTGTGCACATTAAAAAAGTTTAACAAACTAAACATACATTTATTATTTGTGATTGTTAAAGTCTATTGTAACAGATATCACTTGCAGATATGAAAATTTGTATTTTTAAGTTATTGAATTTTTGTACTCTTCTTACATATGCACTGTTATTAAACATATGTAAACTGTTACTCCCAAGTGACTGTGTTATATAATTCTTCACTCCAATGCTTTATGATGTGATTAATAAGAATGTATGTAAAAGACAAGAAATTTAAATGTTTATAGCAAATGCATTTGCTTTTGTAATTATATTTGTTTAATGACAATTAAATGATACAACTTTATCTTTGTTATATAATTTGTATATAATATTTAACTCTTTTCCTTAGTGTGACATGAAATAAATTTTAACATAATTTGAAACTTTTTGCATTGTGTTTTGAATAATAAATATATATTATTTGTTCAAGAAAATTTTATTAATGATTTGCTCACTTAATTCAGGCTCTGTATTCAATCTCTTAAGGACTTGAAATCATATCAGTTTATTTTAATAAATTTGATTTTAAACTATAAATTTAAATAATTATCATAAATAAAGTTAATTTTTGTTTTCTAATTTAAAAATATTAATTAATTTAAATCAATTATGATATTTTTTTAAAGGAACCTATTTTTATAATTTTTTTTAATTGTTAACTTTTATATGAACTTTAATAACAATTCAATTTTTTTTGTTACACTTTTTGATAGATATTCTTTCACTGAAATTGAAAGTTCTATTAAAAATTTCAATTATTTTCTTTTTGCATATTAATTTTTATTACAAGTTGACTTTCCCATATGTAATATGTAGTACTATAAAAGTATGTATCAAAAATCAATGAAATGCAGCATTTGTTTAGTACTAGTATTGCAACCTACCTTTGTAGCATATATATAATGTGTTAAACGAAATTCATTATTTTGTTAGATGACTGTACTGACCAATATTTCAAAATACAAACAATTTCAAATTTATGCTTCTTGTAAAGGTGGCAAAATACCACCTTTACAATGAGGACACTCTTTAGCTGCTTCTTGTTTGAAAAGGTTGGCCACTCAGTTGTGAATTACGGAGTATTACAACTCTAAGTCAACAAAGAGAACATTCATACAATTTCTTTGATAAAGTCTAAAATGCAAACCAGACTGCTGAAATTGTGAATGAGGTATATGGTCCTGATACAGCCAATTAAGTGCACTTTTTGTTCCATCAATTTTCAATGTTACATCTCGCACTGTTGTCAAAGATTTTGATAAGGTTATAGGAATGATTAAAATTGACCTGCGTGCTAGCAGTCTTAGCATCACCCAGGACCGTATAATAATTGGCGAAGCGAAACTGAAATAAGGGAAATAAAATCTTGAAGTTCACTTTAAAAGAATAGTTTTCTTTTTCTTCAGCCTAATATATATATACTCATAAAATGTTACTATGCAAGAGAAATTCTGTCATTTGTTGCTGTTGTACATAAGTGTAACTTTAAAAAAAAATTCAAATACGAAATTTGTGGAGTATGGTAAATTTTTCCCGATTCAGGAATGTGAGATAGACGATTTTTTATTCTACACCGGATTTTATTGCAACAGTTTTTAATTCAATCAGTTTATTGCTGATTTTTTTCTGATGATTATCTTGGATTTATAAAAAATATTATCATATTGCTTTCATGGAAAATTTTACTACTTCCTTATCTATTCATATTTTAATAATAAAAAAATGGTTAGAAAAGGAATCGTAAAAATGTGTATGTTTTCTGTTACAGTATCTTGCTAAATGTGGTCTCATAATAGGGTTTCTTTTTATTAATATAGTTATAAATTTATAAATAATAATTGTCTCAAAATCTTAAAGAAAAAAAAATTGTCTTAAAGAAAAAAAAATTCGTAATGTATTTGTTTACTTTAAAAAAAAAAAAAAATATTACATTTATCCATAAAAACAAATCAAACCAGGCATCACTAGATGATACACTCCCTCAAATTTGACATTGATCTGAAGCGGGAGTAAATTTTCTCCAGACCATTGTACCCATGGTAACTGCTCAATGACCGAACACAGGAGTTACGATTGCACAGATTTAACGCTCACGTATGTCGTATGTACTCGGTGGGTCTTTGGTGGCATTGAGAATCGAACCCCACTCTTCCTGATGGAAGACCGTCACCATAACCACTAGGCTACTACGGCCCACTCATCAATGTGAAAAATTAAAAGTAATTATCACTCATAATAATATAACAAAAATTTGTGAAATGATCAAAGAGTGTAATCAAAAAGGAGACTTCACTAAGAGATCGCCATTGGAAAAAGCGTAATTCTGGCGATTCCCTCAGACACAAAATGGAATTAATGAGTTAATTTAAAATTGTAAATTAATGCCTTACCACTGGCCGTCTTTTCCTTGGAATCCGGCCAGCTCTTGCATTCTTAGCCATATATGGTCTACAAATCAAAAAAATTTTCTTAAGTTGTTTAAATATTTTTTAAATAAAAGTAATCTTCCATTTTCTATTTGTAACCATTTTTTGTTTTTGCTACCTCTCATAAGAGATATAAGCAATGGAACTTATGTTATTGTATGTCAGAGGCACTTGGAATAAAAAACATAGTGCAAACATATCAAGTTTTTCCTATCTTACAGAAAAAAATATACTGAAAAGATAGATTGTGGTTCAAATAGGTTGTTATCTAATAGAAGTTTCAACAAAATATTCTTTAAATAACAGATATTTCTTTGCCTGATGCCCTAAATAATGAAGAGTACTATGAGTAAAAATTATAATTCATTAATTGTCCTTCATCTATTCACTAATAAAAGATAAATAAATGTTTCCTTCTTTAAATTCTCAACTATTTGTTAAGTCTATGTATTCCAAAGGGTGACAATTTTCAACATAACCGTTGCAGTGGCTCTTCAAGACTGAAATGTGGGCCATGCACTAGCACCATTCTTTAATGATTGTAATTTACGAATCATTAGTGAATCTCAATCATCCCATGTTTCCCTTAGAAAGTCATTCTCGTTGATAGATCTTATTTCCATAGACATTTTACCCCCAAGTTTCCATTTTAGTCTCAGAAATTTTTTTTGAGAGTGATCAGTTTAAAGGCAACAATAAACATATTTTATGTTTATTGTTGACTTTAATAAAAGATATAAAAACCAACTCTGAGTTTTGTTCATAAGACATTTGTTCTTACTATCGGGTCCAAAGTATATTTTTTCTAGATATAAGTGAAAATAGTTATGTAAAAAAAATGGTATTCAGTATGATTCCAATCCCCCATGGTGGAATGATACTCGCAATAGACTTTTATTTTTGAATATAACACTACCTCAAGAAGGCCAAAAACCATTTAAAAAATATTTTCAGCTAAGTTAAAGCAAACAATATAAGTTGCTAAGGGAGAATATTGGGACAATATTCGAAAATATCCATTTTTAAAACTTTCATTTCGATAAATCAGAATTCATAATTCCCAAACTACTCATAGTATAATAATTCTGAATAACCAAAAAAATATGGGATCCCAACGATCAAACTAATTCTTTCGTGTCAAAATTTAATGACAATTACATTTCTTTTCCAATAGATTTAGAATATTTCGGTTCAGGAAATTTTGGCCTTAATGAAGCTATTACCTTAGTTGAACTGGGACATACCATCAAGCCTACAAAAATTTTCAGTGATCAGAGTTTCTCACCAAAAATATTTAGATGCTTCAAACTTCCTATGTAAAATATATTGCTAACCTTATTTAACAATTTTCCCATGATGGAATTCTCCATAGTTGGAAAGATGCCGCTATTTTTCATACTCCACAAAAACCAAGCATGACATAACATCATATCGTCTAATTTCCTTAACTTCAGTCTCGCTAGAATTTTTGAAAGGATTGTGTCAAAGAAATACTATATTCATTATAAAATATCGATAATTTGAAAATTGACGGTTGATTTTTCTCTTTTTCCATTACTGCCAAAACAGCTGTTCAAATTCATCTTAGGGATATTGTACCAGAAAAAAGAAAAAGAAGCATATGCCATTGATATCTCATAAGATATTAGGTCGGCTTATTATGATGTTCATTCTAAGATTTTCTTAAAAGAGATATTCGTCAATCGTGTCTCCTATATTATTTTCTATTTTTGCCTGATTTCTTTTAGGGTATCCCTTACGGGATTTAAAGAGTTTAATGTATGCTGATGATATTTTTATACATCGGATCTATAAAAATCTTGAGTCTACTAAAATAAAACTTTTGATCCTGGAATTGTGGTGTTCCTATTTGAAATTGAGTATTTGTCTCAGTAAGTGCATTACTATTAAACTCTCCAAAAGCAAAGTTGATATAAACTGGAATTTTAGTACTTAGGAGCTATCCAGTGAAAATTACTATGTAATCACCACAGATCAAAATAGGAACCATAGTCTATTCAGAATCTTAAAAATAAAGCCCATAAAAGGTTCAATGTTCCAAAAACGCTTGCAAACAAAAAATAGTGTTCGATCTCACATCACTTACTTCAGATAATTAATTCTTCAATATGCAGCATTTTTTGATAAAGTATAATGATATTTTATCCACTCAAAAAATATTTGCTCCATCCGCTGGAAGTCTGTCATGATACCGCCCTTAGAGCTGTTTGGGTCTTCCTAAATGGACAAATTAATTAAGAAAAATAGCAGATGCAGCTCCTATATCACAATTAAGCTACAAATTTTGGCTTAAGCATCTTTCCTTAAAACTAAAAGATCTCTTCTCTGTATTCAAATATAGTGGAAGATCTATGTACACAAATATTTTATAAAAACCATTAAGCACTTTGATGTCAACCCGATTTGTTTGTCGCTCAACGATAATTTTTGTACATAAGAGCTAATCAGACTGGATCCATGGTTTAAAGTGCATTCTGAACCTGCACCACCCAAGGTAGAATTCAAACTGTTGAATGCTTAGCAAGAGCATTAATCATTCTGCTACCAGCTTGACTGATGTCAATCCGGATAATTTCATTCAGTAAGTACTTTCCAAATTTCTGCCCCTTCTTACAATATCTATCTACATTTCAGATTTTAATATTAAAATAAGTCTTTACCTTTATATGAAACTAGTCTTACTGACCGAATTTCAACATAATCAATCAGTGCCTTGTTGAGGCATTACAACTGATGTTTCAAAATCCTCCAATACGATTTCTTTATTTCTATCTCTTTGCAAATTCTAAATGTAGCCAAATATATCTTCCATAAAGAGTTTTTATACAGTGCAGCTACTTCATATCGATTCTAGACATATCTCCAGCATGATTCAAGACAATCATAAGTCTGTAAAATGTAAAGTCCGTTTTGAAACGGAGTGCACTTCTACCAGCTCTTCCGTAATTTCAGTTTTAATCAAACCTCTTACAAATATATATATGTATATATATATATATATATATATTTCAATAGAGAATTTGTTGAAATTTCTCCTTTATTATCAGCTATTCTCCATGAAAATTACTGTGGGTTCTCTGAGTTTTCGCTAAATTTGAAACTTTGAATGCTTCATTTGAATTCAATTTTGGAAAAACTAGACTGGGTTTAGTTTTGATTCACAATGATTTTAAAGATTGTATTCAGCTACATATCACCAGGGGTCAATATATTATAGAGATCAGTTTTAAGCTGCAAGAACCAAAAATATTAAGTTTTACATGTTCCTTTATTTTTATGTATTCAAAGAGAACTTATAAGAAACATTTTCTAAGAATAAGAAAGTTTCGAATCTAGTAATTTTCAATGAGTTTACACACACACACACAGGCACAGGACTTTAAATATATATATATATATATATATATATATATATATATATATATATATATATATATATAAGACCAAGCACATACATTTTTTTAAAAAAAATTCAAATTAATGCAATTTTTGACGTGATTAATAGAACTAAGCAATCGACATTACGAAATTGCCGTTTAATATGCCATTTCGATTAATTAATATTCATTTGGAGCTCATTCAAAATCTTTTTTTTTTTTAATTACGTCCTTATGCTGGCTTTTTCGAGCATAATAAGTCTTGCAGTCCAATAAAGAAAAAGAAATATCTCCAGGAGTGGAGAGCGTCTTGAAATGTGAAGAAGATCATTCAAAATCTATCACAGATTACATTATTTATTATTGATGAAATATCTATTAATTATGTTTACATTAATGAAATTTTGCTAACAAAATATTCAACATATCGATATAAAAATTATTTGCGAGTTTTGTCTATATATATACTGAACAATGAAAACAGTCATTTTTTGAGACATTTTCTTCATGCAAGTAATGTACCTTTAACAATTACTCATAACCAAAAATAAAAATTAATCTTCCCTGCAAATATTCAAAAGCATATCTTCAATACCTAAAGTTCTAAAACGTAGTTTTTTTCGATCTTTACACCGATGTAAGCAAGAAATAGATCCACAGAAAATTTTGTTGATTAGGGATGAATATCAACTCTACTATATTTCAACACTAATATATACTACAGTATATATATATATATATATATATATATATATATATATATATATATATATATATATATATATATATATATATATATATATAAATTAACGTTTTTAACTCTTGAACAACTTATATTTCCAACAGGAAGAAATTTTCAGCATTTTAAAAATGATATATTCACTTTAAAGAATCCTTTATCAATCTTCAGAAACTTATAGTCAATAATCATCATAATCAGAATCAATTAAAATACAATGAAAATATATTTTAAAATTAAAAAAATAGACTTTTTAAATCAATACAGTAAAGGTTTTCTTTTTGAAGGAAAAAAATTATACATAAATCTTTTTTGAGTATCATTTAAAGCTTCTCATGTTTGCAGTAATGTCTTATGAACTGAAACCAATAATGGTGTAGCAAAAGAGAAGAGGAAGATTTATAATTTCTGACTAAGTAAACAATTTTACTATTCGACCATAAGATCTTACAATTCATCCGAAATCTGTACATTGCACTGGCTAAACTGTATAAGTTGGCAGTTATAAGATGATTTTGTGGGGAAAAAAAAATCACCATAACATAATTGCAACATTCAAATTAATTATAATTATAATGGAATAAGATTCTTGAATTCATTATCTATATATGAAATAAAAAGTGATTTTATAAAATAAACCAATCTGAAAATTTTTTATTACTATTCAGTATCAATTGACAACAGATGACAACGATATTTATAACAGGTTTAAATGTATTCCATATAAAAGATTTTATTCTAAAAATAAATGTGTGTAAAATAATCAAAATTTAAAAAATCAATAAAATTTAAAACAAATGTTCATCAGTAAAAATATTCTATACAAATCAGAAAAAATAAATAAAAATATAACAATAACAATCAATAGAACACAAGGGAGCAAACATATCAATAATTTGTTTAAAGTGCATTAAATGCATACTTTTTCATATTAAAGCTCCAGACTGGAGATTTGATTTGAAAATTCTCATTTAAAATACTTAATAATTGAATTAAATACTTTAGCAACAAATTGCCTAGATTTTTTTTATCAAACACAAAATCAATATTTAAATTTCTTCAAATGTGAAATTAAAAATAGATTTTTCAACAGTATATTAAAATAACACTCTCAAATATCATATAATAAAACATGGCACCTAATTTCTTATAATTTAGGCACACAAATCACTTTTATTAATTTATTTTAAGTAAAATATTTAATAAGATGAATTTTAATATTTAAATTTGTTACAACATTATATGAATTGTAATGTGTGAAAATATGAGAACATTAGAACAGTTTAAAAGTACAGAAACCAATCAATAAAAACTAATTGATATAGATTTTACTTTTTAGAAAATATTTTTTTAATTTCATGCAGAAAAAAATAAATTCCGTTTACTTTTGAATATAGATTTTTTTACTACATAACTAGTGTTTCAATAAATATACAGATTTGTTAATATGCACATATGTAGCAATATTCAAAATTAATTTTGTACTTAATAACAAATCCTTTTTTATGCTAAAGCTTCCAAATGGCTATGAAAAAGTCTTATAACATCAATGTACAAACGATTGAATAACAGTAACATAAATATTCCCTCAAAATAAATTTAAATAAAACTAATAATATAGCTAATAACTGAGAAAAAAAAAAAGCTTACTATTTAAACAGGTTAAATAAATGATTGCTAGAGAGAAAAAGTTAAATTTCGCAAACTGCATTCAGATTTATTTATACGATAAATATCAATTCATTCCGTTTATGAATATTGAATAGAACATTATACTAAAATGGTGAGAATGTGATTAGTAAAGACACAACTTAGAAAATTTACAAAATAAAAATTAAAAAAAAATTTTTTTTTTAGTTTTCTGTGTTTATAAGATATTTCATTCAATGACTTTTAAAGCAACAGCTGTGAAAAATCAGTGTTCAAATAAGCAATTATCTTTAAAATTTAATCCTTCAAAAAATAATTTGAAATATGTATATAGGGTATTCACAATTAAGTAAGAGTAAAATTCATTCATGATTAATTTTTATCAAACAATTTATGTTAGCAACACTTAATAGGTTTAATTTGATTCTATGAATATTAGTGCATATGATTTTTTTAAATCAAAATCCATTTTACTCTTTTGATTATCAACATGGATGCTAAACAAGGTTTAATTTCTGAATGTTATTTAAAGTATAAGCAAAAGTGTAAAGTGTTTAAAAATTTGTAATATTTAAACACATAAAAAAGATTAACTGAAAGACTTTAAAGCAACTTTCAAAAACAGGCATAATGATAGGAGAAAATGCAGTGCATAGACAAAAAAATTAATAAAATGTGTCCAAAAAAGTATTTTTAGTAAATCTGTACAATCTACTAGAAAAATTTCATGGGATTTAAATTTGTCATTATGGTTGGAATCCTCCTCAAACAAGATTTAAAAAACTTAAAAAAAAAAAAAAAGATAGCTTATAGATTAATTGGAAAAATAAACTGGAAAAACTAAAAAAGAGCAAAGAGCTATTGAAAAGACATACAGCTAATGAGATAATATTTTTGAATGAGAAACTATTTTTGGAACAAGTATTCCAAAATGGGCAAAATAACAGGATTTATGCAAAATATCTGTTCAACATAGATAAGTCTCCAAAGGTATTCAGTATTGATTTGGAGTGTTTTAGACAAGAGAGTAAACTGTTGAAAAAGATGTTAGTTAAAATTGAGACAAAAAGTATTATTTTGAAAAAGTACAGAAATTTCACATGATTAAAGAGAAAAAAAATTAAAAAGGAGACATTCACTGACGCATCAAGATTCACCACAGTCAATAAAGCAAAGATTGTTCAACAAAAGTATAAATAGAATTGTCCATCCATTATTTGTAGGGAAAATTAATCTGTATCCAATCCTGATCTCAACCCACTAGACTATGACATATGGGGATAAATGGAGAACAAAAAACCAACATCCACAGTAAAATTAAAAAACTTACTACTAAAGATAGGGAATAAAATTAAAATCTCTATAGCACAAGTCGTAACAGAAGAATTTCCAAAAATGTTGTTTGTTGTTAAAGTTAAAGGTACAAGAAAAGAAATTATTAATTAAACAACACAATGATTTTACTTGTTTAATTAATGATTTCTTTTAACAATAATTTTATTATTAAAAAGTTTGTATTATAGATAAATTAAAGATGTATTTTAAATAAAAAATAAGATAAAATAAAAATTTTGCAAACCATCATTTATTTGTGGGCACCCTGTATAAATATTTCAAAATATTTATTCAGTGAATATAAGTAAATTTTATAAATAACTGTTTATAAAAATATACATTGTAAACAAACATTGAATTAATATATTTTGGATCTTTTATTACATTTGTATTTCCAATATTTAAGGAAATTATTTCACATTTATGCATTATTTAAATTACAGTCTGGGCTAATGACAACAATAAAGTACACTTATAAAAAACAATATACACATATTTTTCAATTTAACTTTTATCCTCATGGAAATAATCACACTATAAAAAATAAATAAAAAGGCAGATTATAATTAAATTCTGTAGCAATAGGATTTCTTTGGATAAAAATAATGGAATGCATTCAAAACTAATAAAAATCAAAGATACAAATTATTTCCTATTTTAAATTCCAAGCAGTCATGATTTAGTTAATATTACTTTTTAATTACATTACATATTAAAATATTTTAATTTTAGTCTCACAAAAATGACTTAAATATACATAAAATATCACATAATTTCTCTAAAAAAAGAAATTTATATTTTTATAATATAAATTATAATTAAACCAATAAATTAAATATGTATTAATAAATACATATATTAAATAAAAATGTATAATACAAATTATTGTCAAATCACTGAATGTAGTTTCACCAGACAAGAGTTTTATTAAAAATATGCTTTCAAATATACTGATATATACTTGGCATATATCTTATGTCACCTATGATGTTTAATAACATCAAATTAAATTTATTTAACAAAGATAAATAAAAATTCATATTATTCATGTCTCATGATATTTGTATTATGAAGTCTACGGAATCACAATAAAAAATATAAGTTTTTTTGTAATGATAGCATGACAGTCACATAATTTTATAACTTTTATGAAAAAAAAATCAATGTACATTACAAAATGTGACACTTAAACAAAATGAAGATCAAATTTAAGATTGACATACAGATTGTTTTTGTCATTATCGGAAATATATTACAGTAGTCACAAAGCATTCTTTGATGCACAAAACTATGTGTCTTTTTTACTTGCTTATATTACAGAATGATACTTTAACAAGATGAAGGTTAAATTTAAATCCAAATACACAAAAAATGAATATATTGAATTCTTTAAACTTTTAAATCCTTTATATAAATAAAAAATAACTATATTCATTTAATATTAAAATTTCATAATTAAAATAGAACTTAAAAACATTTTCTAAAGAAAAATATAAGATTGCAGTTTTAAAGCATGCTACATAATTTTTCATTTAGAAGGTATAATTAAATACATTTTTATTTAGATGTTGTAATTTATTTTCATTTATTAATATAAAATAACAGGAGTTCTATTAATTGATTGTGTAACATCTCCTTAAATGAATACTAATGTTATAGTCAATATTAATTAAAATATTATTTTAATTTATTAGTTAGATATATAAACTTATTATATTACTTCAATATTTTAAACACAATTAATGCAATAATACTATTTAAAGTTAAAAACTCATGGATATTTTATTTTAACAAAAGAGTTTCAAAGGATTTAAATTAGAAAAAATTACATAAGAATTTATATATTTGAAACTAATACACTTCATCGTAGTTGTAAACTTTATCTTTGTTTAAAAATATTTGAAATGAATTTATAGATAATTTGCTTGGTTTATATTAATGTAAAAGAATAAAACAATAAAATAAATATTTTTAATTATGAAGACAGTTCATATTTGTATACAAGTATAAGCTAAATAATTTAAAACTGAAGCAATATTGAAAACCAGTTATTCTTGTGGTAACTATTAAATTTAGTCTAAAATTAATTATATTTCATAAAAATATGAAGAGTGATCAATTACGATACATATAAATATCCCAATACTCAGAATAATATAGAAAAATATTTAATTAATTAATCAAATAATAAACTGAATTGTATTTATAATATTATCCTAAAAATAAAATGAAAGATGATACAAATTAATATTATCTGGGTACAAAAGATGTAACTAATTTCTAATATGATTTTATAAAAAATAATAAATTTAAAATCTTGGATTCTAACTTTTAATACATAATTAAGAATTTGTTTCAGAAAATTAAAACACTGAAACTGTAGAATTTTCCAAAATTAGTCAATTATTTTTAAACAAGATTTTGATAAAATATTTAAGATGTGATAGCTATTTTGAAACAACAAATTAATAATAAAGAATTACAAAAAGCATTCCTTTATAATCAAACAAAAAAGGTAAAATAATAAGCAAATTACACATATTTTACAGTAACATAGTAAAATCCATTAGTAGTTGATATACTAAAATTTGTGCAGTTCCAAAAATAGAAAATGCATTTTAAATTTAAATGCAATTACTGAGAAAGAATCAAATCTATTTTTTCAAATGTATATGAATATTGGCAGTAACCTATTTCCATTCACACCATATACATCAAAGTAACATGCATATACATGACATATTTAGACATTATATAATGTATAAAAGCTCTACAATAATTTAAAGCGATTTATATAACAATTCCTCATTAATTTATACAAGAATCACCTCACTTAATATTCTTTAATAAAAATTTTTAAAAATTTAACAAAATTTTTAACAGAAATAAATATATAATTTACCACAATAATTTAATGAAAGCTATATAATATGCCAAAGTAAGCAAAATAAAAGCTCAATATTAAGATTACACAGAGTACTCAATGATTTATATCAAGATTTTCATGCCACAGTTAGATACCACTTGTCTATTTCTACACATATAGTTGTTGCAATATACACAATTGCAATATACGTAATTTTAAAAAACTGTGTACTAAAAGTAAATACAATAGTTTTAAACTATAGGAATAAAACTTTAAAAATGATAATAGAATAAACATTTTTTATTATATAAAAATGTTAACATTTTTATTATGATATGCTCTTCCACACAGTTTCACAACTACAAGTGCCTTTTCTTTTACGACACTGAGATCGAGTAAAAGGTGCAGATGATGAAAATATTAAACTTGATGCAATTCTGTTTTTTTTCCTACTCCTGTTATGGGTAAAACTTTGGCCAGAATATTCAGCACACTTAGAAAGAGCCTTTTCTCGTTTAACCACTTTACGATTAATTTTTTTAAAGCAAATATTATTTTCTTTCAATAAATTCTTCTGGCGCACTGAACGTAATTTAGCCTTCTGTCATCTTGTTATCGTGTCATCCTTCGAATGAGTTGTTTTTCTAAAAAATTAGGAATATATAATACAATTAATAAGCATGATTCCAGAGATAAATACAATCAACCATTGCCAATAAAATAAATTAAAACTTATTATCAAAAGCAAAATTATCAAACCCATATGTGTGACAAGATTAGAAATTTTCTTCAATACAACAAACATGACAAAATTAAAACAAGTTTACATCATATCTTTAAGGTTATGACCTGAAGATTAGAGATTCAAATTAATGGAGGTTTGAAAAATGTAATCTCGCTAAATATTTTAATATGAATAAGTGGGATTAGTGGTTACAAAAAAACTTACACGATAACCATAATAATTGATTTTGTAAAATTCTTTACTCTAAAAATGATAGTAATACATTATATATGGTAAACAAGAAAGTTCTTGCAATTTTCAATGACCCAAAAGAATATGACTTACAAAAAGTGTAGTCTATCATTATCGTAAAAGTGTATCACAAAGAAATCGCCATTGCCATCCAGCACCTTCTGCTGGATGGCAATGTGTTTGCAGTTGGGCAATTCCCCACAACTTGAAGGTTTCGAATGCAAGAAGTTCATGAGTACTTGAGCAATTTCTTTATTGGTGAAGCATTTTCCACAAAGATGGTTGTCCAGAAACTAAAAGAGATAGCAGTCTGATGGTGCAAGGTCAGGTGAGCAAGGAGGATCGCACAAAGCCTCCTAACCAAGTTGCAATGATTCCTGGCCACCCATGGGACATGCGACCTCATGTTATAGGCGAGGAGTTTTCTAGAAGCCAAATCAAAAAGTTTCCAGGAGGTATCGACATTCATGTTAAATGATTTTTTATTTTAAAAATGGTTCTTAAGCAAACATGCATATAATTACATATATGCAACATTTTTTAATTATATTTGTAAGTAATAGAAATACACTATCATATTCATATTTTAGATTTTTCTGCTCCTTTAATCATACAATAGATTTTTTCACATTTCTTGGTTATTCATACATACACAATATTACTAACTTTTAACCTCTAAAGCTTTTGCTTTCGATTCATTATTAATATTGAGTAATAGTTGTTACTTCTCCGAGGTACCATGGTAAAACATGTTTGATTTTACAATTATTGTTAATTTACCAATTATTTTAACTTCCTCAGAATATTCTATAGTAGATTTTTTAAATTCATTATGTCATCTTCCAAAAACTTTTTTTTTGGTTTTCAATTTGTTCAAGAAGTGCTTTTCACTCTCCCTCTGTTATTAGCTGCTCTTTTAATCAATCTAATTTATACTTTTGCCTAAAAATAGCAATAAAACTAAGTCTTGACTAATTATTACATTGTTGACACCTCTTATGTTTTGGATGTGATCGTCAATGATGTGCTTAGCCACATTTGATTGATTATTTAAAATTTCTATCATTAAATGATTGTACATAGAAAACCAACATTCAACAAATGTTTGCCAATGAGAGAGTAAGTTAAAATAAAAAAATATCCATTCTATCTTTAATAGAACCAAATTACTCACCAATGCAATCTTGAAAATCTGCAGTCGGTTGCAAAGATTTAAACTAATCACAAAATTATTTTCTTTCTGAGCCACACAAAAGCCAATCTTTATATGGCTTTCCCAGATCCTCTTATCATTCAAAAGACACTTTCCACCAGGCACATTAAATAATTTATATCAGCCTTTATTTCACTGATAAACAAATTCATCCCTTTTCATTGAAATTACATACAAGCTTCAGCAAAAAAGATTTGAAATATATATATTTTAACTAAAAAATTTTTATATTTAAATATTAATATTCAGTGAATTTTATGCAATAAAAAAAGAGACAAATAGAAAACGAATCAAGTAAAATCACTCATCTGATTGCACTACATGACAATCTTATTGATGATCATTCTATTTATTTCTTTTCACAAACATAAATCTAAATACCACATTCAGCCCTAACAAAATGAATTGTCATGAAGATATATTTTGGTCTTTATTTTAGTCAAGAGTTATGAATAGAACAATCTAATATTGATCATGCCACCATCTAGTGTTAACAATAAAGATAATATTCAAATTGATTTTTGAACAATTTGATTGAAAATTTTAAAATATAAAAGCAAAAAACCCCAAAAATTATAATATTTTCTAACAAAAAATAAATGCATCATGGTAAGTGAAAAATTTTTTTCAGGAATAATTCACAATTTTCAAGGGCCCTGAAAATTTTTTTAAATTTTAGCAGTTTCAAGACGTTTTTAGGTGTAGTAAGAACCATGTAATTGTAATGAAAATCAGAAATTCAAACATTAGCAATGAAAAATGTAAAAATTTAATTGATCCCTAATTAGGAATGTAATTCTTCATTTTTTAACTTTAGAAAGTGTAAATTGACATAAGAAGGAAAATTAATATCTGGGGCAAACTTTGCACAATCTAATTGAAAACTGATAACTTTTAATATCAATTAGAACAAAAGTTATAAGTTTCTACACATATATTTTTAAATTAAATCATTTCATTCAACCTAATACCAATCTATGAAAAATTTAATTTCATTTTAATTATTAAATAGATAAGAAAATATCATTTTAAAAGAATGAAGAATACTTTTAAATCCTTTAAATATTAAAATTTCAAATAGTGAATCTGATTAAAGCAATAATAATCATGAAATAATATTAATAGTAAAGTAACCATACAAAGCTATATATTTTTGCATTAAAAGTATTTTCTAAACTTCAAACAAAAAATAATCTCCAAATCTTGCAAATCTCTGTTACAGAAATTGTAGAGGAAAGGAACATTATATTTTAATAATTTAAATTTCTATAATAAAAAGCAAAATATTTCTCAAATGCTATTACAGAAATGCTAAGAAAACAATTTAAAGACAATCGTTTCACAATATTGATAAATATCAAAAGAATAAATTTTACATATACAACAGTTTATCATTACAATAATAGTTTGATAAATAAACAAATTTTGCAACCAAATATGAGATAAAGAATAAAAGAAATTCTTATTGATCTCTAAGAGGGAGTAAAATACATAAAGTAGCCTTTATATAAATGCCAATTTCATACAACATACCATGCAAATCATGTATTTGAATATCACTTTAAAACCATTTTAAATTGATAAACAGGGAATTAGAATGGCAAATCAAACAAAAGAAAAACAAGAAACAGGAAAAATTAGAGCTCATGCATAGATATAAAGTCAATATTGTTTTCGCAGAAAGAAAAATTATACAGCTACCATAGCAAAGGTAGGTGAGAGAGTCATTGAAAAAGACAAATGGAATTACTTACGGATGCGGTGCACTATTATGGCGAAGATCATCTATTGAAGGAACAGATGAATGCAAAGCAGTAAATAAAGATGGAGCTGAGATTGGGGGTTTATTGTTGTTAGAACTAGAAGAATATGTTAATGATGTTGGTGAAGCAGAGAAACTTCCAGAGTTAGTGCTAAGAAAAGTATTCAAGTCCCATTTAGGAGCAGATGGTTGATGAGGCACTGTATTCCCAGGTGAATTAATTAAATGTCTCCAATTACGTCTGATAAAATTGCAACAAGTGATAATTTAAAGTCAACAATTTAAAAAATAAACACATACATCAAACGATCATTATAAATATTTTTTATAGAAAACTTATAAATACCATTTTTATAAAAATTGTATAAATCTGATATATATTTTTAATTGAAGTATTTGTTTCATTTATAAGCAAATATCAGAAATTGTAAAGAATTTGTATTGAATAACTAATGATTTTCAAAATATATATATTTATAATCATCCCTCCCCCAAAAAATACAATTCTTGTAAATATATCACATAATCAGTTAAGATGATAACAATTATTATATTTGCAATTAAGCGTGAAAATTAAATAATTATATTTTTCTCACAAACACCATATAATGACTTAAAAATGGAAATTAAGTTTTATGAACAGTTTTGATAAAAAAGAGAAATTCATTAACATTTTTCAGAAAAATTTTGTAGTAATTAAATCAAAATACAGAATTAATAATTAGATGAAGTATTAGTTTGTTTTAAAATTTAAATATAATAAGATTACACTATCTGATAGATAGAAAGATCTTAAAATTATACATTAATTTCTTAAATGTGTGCAATTAGTGAATTATGCTTCAATGCAAATACTTCAATAAAATTAAATTGTACATTAATATGTTTTCACAAAGAGAAATTTTTTTTAGAAATATTTACCGTCTAGATGGAGAATGAATCGGTGGATTTTGTTTGATAGGGCGACGGACAGGAGATAAATTGCAGGAATTGCTTGTACCTTCAACGGCAGAAGATGAAGACCCATTAGTTCTTAAAGGTTTTAATGGAGATACATAAGTGGAGTGGTAAGCATCTGAAGTCATTGGTTTAAATGGCTGAGAGGAAGATCTTGGATGCGGCTTTAAGTTATCAAAGCTAAAAAAATAAAAAATAATTGGCTACAGATAAGCAAAATAAAAGTTTTAGTAATGAAGTTTTTAATGTTAAGTATATATATATATAAACCATGCATTGATATTTTATATTGAACCTTGGATGTTGCAGGAAATTCTGTAAAATGTCTGCTGAATTTTGCTTCAACCACTGGTCTCTTCAAATAGGGTTTTTTGAGGGGTATAGTACAATAGACCTATGAGTGTGGTAGTAGGTTCTTTTGGAACCACCCTATCTTAAATCTAAATCTAATCTAATCTAAATCTGCTTAATGTAACTTTGCTCTTTTATTTATAACATACTCTTTGGAAATATGTTCAATCAACAACACTTTTTTTCAATTCTAATCATCTATGTAACTATTATTTCCATTTAAGTAACTAATAAAATTCCTATTTTATTCAAGTGCAGATTCAAGAAATTCATCCACATTATAATCTAAATTAATATTATGAACAACATTTTTAAATCCACTATAATTTAAAAAAAATTTTTTAACATAAATTTTAAATACTTAAGTTGTGGCTTATCCTCCAAATGTCTGATAAGGTCCATCACACTGTTGATCCTAAGGAAATTGAGGACCAGAAGGGGGTATTTGAGTATATACCCTCTCTAGAAAGTCCCAAACAGTCCAGGGTGAGAAACCTACTTAGTTTTACATTTAGAGCAGACCTCAAAGATTTTCCTGCCTTCGAAATATGTGAGACACCAAGAGTGACCACTTCCCAGTCTGGAAACTGCGGTTCTAAAGGCTCTGTCACAATTGAGCATGAATGAAGAGCCAGGCTCTTTGCCCTTTTACCAGTGATAGCAGAGAGGAATCCTATACTATTTCCAAATTTCAGAATTAACTACAGACCGATGTTTTATAAAGTTAAATTTTAAAGAGGAAGTATTATTGTGGTAACATCCCTCCTTGGCCAGTCTATCAGCCTGCTCATTGCCATATATGAAATACTTAAATAAGCACTTTAATTAAGATGTATAAATAAAAAAAATTGGAATAGGTTGGAAATAGGAAGCAAAAGTTTTCTTTTAAGCAAAATAAGTTGGTTATTAAAAAAAGGTATTTTAATAAAGCATTTAAAATTTTTTCTTTTATTTTACCATAATACAGAGAATACAATTGTACCTTTGGACAATTCATTATAAAATTTTATTTCAAAAATAAACAGGGAAGTTTTGTCACTTAATAGCCAATTTTCAACATGAAGGCAAAATAAATTGGGATTAAATAGTTTAAAATGGATTCTGAACAATTAGAAACATCTAAATGTGACGGGTATCCACTGCTAAACTGAAAGCCTGTTCAGCAAAAATAAAACAAAAATTTAAGAGGACTGAAAATTTAGAAAATAATAAATGTCAAATTGGTGAAAAGTATATATTTTTTTAACTTGTTTATAGAATCAATTTAGAGTAAGATTTCATTGGTTCATGGATATAAGTATATTTCAGGTAGAGATGGAGGACCTAATGCTTCCATTCTCAGATTAACATACTGCTCTCTCATGCATATAATCTTTGAGTATGGCTACCAGATATTTCAAACAGATTCTGTTTCTAATTTAAAGACTTTGAACAGAGCTAATATGAGCACGCCAAGAATAATTACAAGGTTAAGGATAGCTGACTTAATGAGGTGGTTCTATATGAGGTTGCCTTAAACCTTCTGACCATATGATGAGGTTCATACAAATTTCCAAGAATCAAATTCAAGGATTTTTAGTTTTCCAGCAGTCAAATCAAAAATTTTGGAGGTAATGGCATTCATGTTTTATTTATTTTTATTTTATTTTACTAATTGTTCTTAACTAAATATGCAAATAATTATGTACATGCAACACTTGTTTTTGTTTGGCATAATTTCAAAATTTCCCTTCAATCACAGCACAATTATTTTAAATTTCAATTGCAAACTATTTTAAATTTCAAATATCAAAATTTTGAATATTTTACAGTAATTATTTATCACAGAAAAATTAAAATACAACCAATTAGCATTAATTCTGTAGTAAGTAATTACAGTAAAATACTCAAAATTTTGATATTTGAAATTATTAATTTCACAAAGATTATATAATAAAGAACAAATATTTACTAAATATCTCACAGTCTACAACTGGTAACATATAGGCAATAAAGTCTCTAATGTATACTAACTGCATGTATGGCACTCATTTAAAAAAAAAAAAAATCGCAGTAATGCAATCGAATTCCAATTTAATATGGGTAAAAAAAATTAATGTAAAACATAGACAAACATCCATATAAAAACTAGACTTTTTCAAATACAAACATACTAAGTAATAGTCTACATTACTAAATAAATTTCAATATCAATATATGAAATAATAATAATTATTTAATATGTAAGATAAAACATTACATGCAACAGCAATATTAATTAAACACATAAAATAGTAAACTTAACTATAGCCTGCACTTAATCATTTCTAATAAAATCAATATATTTGTATGCAGAATTAGGAATTTGAGTTTTATTTCAAACAGTATAAAAATGTATACATTGCTAGAAGTTTTGGGGTTTTATATCCAAGTTTTCTTCGTTAAACAAGCTTATTATCCTTTAAAAACTTTACAGTAACAAGTTTACTGTCACTATATGATTCTCATTAATCCTATTTACAGTCAAACAAGTGAAATAAATAATTTAATAAAATTTTCATATTTTTGGTAGGATTTTTAGAATAGTGTGATGAATGTCAAATACCATACACATTATTTTATTATCATAAAATTTCAAAATCATTTACTTTAAATAGCAAAACAAATTAGTAATAATAGAAATAGTTATTATAAGTGAAGATGTACAATGATGTTTTAAACACTATATTGCAAAATTTTAAAAAGATTGTACGAAGTATAACAATTATTATTAGTTTTAGTTGTCCTCAAAGATTTGAATTGTAACTAATAAAACTACATCATATCCAAATAATTATTTTAAACACATCTTGAAACTGATATAAATAGCAAATTCTAGTAATTTGTAAATTTTTTGTTTAATAATACCTTTTTCCCCATAAAATTACAAATTTTCGTGACATACATATTTTAATTCCTGAAATATGTATTAAATATTTTATTTTTAAGAGTTCTCATATTTCAACTCTTTCAAGCTAAATTGAGAACATATCAAAAGCTTGTATAGTCTTATTTTTAATCAAGCCTTCTAATGATGAAAAAGTGTTTTAATTAGAATAGTAGATACAGATTAAATATAATAATATAGATACAGATTAAGTATAATAATAATAAGCAAAAACTATTATCTTTTGCCTTGGAAATTCATAAAATTATTTTAATTTTAAAAATATTTTTTCAAGATAATTTCTCAAAAAATAAATAAAATCACATTAAAAACATCTTTCAATTTTATTGTTAAAGGGAAATTTAACATAACTATAAATTAAATATGTAAAGGGGAAATTCTACAAAAAAGTAAAATTCAAGGTTATTTTCAATATTTTCCTTACCTTAACCCACCAGTAGTGTGAGAACGTGGTTGGCGCCTCATTGCTTTTATTCTATTTAGCTTGTCACCTTGAGTTACTATATCATCTGCTTCATTATTATTATTGTTATCATTATTATTTCCAATCTGTGTAGTTCCATTTTGCAAAGCCTAAAATATTATAAAATAGAACAAGTTGAAAACTTTATAAATGATTTAAAACTGTTTAAGTCACTTAGGAAGTAACTTTTATTATTCTTTTGGTCATTAAATAAAATTCAAAAGAGCATTTAAAAATTTGAAGATACATATCTATGCGATTATTAACAACTATTTGATTGATTTGTTTTTCACTCAACTGTCATTTTTTGCAAAGGCTAATTAAACACGGATGCACAATTTGAAAAGCATTTTGAATCATTACAAGCACAAGGTGGGATTTGAATCTACAAACAGCTGAAGCAAAAGCCAGAGTACTAGCATTTATTTAAAATTATCCACTTTGCTTATAAATTCGTAACAATTATTAACATTGCTTTATTTAAAAAAAAGTTTTATAAAAAGATAATGATAATATTAAGTAATAACTGATAACATTTTTAAGCAAATTAAAAAGTAACAACTATTTTGATATCAAATAATAACAGCTTTTACAATAATAAACAAATAATAAAAACTTTAAGTTGAAAAATGTTTATCAATTAGAATAATTCAGTTAAATACCATTATATTTTAAAGTAAAATTAAGATAAATTCAACAGTTATTAATATTTTTTTAAATATATAAATTAAAAGTACCATATTTTCCTGTATAAAATCCGCAGATTATGTGTTAAAATAGTTCTGAATTTTGTTGTGCATATTATATGCCACAGCAGATAATCTGACAATAAATATTTATCAGAAAAGTTAACAATAAAATTTTGGAAAAAAAAGCCATTTATATTTCATAAAATAAATAACAGATGGTGCCAATATTCAGTTGACTTATTTTAACTATAATCAGCATTGTTCAATTACATTCAAGAACGAATTCAGTTCTTCTGTACAGTTATTAAAGTTGCAATTCGTTAACATCATTTTGCATTCTGTTTTGACATGATCTGTTTCGCTCTGAAAACATTCAAATTAATATATTGTCAAAGGGAAGTGCGAATTATTAATTCACAGAGTACATTTTAAATTGAAAGCTATAGGGAAGGCAAATGAAAAAATGCAGACAAACGGGTACTGTAAGGTGAGAACAAAACCCGAGTGGCACAAAAGAAAAAAATGTATTCCATGTGCAGTAATCCATTTCTTTCATTTAACTATTAACAAAACAAATGTAGTTTATTTTAAAAAATATTTCTAAGCCACGTTTTGAAAGTTATTAAAATCTAAATATCGATTAAGTTTTGCTAGAAGCTTCTCGGACATAGATCGATATCGAGCTTCAATCTCAGTTAATCACACTTTGCGTAGAGCTGGATTCAAAGAGATCTTTAAAAATGTTTTTTTTTCCTGTAGAATTTATTATATTTATAATTATAATGAATGTATTTTTTATTTTATTTTCACCAAATTATCAGCAGCATAAATTTTTGACTATTTGTTTTAAAAATTGCCAAGGATTTTAGGCCGTTGCAGATAATGAGACATTTTTTTCTTTTGCTCAAATAAAGGGGCTTGCGAATAATACGCCGCTGCGGATTATATACAGGAAAATATGGTAATTAAAATTTATAAAATAAAAACTAAAGTAAAAAAAAATAATTATTTGAAAAATGAAATAACTACTTTTTAAGGAACAATATTATCACAATAGTTTTAATCCAATATCAGTTGCGGACTTTAACAATTTGTAATAATAAAAAAATTTTAAACTTAAATAATTTAAAAAGTAACAACTCATTTTGAGTATATACAGGCAAAAACGAAAAAAATTCTTAGTGATATTAATACACATAGTAATATTAAGCATACTCCTATGTATATTAACTTATTCTTTAATCATATGAAATTATACTAAATTTAGTTTTAAATTATTTTTATTAACTTCTTTATAATTTTATTAAGATTCTAGATTAATTAATAACTATAGTGAATACATTAAGTTAAATATAATTATCAATAACTTAGATAAATGGTAAGAAGTGTTTTACTTTATTGTGATGATAAAAAAATATTTTTCTAACATGAAACGTTTGTAAACCAATTAAAATAAGTATTTATATAAGTCATTCTCTGTGTAATTGTTAAATCACACATTTATCATTTTACTAATATACATTGTGAAGAAACTTAAAATTTTATTCCAAACACATTAACACCTGTTGGCTGCAATTTAAAAATTCTACATATTTTTAATTATTTTAATAAAAACTCTACAAAAAACTTAATATCAAAGAATTGAAATCTCTTCGTATTACATTCCTGTATTATTTATAATTTTTAATCATTCAACACATAGTAATATTTTTGAATTTCTTTTAATATATTTCATTTGACTTGCTTTTAGATTAAAAACTTTTTCAACAAATTTAATTTTTCAGTTGAAAGATTAAAAAAAAAGGGGGGGGGGATGATTTGTCAAAATATAAATTTGAATACAAATTTACCAACACTTTATATAATAATTTTATTCTATTTGGGAAACAGGAGTAACAATGATTTAAGAATAAGAAAAATAATAAATCATGTAAAATGTTTATTACAAGAGTTAGGTTAGTTAAAAACTCAATTTATATTTATATGTCTGAAATTCTGAAATATAGTTTGAACATAACAAAATATATACATATGATTTACAAACTTCAAATTTTGTAATGCAAGTCACATAAAATTTTGACTTTTTGTATGTATATTATTTAACAATTAGACATCAGAAAATTTTTCCCATTTTCAAAATTCTTCAGTACAAAATTATATGCCATGACTTTTATCAAAGAATAACTGTTAAACATTGTAAGTGAAAATTTACTGAACACAAGCTTGATTAAATATAAGACAAATTCATGCAACTTCTTATAAAAAAGTTTAATTTCTTATGTATAGTTTCTATATTATGTACCTTTTAAATTTTACGTGAGAGTATTTATTCTCAAAGCTTTATTTAAATTAATTTGACAAATCTTGTCAAATTAATAATAACCTAGGAATTAATCTTTTAAAAAATGATTGAAATATAATGAAATCTATAGAGAAAAGTGTAATAAAAAGATAAACAGTTTCAGATTAAATTAAATATATACCATATATGAAAAATATGTATATTTACTTTTTCTTTACGACTTCGAGATCCACTTTCAGTAGCTCGATTTCTATTGTCCAAACGTATATGCTCCACTCTTGAGAGAATTTGGGACATATCATCTTTACGTCGCAATGATGATCTTGTAACCACTTTAGTTGGAGTATAATTATTATTTTTATTATTAGCTTTCTCAGCTCTAAATATATTTCCTTGATAACACAATAAACCTTGTTTTCTGCAAAAATGGTAATATATATGTATGTATATATGTATGTGTATATATATATATATATATATATATATATATATATATATATATATATATATATATATATATATATATATAACAAAATCCTTTTCGTATGAAAATTTCTAACCATAATTTCATTGGAAATTTTTATTGAGATAAGATTGATCAGAGATAAAATAAAAAATTAAACACTGAATACAAACATTATGTTTCAATTTTTATTATTTTACATTTCAAATATTAATAAATTAAATTAAATAACAAATGCCTACATTCATTGCATTTTAGGAATGAACAAATGTTAATATATTGCATTTTTAACTGACAAATTATAAATAAAAATTATTTACTGTAGTCAAGTCATTATCTGTCATTTGATAATATTATATTATAATACATACACTTAAACATTGTATTGAAATTATACTTATTTAAGTAATTTAATGCATACAAATAACTTAGTTGCCAAATTATGCAGTTTTTAGATTTTTTTTAATGGGGAATACAATTTAAAGTCAATGAAAAGTAGTATTTGAAAACAATAAAGAATACAGATGGGCCCATCCAAAGGAACATCTGTTATTTTAACATGAAAGAAATAAAATATACGCAAGGAATAAGTTTTTTAAAACCTTTAAAATGTTTATCACAGAATATATAAAACTACATGAAACACACATATAAGCAACTGTAGTATATTTATGAAATGTAACTTACTCTTCCAACCAGTGCTGCTGATGACCAATTATCGAGCCAGGACGACATATTCTGATCCATGCTATTGCTTCAGATGCAGTAAAATGATGATGCTTCATTATATAACATGCTATTAAAGTTCCAGTTCTTCCTAGACCAGCTAAAATACGAAGTGAATAAACATGCAGAAATAATTAGAAATTTAAAATTTTTCTGTCAACTTTTAATTTTTAATCTCACCATTTTTATTATAAAATTATAGCAAGTGTACTCATACAATTTGATAAAAAAAAAGTTTATGATTATTAAAAACAATAAAGAGAGAGAGAGAGAAAAGCATTAACATAAATTTATTTTATTTTTCCTCTTGGAATTGTAAGAGTAAAAAAATAAGTTTAATATGAGCAATTATCAAAATTAAAGTTAATTTAATTATTTAAAAATTACAAAGAGATTATTTTTTAAGTTATACAAAATATCAAGAAATACAAATCTATCAAATTAAAAAAAGTTCTATTATTTTTGATTAGAAAAAATACATCTTCTTATTATTATTTATGATCTGGTGTTTGACAAAGTTCACATAAAGCAATATTTATAAAAGAATTTTGAAATATGAATTTGATTTAAGGACATGAATACTGAACATTCAGTTACATATTTGTTTAAATTATATACATAACTAACATAAAAATTAAATTCAGTAATTTATCATAAATATTGGAAAGATTAGCATGTAATGCAATAATATCAAGAGATTAAGAATTCAAATTTTTGTTATTAATTAAATATAAGGTAAGACTTTCAAACCTAGGGAATATTCAGCATTTTATAAAAATTACGAATGAAAATATACATCTAAACTTTTTTTTTTATCTCTTGTCAAATCTTTTCACAATTCTAAATCAATAATAAGAAAGAATTATATTGTTAAAGTAAAATCCCAAGATATCTTATAATTTATCTACAAAACATTTGTAAATAAATCTTTACAATAGATACTTTAAGTAAATTATAATCACTCTTTAATTGATTGGTTTATTATTTAACAGTAATCTTTGACCCATGAAGATTAATTAGACTGTGAATTACTGAATCAGTAAGAACATCCCATGCTAATGCGAGATTCAAGCTCATAAATGGTTAAGTCAAAGGCCAGACAAATAACCCTTCAATTAAGATTCACATGGCCATAAATTTTATTAAATAATATTAATCAACAATGCATATTGTAACGAAATATGGTGTAATCATTAAACTACAGAAAAACTATATAAAAATTTTTCATACATTTAAAATATTTCATTTACATATAAAATTAATATTACCTAATTTTATATATATATAAAATACACATATGAATTAGTAAATATAATATTAAATCTGTTTAATAATTACAAATCTAATACTAACTTAATTTAAATTATACATATTTAACTTAATATTAGATTTCATTTTATCTTGCTGTGACTGCATTTGAAGTTATATTTAATACAACAGATTTTCTTTTATTTTGTGCATTCAATTTTTTTCCTTCAGCATTTTTTAATTTTTTCTTGTGAATGATGTCTTTAATTTGAGTGTATTATTTTATTTATTCTAATGTATTCTTCCTGTTCTACTAAGCAGACACTATTTTATTTTGTTAGTACTTTGATTTTATATGATTTTGATGTAAACAGAAAGATAGTTTTGAGCTTTTGTTACTAATTTTTGGAAAAGTATTATTACTTTAGACTGAATCAGCAAATGACCCTTGATGAAGATGGTATGCAGCTAATTTTTTAAATGTAATTGATTACATTTTATATTCATAACACTTGTTTACTTTTATACTATACATTTTGGCTTATATTTCTAATGCCTTTAATTATTGTTATATATGACTCCTGTTTTCAAGCTGATTTTACTTATAGATGCCCAAATTTAATAAATCTTTACCACTTACATGTACTTATACATTTTATAAATATACTTCTCATTTGTGATATATATGTATGTATGTATATATATATATATATATATGTTTATAAGAATACATTATAGTAGTTTATCCATTGTAAGGATGAATTTACAATATTTGACTGTGAAGTGAAACTTTTTGTGAAAATTGTAATAAAAGATATACTTATTAATAAAAGTGCCAGTAAGGATCAAGGGAGAAAATTCTCTAGTTTAAAAAATTTAACAAACTGAATTAAGTGCTTGAAATAAAAATCTAATAAGTAATTTTTATGTTTAAAGGTAGCAAAATCAAAATTATTGCTACAAACTCTGATAAATTTATTTCTAAATGTTTAAACAATGAAGAATCTAATTGATTAACTGTAAATAGACTAAAATTTAATTGAAAGAAAAATATAAAATAAGAATTTATCATTTCATATTTTTCTTCTAACACATTAAATCTTGTTTTATAAAAGTATATTAACAATAAGACAAAAAAATATTGAAAGACATAAAACAGATTTAAAAAAAAATTGAAAGAAACATGTTTGTTAAATTCATATTTTTGCTAAGTGTTAATCCATATTTCAATGATTGCCCTACTACTGCACACATTATTACACTTTGTAGATTTTCATCATTATTTTATTATTTAAATCTAATGATGCATCAAAATTTAAATGAATAAAAAGCAATTGTAAAACAATGACTCAATTATCTCTTTCTTGTTTATATTAGGCATTTTAAAGTAAAATAGTTACAACTACAATAATAAAACAATATGAATTAATACACAATATTTGATTTCTTTTCTATACACATGAGTAATTTTGGCAATAGAACAAAAATTTTAAATCAAAATTGTATGGATTAAACATAGCAAATTTAGTTGTTTCAATGCTGTTAAAATATTGAATTTGACAACATTATAATTGCATTACCGAAGACAATGCAAAAGACCTTCTCTCATACATTTTTGAACAGTTAACAATAGTATCAAAATTAAGATATTAGTGATATCTGAAATGTGTACAAAATATTTATGAAATTAAATATTTTTGAAAATTATGTTTGTAATATATAAGTATGAAAATAATTACAAAAGTTATTGCAAATTATTACAGAAATCTGATATCTGAGTACAATGAATAATATTCAACTGCAATATATTTTTTTATTTGATGATTAAAAAATAACATATTCTTGTCATAGCTATTTGTTATTAGTATGCTATATGCATTTTCAAAGACTTTTATTTAACTATTTTGGAAAATACTTTTACGTAAATATAGTAATAAATGAATTTTTCTAAAGAATGTAATTAAGAAACTTTATAAAAAGAAAAAGGATTTTCTGCAATTTTTAATGATATTATCAATGAACAATAAGAAATCTTTAGTAGAAAAATTAACTTTTAATATTTACATTTTCAGCAATAAATGTATTTATTAATATTCATAAAAAAATCTATAATAACGCATAAAAACTGATAATATTTTAAAATATTACTATTATTAAGATAATAAAATATCAACAATTAGATACATAAAACATATTAAAAAATTATAGTTTTCAATATAAAAAACAATTTATACCTTTGCAATGAACAGCTATAGCACCTTTTGCATTTTCAGCTATTTCTAAAAATTCATTCATAATCTTATCTGTTGGAGTACCACCATCAACGAAAAACAAATCTTTGTGATCAAATCCATGATTTGAGAAACGATGAGAGTCATATGCTTTTTTATTTAATCTAATTATAGTTGAAACATTATTTTTACGAAAATAAGAAATATAAAATTCTGGTGAATGTAATGGATAACCTAAAAATAAATATATATATACATATATATTTAGAATAAATATATTATACTTATTAAAACTGGAAATAAAGAAATTTTTAGAGTAACTAAAAAATTACAAACATAAAATAATAAAAATTGTAGTACTTGAGCATTTTTTGAAAGATATGGGAAGATCTTCGGAGACTTGCTCTCAAGTGGCTATTTTAGGCAAATTTAAATTGCATATTGAAGTTTTGTTTGGATTGTTTGTCATTCAATAGTCATCTTCTGCACATGACTTACCAGAACCTACACTTTCAAAGAACCGCAAACTATTACAAACAACACATGGGCTGAAAATTTAGATTACAAAATTATTAACTGAATTTCAGAGCACTAACATTCAATTTCGGTTTTTCATATGATGTTAGCAGATATAATGCACTAACGGTTTAACTTGCAGTTACTCAACAGTCACCCTTTCAAAACAAATTCTCAGCAGATCAGGGCCTTCTGTTTAAATGAATTCCACATTTCAAATATCAAATTTAAGAAGTTTCTCTCAATTTAATATATTATCATTATAATTAAATCAAACATTAATGAGTTTTTAAAACATGCATTTCTATATTTTTGTTTTTATTAAAATTCAATTTAGCAAAAGAAAAAAAAAAAAAAAAGAGAGAGAGAGAGAGAAGAAACATACTTTAAGAAATCAAGCAACATTTTGTGATAAATATTTTTATTTTTCTTATTTTTAAGAGAAGAATACAATATTTAGGTACTATAAAATTTTTATCCAAAAAATTATCTAAGGTAATTGTCCCCCCCCCCCAACAAAACCCCCTCATTTAAAACAATTTTATCAAACTTAACTTATACAAAATATCTAAATTTATGCAAAGCCATTTACAATTATGCTGCTATATGTGGTAAAAATTAAAATTCATTTGCAATAAGAAACTAGTTTTAGCCTACAAGTTATATTAGCAATTTTCACAAAATATAAAATGAAATAATGATAACACATTTTTGTCATTATAGATAATAAAAAATACAAATTTAAATTAATTAATGTTTGATTATTTGATACAGATTTTAATTTTTTAAGTTTCTATTTCACTACACATAATGCTTGAAGTAGAGCTCAGAATAGAAGCATATTATATTTAGTAATAACAAGCGATTGATATAAGTGAAAATATCAAAGTTAAATTAATGGTTTTAGTTATACAATTTATAAAAAAATATCAAAACTTAACCCTATATTTAATAGAATAAAAATTTTTAACATAAAATACTAACAATGATTTGTTGATTTAATATTGAGAATGACTAAAATCACAAAGGAATTAAGGAGTATAATTTAGAAAATGATATACTCAAACATTTAATTATAAATTTCTGCAAAGAAAAAAAAATAGAGTAAAATTTTATATATATATATATATAATAGTGTAAAAAAAAAAGGATATTTAAGCAGTTGAAACTTAAAATTTAAATGGTAAATGCATTTTAGAATTGTTTTACTTTAAAACAGAAATTTTAAAAACAAAATTTGATAAATAATAATTTTGGAAAAGGAACTTACCGTTTTCATTTTTATTTTTCGAATGTGGACCACAGAATGCTAAAAATTTCTTTGGGACTATCCAATTCAAATCGCCATTTTCAACTTTCTGTGAATTAAAGGAGAAAAAAATAAGCAATAAATTCAAAATCAAATAAATATTGTAAAATAACAAATTTAACCATACATATTTTAATAATGAAGCAGAACAAATTCAGTTGCAAAACTTAAAAATTTACAATATCTTGGTGAATTTTGAAAGTTTATTAGGAGAATAGAACTATACATACATAACAATATTTTACAGAGTTATGATAAAAATATAATAATTAAATTAGCATTTCCTTTTTCTTTCTACAAAGTTAATGGTAAACTAAAATTTCTTTACTGTTATCAAAACATCAATAAAAATTTCCCTGATCTAATTAAATATCAAAATATTTCATTAAATAATTAATTTTCAATTTAATGTATCACACATTTTTTAGCCCTAGAATGATACTTGGTTTGTAATTACATATAAAAATATAGAAATTATAATAAAAAGTAAAAGTGCCAGAAAATTTATCAAAAAAGAAAGAATAGCATCCAAATAATATGCAGCATGATAAATTTGCTTACTCAAATTAATTTTCCTGCTTAACTTTGAAAGCATGAAAGACAAAATTTATTGCTAACAAATAAACATAGTCCAAATACTTTTTGGCATTATGTCCTCACTATGCAATTTTTGATGGAAAATATTGTTTTAAAATATACTGAATCATTAGATTCCTATTATGATATGATATCGAGAAAAAGTATCAATGTTTCCATATGTAACAGTACTAGCACACACATATACATATCATATTTAAAATCAGTGTAAATTCATAAATAGATGAAAAATGAAACTAACCTCATAATGCTCATACTCATCAGCATCAAAATTTTCAAAATCTAAGAAGTTATGATGAACTGCCTATATGATAAAAATTATATAAATGTCAATTAATCAAAAATAATATAATATTTAATTTAAAATTATATAAAATATTTTTATATATAAATGTTTCTTCTGATTAAAAATCAAAATAAAAATTTAAAAAGCTCAAACTAATTGCATTATTGTTTACATATTTTTAATAAAAAGTGAGATCACAAATACAATTATGAATTACTGTTTAATATATTCAATATATATTGATATTTTTGTAGAAAATGCTTTAATTAAAAAAATATTTTCCTTTATTAGTTAAATGAATTGCTCCAAATTTGTTGCAAGGTTACATCAGTGTTTTAAATACAAAATAATTTTTTTCTTCCAAATTCATATTACATTTCACTGAAGCAGTTACTCGTTTTTTTTCTAGAATAGTTTAGAATCTTTAAATAGACGAACATATTTTAACACCTAATGGAAATTAGACAAGTATTGGAGTATATGCATCATATATAACAGGTACACATCAAAAGAAAAGAAATGCAGAAAACTCATATGAACTCACACAAACATGGGCATACACAAATATTTTAGAGTGGTTAGGATCAAATTACTTTTTAATCTCACTAGTGTCACTGGAATGCCCTATCACTGGAATTAAAACACAATGCAAATAAACATTTACCTTTAAAATTTAATGAAATTCACTTGATCTAATCAAATTTCCTTTTTTTATGAACGTAAGGCCAGTTCCTGATAGGATTGAATGAACCAATGACAGGTTTGGTTTGTTTGTCGCTCAACGGTAATTTTTTGCACACGAGGGCTAATTAGACCAGGACTTACAGTTTAAAGTGGAACCCGAACCACTACAAATATCCATGCCCTAGGTGGGATTCGAACCCACGAACTGTTGAACCGAAGGCAAAAAAACCAATGACAGAGACGGTGACACATTTTATTAACTTTATTGTACAAAACAAAGTTTTTTCCAACAATTTATAAATTGAGTGGACTTGATAAACAGATAACAAGGACTGAAATTTATAAATCAGTTAAATAAAACAAAAAATACATAAATGCAATTAGGAAGATTTGCAATTTGTTTAAAGTTAGAATATTCCCATGTACCACAGATTTTCAATAATTTAAAATTCAAAAGTAGCCTTTTCATCTGCTTTTAAATACTATGTTTTTACATAAAAAATTAGCATGCATAATTAACAATAAGGATTTTTAAATAATTTAAAAGTGATTTTTATATTATTTACATAAATGTTATTTTAATTAATTACTTAGATTTTTTTTGTTTGTTGTTTTTAAAATGTAAACTTAAAATTTTGTATATTTAAAACAATTAATATCTTTGGCTATTGATTTGAGTTAGCGATACACTTTAGTACATTGTTATAGTATACAGTAAAAATTTACAAAGTACACAATAGAATAGAAGTTAGAGATACATCATGGTACATTTAATAATTACATATTATTTACATCGCAAATACAGAGTTACTCAATATTTATGGTAATTAATTAATACACACACATACATACACACTATGATAATGTATAATATACACAGGTTCTATTTACAAAGACAATTTTTTAAATACATATTCATACACAAGCAGGGAGTGACAATTATATTTGATTCATTTAGAAATTCCAAACAGAAACCAATTTCAAATGATATATTTAACATGTTTAAATATATTTAAGAAAAACTATGCATTTTGAGTTTAATAAAAAAATGTGCATTAAAATTAAAAAAAAATTAATATTTAAAATTTAAAAAAAATTAAGGCCACTTATTTTCTACATTATTTTCTGATAATTGAATCAAAAATGATATTATTATTGGTAAAAATAAGAGTTCAGGATTATTATTTTTATGAACTTACAATGTACAAAGTAATAAAATTAACAGTAAATAAAATGAAGAAAAGAAAAGCAATAAGGACAATTCCTGTTGTGTGACAGATTTTCAACAGAGATTTAAATTACAAAGAACACATCAATAGAAATAAAAAGTCCAAAAATTGAAATTAAAATGAATTAGACATGTTATAGATATCTACTTCATAAAATAAGTTCCTACATTTCAACTTTTCTATATTTCAAGAAAAAATTAGTTGTGTAAATTGAAATTCCTAGTATGTGTATGTGTTGAAATTGATTTGCATTAAATACAGTAGAAATGCATAAATTTTAATATTATGTAACTATTTTATGTTAAATTACAATTATAAAATATTATAATATATGCATTTAATAACATATTTAAAATAAATAGGAATAAAAAATCAAAACTGCAAGATGGAAACAAATAATATAATAATTCATTAGACAATACATGGTATAATATAAAAGTTGAAATATATATATTTTAAATTCCTGGAATTCTAAACCACACTTTTTACATTACATACATTGATCTTTAATTTTTAAACATCAATCATTGCCTGCAAAATAACACATTAAAATATATACATGAAATACACTCTTTATAAAAAGTTGTAATTAAAATATGGGTGGAAACTTGGATAAATAAAAGAACATTTCTCGATAGCAACTAAATTTTAATATCTGTCAATATATACAAATAAAAAAAATTGATAGAGACAAATAACAGATGTTTAATTTTAATTATAATTGATATATAATATTAAAATGATAAGTTAACAAGGGAAAAACGTTTGAATTAAAACACTAAAAATTAGTTTCAAAATTCAATTGTGTGTGTGTGTTTCGCCCCTATCAAAACTGTAAGTAACCATACCTTTTGTAAGGATTAAAAAATATTCTGCTTTCACTAAAAATAATAGAAACATTTTGACATAAAATTTTATCATTTGTCAAAAATGAGATCTTTCAATACATATAAATGATTACTTAATCATGCAAACAAATTTTATTAATTAATCAAGGATAATTTACTTTTATTGTTATGTTAGTTTCAATTTTTGAACAGTATATTTAAAAAATTCATTGTTTTTTTTTTATCACAGTTAATCTAGAGTTGGATAAACTATGGGTAAAACAAATTAATCTTACTGATGTCCTGCAATCACTGATTAAGCATGCTGTTTTCAGTTTTTCTCACCCTATCTTTTAGAATCATTTTTCGATTGTAAAATCTAATTTGATAAGATTTAATTTAAATGGATCCCTTAGCAAATTCAAGTCCATACCTAAAGTGAAAGTCATTCCTCTAATTATTAAATTGATATTTAGAACATTAGTTGTTCGTGTAGCAAAATGACTTGTCTTTTTTTAAAAATTATTTCTTTATTTTTTAATTAACTCTATTCTATAACAAATAAATGTGATTAATAAATTAAATTTATATAAAATATTAATACTTACATCAAAATTTTGAAAATACAATCAATGTTTCATTTCAGGAAATAATATAAAAAATATTTTTAATTGCTTGTTCCCAAAAATATATAAAATTTTCATCTTTGAAAGAAAAGAACTTTTGAAATCAAGTTTGACATTAAAGAATATCAATAAATTTTCAACATACTGTTTTTGATTAATAAAAATAATAATATTGATTTATACTTACTTTGCTCACGGCATGCAAACAATCTGATAATGTAAGATTGTAAGAACAATGACCAAATGATGCATCTCTATAAAGAAATGTTATTAAACTATCATTTCAGCAATGTAAACAAAAATTTTCAAACATAAGGCAATCATACACAATTTTATAATTTTTTTATCGTTTCACATAAGAGTTAAGTAATTATTTAACTTATGAAATTTGATATATATAAACAAAAACTTCCAATCAACCAAATATTTTTCCATGAACAAACAAAATTTTGTGATTTATGATTGAAATTTGTGATATAATTCATAAATTTCAAATTCTTCCAATGATACTTAAAGATAAATTTATGATTTAACTGAAAGAACACTGCAAATGCGATAAGGAAACCTGCTTTTATTTTAGAAGAAAATATGATTTTTGCCTAGAAACAATTATTGATTTATCATTTTTCTTATGTAATTAACTCAATTTTAATGGGTTCTCGTAATACTTCTTTTTAATGCTTCACAGAATGAAAATAAGTGAAATAGATAAATAAACAATAACATTCTTTGTAAAAAAATAATTTTTTATTAATGATTTTTAAAAATATCTCATAATAGTATTCATTATGCTGTAAGCATACAAGAGGTCTGTAAGAAAAAAACCCATTTATCTAATGAACAATTTAGTTCCTATTAAAATGAAATATTTATTATTGCAATAATAATTAATGGATAATATCTTCGCTAAAGTTAAGTTTTAAATTTTATATTAGTTTGACAACATTTATTTAGAGTTTTAAGATGAATAAAAAGAATTTAGCACAGAAAAGATAAAATAAGTTATAAGTGCATTCAATGATAAAATGTACTGGAAATAAAATATAATTTTTTAAAATGTCCTTCCAGCAATATGTCTATAAATAGGACAAAAAAATTAACTTTTTTTTTTTAAACTCAGAACTGGAAAAAATGAACATATTGAAATTATTAAAATAGGCTCTAGTAACTACTAAATCAAAATTCCATGCTAACTAAATTTTTTCAGGAGAAAGTGTAATTTTTTGTTGATCCTTTGGATGTACAATGTTTTGTAAGGTCTAATGAAGGTTATAAAGATTTAAATATCAGATCATAATCCTTTGTTAAGAAGAGTTAAAATAAAAAATAATCTACTGTTTTGATATCAAAACCCTGAAACAGTAAATTCATTTTCACTAATAAATGGCTTACAATAATCAATGAATAATATCTTGTGGCATTTTTTATACAGATGAAATTACCCTTTATTAAGGATTATTAGAATGTAATGAAAAGAAGGCAACTAAGGATAATAAGTAGGCTAAAATCTGAGTTTGTTACATTAATATATATTAATACAACTATATCAATAAAAAATCATAGATAGCAAATAAACATGTCAGAATTCACTTTAAGATTAAAATCGCAAATTTTATCATAAAATAATAATATTTAATAGAGTATTCCCACATTAGAGATTTCTGAATTTAAGTGATTGATAATTTTTTTCTGAATTTTCAAAGAACCATGAAACGCAAAAAGGCATGATAAAACGAAGATTGTCAAATGATCCATTGCTTTGAAGAAGTAATTTTGTTTAAAATACTAAAAAACATTAACTTTAAAATATGTACTTAAAACTTGAAATTAAATTTTCAACTAATTAATTTAAGTACAAAGTTAATTCAGAAAGCATATGTATTAATATTGTTATCTTTGCATTATAATTAATTTTTTAACTATATAAAATTTTACAAAAAAAAAATTTATGATTAAATGTAAGAAATTTAAACATCATATTTTACTATAAAAAATATAGTTGTTTTAAAATTATTAAAAATTGAAATGACTATATTCTTTTTCAACATGCATATGAATTGTTCAATATTTCCTTTTAAAATTTACAACTAGGCAAAATTTGATTAATACAGCCTTAACACAATTTATGCTCAAGAACAATGCATTTTCAACACATCAAAATTTCTCTTGAATTTTGATTGTTAATTGACATTTCCATTGCATTACCATTAACAAACTAAATTTCATTGTCAACTGACATTTCTATTGCTTGATTACCAAATTGCTTGATAATACCACACATTCTACAAATATTGCTTTCCTTTACTTGATTTAAAAGAATCAAATCTCATTTGGATACATAATTTTGAAAATATAGAACAAAATAATTTAAATACAAGTCATTAATATCTCTACTACCTAAATATAGAACATGGGAAATGCATTTAATAAGTATCAAAATATGATAAACATATATGGGTTACTGCAACAAGTTTGAAAAAATCGAATACTGTAGTATATGACTTCTTACAAATTAGAATAATATTGAATTTAAAAGGTCAGAATAATACTGAGCACACATAAGTTGGAATACTACTGAATTCATGAATTTAAAAATTATTAAGAATAATTAGTAGAAAACTTAATTTAGTTTTATTAAGTAAAAAACTTAATTATTAATTGATAGAAAAATAATAGTGTGTTCCATTGAATATAAATTTTTTCACTATATTATAAGTATATGTTGCAAATTAAAAATACCTAAAAGGTATGAATAAAGGACTATTATTGCTAACAAGAGGTTGATATGCTTCAGCAGGGGTTTTCTTCAAGTAAATTATCTGAAACAAAAAATAGTCTTAACATAGAACTATTAATTTCTTTATATAAATTACATAATATTGATGTTGGTAGCAGAAGACAATTATATAAATTTTTTGCAGTCATCAGAGTTATAATACATATATTTAAAATAGCCTTATACCACCATGTATTAACGACAATAAAAAAAAATTATAACATAAAAATATTTAAATAGTACCTGTTTAATTATTCAACTTAACACATTGTGAATATACATTTTAAAATTATTTAAACTTACAAATTATCATAGGTTATTTTTTTATTGAATGTAACATATTTTATTTTTCACTAAAAATTAGCAATGGAGACTTTCAAGTCAGATGCCAGGAGAAAATTAAATGGGATTATATAAACAAACAATATTTTTATTTGTAAATGATTGCTACAAGTTTGTAATGGGTACAAATGATAACTAAATTATAAATACTAACAGAAAAAATAATTACACTAACTTGGAGTACGAATATATCAAATATAGTTTATAATAAATTTTATCTCGAAAGAAAAATAAGCTAAAAATAAATCTAATTAAATAAAGAAACATTGCATATTGATAATAATACATTGCATACTTTTCTAAAATGATGAAAGTCATTATTTTCAGAAAAAAACTTACTGTTATGTTTTATTATAAAATAAGTGTTAAAAGTGTATATTTTAAAAAGCAAATCTTAATATTAACTCAGCGATTTTGAAGTTTAATACCTTTAACCATTATAAAATAAAAATATAGATATTTTACATTTGCCAATTTAGAGATTCCAGTAATAAATAATATATAATTAATAACTGTGGGTACAGTTATAACTGCAATAGAGTAAAGATATGTATAAATATGCAGTTTAATGAATATTCTATGTGTCTGCATTATTAGTATGTCTTATTTACATGTGCCACTTTAGAAATGTGAAACATGGTGATAATCATATTCTTAAGTAAAAAGGATGCATGATGAAAAGTTTTCCAATTTAATGAATAATAAATGTGTCTATGTTACACATTCTTTATAATTACAGTAATAATTTTTTTCATAAAACTTAAATGTAATTTGCAATGAAAAATGAATTATAGGAAATTTTCACACTCACAGCATAAGAACCTATTAAAAATGCTGCATTAACCCTCTTTTTAGCATCTTGAGTAGTATAATGAATTATTTTCTTCTTTGCTAGAGAATATGCCTAAAAATTATAAAATGCTCTGAATATGTAGAAAAATTGTTTCATAAAATAGAGTAAAAAAAATAACAAGCTTTTATTGAATAAATATTATAGAAAAATAATCAAAAATAGTGCTGTTACCTTTAACTTCTTATTAAGTTTGCAACAGTAGCGATAGAGTTTTGAAAGATTCAGGGGTCCAAAATCAGAATAAAAACTGTAAAACATTATTGTGCAATCAATATATACAAGTAATTGACTAAAAATTTTAATGTTTTATAACTGCTAAAACATTCAGCGATCAATGTAATTAGTTGTAATAGAGATTTAAAAATGATATTTAAACTGATCGTAGATGAATTTAATACTCAAATTGAAATACAAGAACAAAATTAGAGATTACCTTAAAACTTGTAATATTTTTTGGGGAAAAAGTAAACATTACGTGACTTACTGTAGATGATAAAATCACAAAATGTATAAATTTTAAATGCAACTTTTATGATTAAATATTTTTTTTAATCATAATGGGTTAGATATTAAAAGTTTGATTTAATAAATATCTATCAAAAATATATAGAAATTTACTATGCTGACCCATCATATTGTAGTTCAGCATCAATTGAAAAGAAATGGAGGTTAGCAGTACATCTAGGTTTTAGTGGAATGTGCAATGTTGCAAAATACAGACGATCTGCAAAAAGAAAGAATGAATTTTCACTTTATATTTTCATTTATATATTTTTAAGTGATAACAAGAATTAAATTCTAAAAATTAAATATAATAACAAATAATTTTAACCAAATAATAACAGAAATTTTGATATCCCAAACATAAAAAAAAATTTTTTTTTAAAGTTGAGGTTAAACATCTTTTTCACATAAATTTTGATTATTACTGCTTTATTTATTTATTCAGTGAAAATACGTTAATTATTACATACTTACAATAAATAAATGTAGCAGTATTAGTTATTGATAGACAAAGATAATTTTTTATCAGTTGAATTTTTATAATTACATATAGTTAATTAAAAGATAATTTAGTAAATATTTTAATTAATTAATTTTTAATAAATTTTACCAGATATTTATTTCATATATGATTAAATGAAAAAGACACTTTATATTTAATTATTTAAAAGATTTTTAATTTTTTTTTCAAAAAAAAGTTATATATATATATATATATGTAAAAAAAAAATCATAACCTTAGAAAAAAATGGAATATGTTTTTAAATAGTCTGTCTCAAATAAAAAAATTCATGCATATTTGTAAACATTTGAGATTAAGTTGACATTATATTATTTTCGTTAGCCAGTTCTTTATAGTTATGACAAGCCAGCATCTGCCCATTGCAGAACACTCAGGCAAACATCAGAGATCTAGCAAAAATTGTGGCAGAAGAACCTGAGAAAAGTTATGGCTCACTTTACCATTGTTAGAACAGTGACTCATCATGATGTTTCCCAAAATCTTCACAATCACTTTTTTTAAAACTCACACTGTAAATTGTGAAATATATATATATATTGGATTATGGAGAATATTTTGGAAGTTTGAAAGCTAATTACATAATATTTTTATCTTCTCTTATGCCTTAGTGGGATTAAATACATTTAAATAAAAAATACCACAACATATGCAAAATATTCTATTTCCAGGAAAAAGAAAGAATAAAGGCTTGTAAATGATCTTGGTCAGGGAAAATGGGTGAAATTAAAGTAAGACATTGCTTATGAAAAGTTTGACTGCAAAGTAAACTCCAGAGCATTGCTTATGCAATGCTCTAGAGAAAATAGATAGCTTTATGAAAAAACAATGTTTTACATGATAAATGGAAGTATTTTGAAAAAATTATTAAATTTAAAATAATTATAAGGAAATTAGTACAAACTTAAGCTTTTCTCTAGAAAAATGACAAACTTATTTTTAAAATGTGATTAAAGAAACTGAGGAAAAATTTAATAACTTAGATGATGTTTATAATGATTTTTCCTAAGCAAAATTGAAATTATACTTCAGGAGCAAAAATTGTGAAAAAAACTTCAAAGAGAAGACAACATCCACTTTTGTTATTGATGACTGAAACAACCTATGAATATGGATGCACTTTTAATAGGATTTGGGCTGGTTTGGTTTATTTGTCACTCAATAGTCATCTTTTGCAAACAAGGCTAATTAGACTGAGTTCCAAGTTTAAAAGTGTATTCTGAACAACTACAAACATCCAAGCCCAAAGTTAGATTTGAAATCACAAACTATTGGCAAGAGTGCTGCAAGTGTACATACAGTAGAATTAGTTATACCTATTTTTTACAAAATATGTTAGTGCACTTACATAATGAAAAAACGCCAAGTTTATCACCAAGCTACAATTATTAGCACATAATTTGTTACTTCCATACCCCAACAATTGCTTTTTATATGAAATCAAAATGCTTGTATTTTCCATACAATTTTTGGTACACAAGTTCTACTAGACTCAAGATCAGGGGTCGGCAAGACGTCAATCACGAGGACATTTTAGGTACTCAGTGAGACCATCCTAATCATGACCTTGGATATTATCAATTTAACTTATGACATAGAATTAATGAATTATTTAAAATAAAATTTTACTACAATCTACGCTTTAAAACATAAAATAAACTGGGCAAAGTAATACAATGAATTTGTCATTTTACAGTGGGGATTTGAATAGAAACAACTAAACAAAGTGGGATGCTTAGATTATATCCAGTAGCTGGCGTGATAATAGTGATGTGGCGAGTCGACTAGTCTACCCCTCACACTCACTAGTTTAGTTTCAGTTAATCGCCTTACCTTGCAGGTCGCTCACTTTCTACTGCACTAATATGATAATACTTTGTTTTTCAACAACCCTTCAAAATGACTCAGCCAGGTACCAGTGTTAAGACAAGTAAAACATACCGCTATCACAATGAATGGGAAGATGATTTCTTTTTTGTTATGGTGAAGAAGAAATGTCTTTGTCTCATATGTAACTCAAGTATGGCACTACTGAAAATAGCAAATGTCAAAACACATTTTAAAACCATGCACTTAAAATATACTAGACTTTCCAATTGGCAGTGAACTTCGAAACATTAATGTGCATGAATTAAAGTCAAATTTACATTTAAAGCAATTGCAGAGGTAGGAGTACAGAAATTTTTTTTTTCAGGACACTATTTTCAAGAAATATCAGGACATTTTTAATAATTAAATGTTTTAATAATTAAACAAAACCAATGTTACTTTTACATATTAATTTCTGTTTTATGCATAAAACACATTTTTATAAAGGAATAAACTATTTAATAAATTCTGAGTGTTTTAATTTTAATACAACAATATGAAAAATGATACAGAAATTTAAACTTTCTATACTGAACATTTTTTGAAAATTAATAAGTTACATGATAAATGCTTTAAATTAACAATTAATTTATGTATAATTGAATAATGTTCATTTTGAACTGGATGCATTAGCATTTAATCTGATAATTTAATACTGCACTTTTTTAACATATCATTCACAGATGCAATCTCTGTATTAGCAGCAGACAGCATAATTTGTCCAACTTTCACATCACTCATATTATCATCACTGATAGCACATGATATTTTTTTAGTTGCATCATCCAGAAGTTTTTGAGCTACACACTTATTATGAAGCAATTTTTTCTTTTCTTTCTCAAGTTCATTAATTTTTTCTAATAGGTGTGATTGTTTAAACTTTTTTTCACAAGTAGCTTCTACATCTTCCTCATCCTTTCTTTTCTTCTCTAATTGTGTTACATCTTTTGATTTTTCCATATATGATGCATATTCTGCTTGAGATTTCTGAATATAATGCATCATTTCTTTGGTATATGGAATGGAGGAAACAGAATTGCCATGCATTCGAATAACATCATGACAAATCCATAAACTTTGAATTGTTAATTCTGATAAAGAAGCTCTCTCCTTTGTCACAAGAGAATTGTTAGCTGAAAAACCTCTTTCTTGTTGGGAATTTACATTCAATAACGACAAAAATGCTTTAACCACTCTAGAAAGAGTAGGATATTTTATATAACCGCCATCATCTTTTATATTGAAAACTGCATTCCAATATTTACAGATATTTTGATTATTATCATAATCATTTACAATCAAAGTCACATCTTCACACATGTAAAGAATCCACTCTTCATTCATCTTATCAATATCTGAAGAAGTTTTATTCCCATGAGGAATATGTTGAATTTATCTGCTAAATGAACTCCTAGACTCATCCTTTTTTTCTATTATAAGGAGACAAACACTGAAGATCGGTGAGTAAAGGATTTGTTATAGGAAGTTTTTGAAGCAAATGCTTTGAAGTTATTATGTAGTAGCTTCTGACACTTTGTAGAAATCTTGTTTTATCAGTAAGCTCTTCCAATACTGCTGTTACACCATGACCTATTTCAATCTTGTTTAAATTTAACCAATTTTTTCCTGAATCAACATTAATTTGTAGCAACTTTACTCCATTTTTTTCACAGATTTCTTTTGGGTTTAAAAATTTAAACATAATACTGCGAACAAGTTCATTTAACTTATTGTATATCACACGTACTAAAGGTTCGACTTTTTGCATTAGAAGTAAATATGGTTCAAAAGTTTTACAAAAAAATTATACAAAATGCAGATATGCAGAGTCTTAGGGTCTTTCATATGTTTTGTAATCCAAAGATGTCAATCAAAAAGAGGAGATTTCGACTCTTTAGGTACTTTAACAATAAAATATTCCTTTAGAACATCATATTGCTC
Source organism: Latrodectus elegans (assembly GCA_030067965.1). Taxonomy (NCBI): domain Eukaryota; kingdom Metazoa; phylum Arthropoda; class Arachnida; order Araneae; family Theridiidae; genus Latrodectus; species Latrodectus elegans. Next base: position 120,609,426 of record CM057813.1, read on the forward strand.
AACAATTCTCTCACAAACTGAGCCCAAAGTTAACTAACGGCTCTCAACATGACGAAGGAAACTATGTCGAGCTAAAGTTTCTTCCAGTGTTTCTAACTGTAAGGAATGATAATTTTCCCTTCTTGCAGGAGATTGTTTGAAAAATTGATGATCTACAGCAAATCCATCAATATTACAATTAATTTTATCAATACCCTTACGTAGTGCTCCATGGATTATGTGTAAGCAACATGTACCAAAATCAATTAGTACTGGTAAACTTTGCTTACTCAGTTCACTATTTATTTGCTTTAAAACAGCTAAATTAACATTTGGTCCATCCATTGACAACAGCATTAATTTTTCTAAATTCAAACCATTATTTTGAATAAAATTTAATAAACTTTTTACAATTTTATTGGCTTTAGCATTCCCTAAAAAATGTGATTCGAGGTAGCAAATGTCATTTTTACCTTGTTTATTAGACCAGTATGAGATGTAAATATCCAACTGCTTCTTTGTTTTGTAGTAGTTTCATCGAAAAGTAAAACAAAATATGAAGTGCCAATATCCCGAAACAAAAGAGCTTTGAAATACGGACCTAATCCAAAATTAATCATATACATGACTTTTTTGTCAGATAATTTGAGATTTTTTGCTATGGAGGGATCATCAAAAATGTCTCCGTAAATGTTAGCTAAATCATTCAAAGATGAAAGAGAATAATTATTTTTTATTGCCATCAAAAGTGAAATGGTTTCAGCTTTAATGGTTTTCTCTGATATTGTTTTGGGAAGCCATGATTTGTTATTCACTACTACAGTCGATGTCGAGGATTCAGATGAAGTTGATGACTTGATAGTAAATAGTGTTTGATTCTTGTAACAGTGTACAGCTTTTTTGTGTCATAATCCATCTGCATGAGCAAGCACTTATCTAAAACCCGTATTTGAAACACTGAATTTACTTTTGCATACAAAGCACTCCGCAGAATGAACATTGTCAACACTTCGGCACCAGGTCTTGATTAGGCATTTATTCCCATCTTGCAGTTCCAACTATGTGTCGGAAAACTTCATTTTCCTTGGCATTTTTAAAATAAAATTAATTGTTTTCAAAAAATAAAATTCTGAGCTTGCTAATAAACATTCTTCAAAACACCCATCAAAATCTTTCAAAATGGCGCGATAAGCATTTCACGCATGCGCATAAACGTAGGCGAATAATTCTCACAATTTCGCCATCATTGTAAATAGTACTGCACTAATAAAACCAGAATCTTTGTCTGTAAAGGCAGAAAATAGAATTTAATGGTAAACCCAAATCTAATTTTTTTTGACGTCAGATATTCGTGAGCAATGGCTGAAAACAAGGCGGAGACGAATGTATGGCAACCCTATTTCCAATTTGAAGGAGAACAAAAAGGGGGGAAATTTTTCTCTTTCTTCTTGCATAGAAAGCAGTTGAAAAAATATATATATTCCATTGGAAGAAAAGTTTACTACTGAAAAATATAAAATTATTAATTAAAATTAAACTTTCAAAAGAATGTAATAAAAAATAAGGAATTCCAGGATTTATTTTGAAAAATAAGGACATTTCAGGATGTTTTTTAAAAAAATCAGGAATATCAGGACAACTCCGAGCCCTGCAATTGTTATTTACAACACCAGGCACTAAAGCTTAAGCAGTTAACACTTGGGTTGTTTAAAATTGCAGAAGTTTTGATAAAGAGAAAAAAAACATTTGAAGATGGAAAATTGATAAAAGAAGCTTTTCGTAAAGTGGAAGAAGTGCTTTTCTACGATTTTAAAAACAAATTTGAAAAAATATCATTCAATAAACAATATTTCTTTGTCGCTTAACACTGTGTTATGACAGACTGAAGCTATGAATAATAATTTGGAGGATTTATTAAATGACGATTTAAAAGCTTTAAGTTCCTATCACTTGAATTTGATGAATCCATGGATATTAGTGATATTGCGCAGTTATGCATTTTTGTGAAAATGGTTTTCGAAGATATGACTTCAAAAGAAGAGTTAATTGTGATTCCATTGAAAGAAAAATAACAGGCCAAGAAATCTACATTTCATTTAAAAACATTATTGATAAGGGAGGATTTCCAACATATAAATTGGTCTCTATTACAACAGATGGAGCTCCACCAATAGTTGGGAATCAAATTGGTTTTATTACCTTGTGCAATAATGATGAGAAAATTTACCAGCTATCATTGCATTATCCATCAAAAGATATTATGTTCAAAAATAGTAAAGTCTAATGCAAATTGCTTTTAAAATCAATTCATTAAAAAGTCTTCAGAGATAAAAATTTCAGGTGCTTTCGGAAGAAACTAAATCAGAGCACGGAGATCTCTTATTGCACACTGGTGCAAGGTGGCTATGTCGTGGTTCTTTTTTTAAAAAAGATTTTGTATTCTGATACCAGAAATAAAAAATTTTCTTCAAATGAAAGGAGAGCACATTACTGAATTAGAATATGAGAAATGGCTCATGAAACTAGCTTTTCTCTGCAATATCACTGCAAAACTTAACGGCTTAAACCTAACTCTACAAGGAAAAAATAAATGTTTTAACAGACATAAAGAGAATGATTAAAATTTTCAAAGAAACAATAAAAAGATATGTATCTCAATTAAGAAAACAAAGTGCAAAATTTCAAAAACATGGGGGAAGAGTGCATCCATAATCCAAACCGAGACTTTGAAGAGTCACTGACTTATTAGGTGTGAAGAAATATTCAATTTTATGACATTTCCATTTAATGAAAATGTGAATATTGATGGGGTATCTGAAAAAATAGGATTGTTTAATAAATACCACATTAGTCATGGTCGAGAAAGAAATTATTAAATTAAGATGGGATATACTTCTTAAATCCATAGCATAATATCCAGCGATACTGATTTCTGGAAATCAAATTCTGAGGAAACGTTCCCAAATATTTACAAATTGATTTTGTATTTGAAATCATACTATGAATCATACCTTTCTTTGCGAATCTGCTTTTTCATCCTTGAATGCCATAAAAACCAAACATCGGTTGCATTTAACAGATGAACATTTAATTTCGTGTTCACGCATTGCAATAAGCTCATCACAGCCACAACATGATAAACTTATCGCAGATATACAGTGCCAAATTTGAACTGAATGAAGAGAATAGGATGGTATATTTTTGATATATGAATACTTTGATTATTTTTGTTAGAAAAATTTTATTTTGTAAATATTAAGTTTTTTTTTTTTTAAATAAAAATTAGATAATTTACTATTTTTTCTTGTTACCAAAAATAAATATATAAACATGCACATTACATTATTTTAGCTCTGCAACTGGTACACCGCCTTCGATTTTTTAAATGTGGTGTGGACCACGAATCCCAAAAATCTGGCCACATCTACTCAAAATGGTGGCAAGCCATAGCTCTTTGCCTTTGGTTTCACCATTAAAATCTTTCCACATTTTGACAGTAAGCCTTACAATCAATCTTTCCACATTTTGACTGTGAAAACCAATAGTTGGATCAATAAAATGAAAAGTATGATACAAGCTAAATGGCTGAAACCAGCCTTTTCAAGCTTTTCTGTTTTGTAGGCTCAACCATCTGAATACATAATAGAACCTTTCACTGTATTGTTGGTATTAGTGTGCTTGCTTCTTGATTCAAAACCTGAACAAGAAAACACTCATATTATCACAGCATAATCTGATTAATATCCAAGGTGGATGTACTCAGCCAAAGTTGTACTTTTCTTGAAGCATCTTGTCAATTTCCACTATTTTTCCAGGGCCACTGATTTGTGTTTTCAATTTTTGAAGTAAATCTAGAGAACAAATTTCCCTCATATAATTGCTCCAGACAATCATAGTATTTTGACAAATGTTTAGCTGGTTAACGTACCATTTGAGAGATGTTAAAAATTTTGCCAGCAGTACATGAAATGAATTGCTGTTAAAAATGGTACTCTAGAACCACTAAAGGTGTAAAGTATGATATGCCCCTTTAAGTGATTTCTCACCTTTGTTTTGATTGTAGTGTTGCCAATTTGAGTTTTCGTTTTTATTATGGTGTTGCCAAATTCAGTTTTTGCTATTTCTCAGATTTTTTAGTTGAAAGCTTCTGTTTTTCTTGTGTTTTACATCACTTTTATGTCATATATATGCTTCTTTTTACAAGCAATAGCATTTTTAGTTTCACTTCAGCATGTCACTGTCTTTTAGTTGCTTGTATTTTTATCAGATGTAAAGTGTGGCAATTTAATTTTGTTTTATCATATTTATTTTTTATTTCACGTCAGATGTAGCATGGAATATAAATATCTTTTATATTCACATTTTTTATTTCACAGTGGATATAGTGCCAGAATTTCAATACTGTCTTTTATATTCATTTTGTTTTTCACTATGGATGTGTGCTAGAAATTAAACTATAACTTTTATATTCATTTTGTATTTTACTGTGGATGTAGAGCGCCGGGCGAAAAGTGAAAGTAAGAATTTTATTTTAATTATTTTTTGCAGGCATAGAATTCTTAAAATTGTATAACAAGTATTTAAATTTACAATAATAAACAAAATTATAGAATCCTTCTATTTTCGGAATTATTCTAGATTTGTCTACTTTTATGTAATAATGATTTATAACATTCTATCTTAAATCACTGAAATTCATTATTTTGTTTATTTTTAACTAGATGTTATTAAATGTAATTATTTGTACTACTTTTTTTCCTATAATTTGCATTCTGTTATAATGTTAAATAGAATCTTTAATCAGTTCTTATTACAATTACTGTTTTCTTATATAACATTAGGCTGAGCAATTTAAAATCGAAGAGGGGGAACACAAAGCTTCATTTACATCGCTGTTATTATTGTTTTCTAATGAAATGTTAGACCTAGTAATTTGAAATCAGAGAAAACCCTGGTTTCTTACGCTGATAAGTGACTATTCTAGGTTGCAACATTTTTCATCGCCAAATGGTGACGAAAAGGGTCATAATGATCACCAATAGAGGGGGATACCCTACTCATTCCCCACTAAATCAATCAGTTTCTTTTTTTTTGACAGCTTTTCACACTGCACCTCCCCATACTTTCCTTTACACAGTTTATTTCATGTCCATTCTATTATGAGGGAGTACATCTTTTACAAAGAAAAGCGAAACACATTTATTTCTGCCTCAGTAAATTAAAAATTGTGAAAATATTTTACAAGGTTTAAATTGAGGGAAAGAAGTACTATTACATGCAGTTCAAAAGAAAATTGAAAGTGTGTATGGTTACTCCTCACTTTCAGTTCTCTCTCACACTCACACACAATTTGGCGTTTTTTCTCAGCTACCATGAAAATCAAGATGTACCAATACATCTATATTACAAGAAAAATAAATAAAAAATAACTGTGCAGTACAATTTGTTATTTTGTCTAACTAGTATTCTTGGAAAGGTAATGTTTTTATTTTTTTCTATCAATGGTTATTTTTTGTATGTAAGTGTTAATTTAACTAAGATCTATGGTTTAAACTGTATTCCAAATCACTACAAACATCAAACATCCAAGCCTAAAGTGGGATTTGAATCCAGGAATTTTTAACTTAAGGCAAAAGGGGTTACCATTTGACTATCAGCTCAGCTAAAAAGGTAATTGAGAAACTAGTCGTGAACAGGTTAAATTGGTATGTGTAAGACGGAAATTTCAATGAATAAATCCATTTTTGAAAGAGTTATCCAACAAAGGATTTAATATACATTTATACATCAAGGATAATTATACATTTAAAACTGTAAAGAATGTTTCAGATATTTAAAATATTTTAATAGCAGTTTTTATTGATTTTTAAAGATCAACAACATATTATGAAAAACAAAACTGTATCCGAAATTACAATCAAATTCTGTAAAAATATAGTTAAGTAAGGTTTAAGTATGATATCCCCCACTCAGTGATTTCTTGCCAAATCTAGCGCACTTTGTTTTGATTGTTATGGTGCCAATTTGAATTTTTGTTTTTATTATAGTGTTGCCAAATTCAGTTTTCGCTACTTCTTAGATTTTTTAAATGCCAGGTTTTGTTTTTCTTGTGTTATACATCATTTTATGTTCTGAATTTGTCAAAAATATGCTGATTTTACTGATACTCTCCTAGGAGACTGTGCGCTTGATGACAACAATGATAAAACTCTTGACCGTATCATTATTACTATTCTTGAGTGTGCAAAAGCTTGCATTCTAAGAGGACACAGGAAAGGACCAAAACCTTTTTGGAACGATGAATTCCAATCTCTGTGGGAAGAGAGAGACCGAGCAAGAATTCTTGCTGAATCTACTGGTCTCTGGAGAGAATGTATTAATTTAAGACAAAAACAAACCCTACTCAAAAAGAATATTTTAAGCTCTAAACGTGCTTGTTTAAATAAATTTCTTACTGACTCGGATTATCGTAAAGATGGAACTAAGGCCTTTAAATTTTTATCCACTCTTAATGGAAAAAAGATACAACCTTTTAAAAAGCCAATTGAGGCTTATGGAAAGCTTTTGACCTCTGACAAAGATATTGCTGATACTTTTTGCAGTCATTTTCGCAAAATTAGTAATTTTAGACAAAAAGCAAAAATTTGAAAAGACGAAATAAGGCCAAACTCTTTAAGCGACTCCAGGTCATGCCTCTTCTCTGTTCCCTGCTTCAGTGAAGAATTAAAAAATGCTTAAAGGCATTTAAAGCGTGGCAAGAGTGCAGGACCTGATATGATTTTACCAGAATTTATCCTAGAACTCAGCCTGAAAGCCAAGTCGAAACTTTTAGAATTTATTAACAGAACTTGGGGTGGAACACTTCCGGCTTTATGGCAAAAAGCAAACATTATTCCAATCCTGAAACCAAATAAAAATCCATCTGACCTAAATTCGTTTTGACCCATTTCTCTGACCTATATGTTGAGCAAGCTTACTGAGAGAATGATCGTTGATAGATTACAATTTTTTCTTGACGGTAAAGGATTTATCTCTGAGAGACAAGCTAAGTTTAGAAAAGACTTTAATACTATGGAGCAAATAGTCAGACTCAGTCAACAAATCAAAGATGGCTTTCATAGAAAAGAAAGTGTTCTTGCAATCTTTATCGACTTTAAATCAGCGTTTGACTGTGTTTGGCGAAAACTGTTACTAAAGAAGCTTTGTCAGATGGGCATCTCTGTCCACCTCTTTAAATGGATCTTTGATTTCCTTTCACAGCATTTTATTAACGTAAATTATGGAAATGCTAGATTGGGTTTCAGGCAAACTGCTCAGGGTTTCCCTCAGGGTTCTGTTTTAAGCCATGTTTTGTTCAACTTGATGATTAATGATCAAATATGCAGATGATCTGGTCCTTTGGACAACTGGCAACAACTTTCAAACACTAGAGAGGGTTATGAATGCTGCCCTGGTCTTTTTATTGAAATGGACTAATGACAATGAGTTCTTTCAACACTGACAAGACCAATTTTGAGCTTTTTACTTTGAGTACTAAACAGCATCAGATTATGTTAAACTTTGATGACAAACCACTTCAGAGAACTGATTGTGCTAAATACCTCGGTGTTCTTTTAGATCCAAGACTCACCTGGAACAAACAGGCCTCAAAAATCGCTGAAAATGTCTCAGGCCAACTTAATTTATTAAAAAGATTAGCTGGTGTTAAGTGAGGTGCCACTCAGCATATTTGGCTCAAAATTTTTTTGTTTAGCATATTATCATATACTAAACACATATTTGGTCACGACTTTTAACTCTTTCATCCGACTGATCTTCAATTATGGAGCCGAAATTTTAATCACTGACTCAGATGCTGTTTTATCGAAACTCAATGTTGCTCAAAACAGTGCTCTTAGGCTTATCACTGGGGAAGCCTTCTCAACTCCAATACCAGCTTTGGAGCCTCAGATTGGCCTTGACTGTTGGCACGATAGGAGAGTTTTTGCTACTTTGGTTTTTGGTGAAAGGTTACTATGTAGGGATGGTTTTTGGACTAACTACAAACCAAGCACTCTGAGACTAAAAAAAACATACATTTTTATCAGAATACCAGAGAATTTTCAGATCACTTGGCACTCCAAGTAATAGAGCCCTTATAGTCAGACCCTGTCTTCCCAGGTATGCTGAAATATACCATCCCTGTCTTCGACCTTGTCCTTTCTGTCCAGAAGGGAGTCTCCCCTAAAGCAGAACTCAGGGCTGCTGCTCTTGCTACTATTAATGAGAGATACCCACTCGATAATTGGATGCACATTTATACTGACGGATCAGCTGAGAGAAATACTGGGAGAGCGGGAGCTGGTGTCTCCTCCAAATTTTTACAACTCAAAGAGCCTTTGGGAAAAAACTCAAACAATTTTGCTGGAGAAATGTATGCATTTATATGGCTCTCCAAAAAATTTGTCCTTGTTGACTGTCAGGTTGCCATTCATAGAGTGGCAAATTATACTCTCCTACCTACATCTATAGAATTTAACTGTAAGACTATCATTAACACTTTACTATCTGCGGGAAAGGAAATTACTTTACAATGGATCCCTAGCCATTGCGGCTTGCCTGGTAATGAAAAAGCAGACAATCTCGCGAAAGAGGCTTCTTTTTTAAACTCTCCAGATACTATTACTGGCCTGAGAAATGTCAAACTCCTTCTAAAATGGGTTATCCATCACCAGAGAAAAATTTATTACAAAGAGATTGCAGTTGATGCCTCTTGGAGGATCCTGCTGAGCTCATGTATCCCAGAGATCTATAGGGGTCTCTTACTTCAGGTTACTTACTGGGCATGATTTTCTCCAGAAACATCTATATCACATAGGGCTTGTGAATTCGCACGACTGCATTTTATGTAGAGAAGATGTTGACATGGATGGCAAGTATCTTTGGAAATGTTCTGCCCTCCAGGAAGCCTGCTCTTCTTCACATTTCAAGACGCTCTCCACTCCTAATGATACTTCTTTTCTTTATTGGACTGCAAGACTTATTATGTTTGAAAGAGCCAACATAAGGACGTAATTTAAAAAAAAAGTTATATATAAGCTTCTTTTCAATAGAAATATAATTTTTTTGTATTTTTTTGCCTTGTTCATTTTTTATTTATTGGATGTAAAATGTGGCAATTTAAATCCTGTTTTTCCATATTTATTATTTTTTTTAATTTGGATGTAGCCAGGAATATAAATATTGTCTTTTATATTCACAATTTTCATTTTGCTGTGAATATAGTGCCGGAATTTCAACACTGTCTATTATATTCGATTTGCTTTTCACTGTGAATATAGCTATTGATGCAAAAAAAAAAAAAAAAAAAAAAAATGATTTTCCAATTTTTTTTTAATCCTTAAATTTTAGGGATATCAGTATAATTAACTTTTTATATACAAAATTAAGAATTTCTTGGATAATTTTAAATATGTTTACAAGGAATAAAGATAAAACAATGGTGGAATCTTCCATATATTTCTAATAACCAAATTTTTACTGTTTTCCTACAAAATTTCTTAATTCGTAAAAATTACAAAAAAATTGGCATGGGTTAGAAACTAAACACATATTTTACATTAGAGAATATTTATTTGATATGCCTAGACCATACACATATAATTAAAATTATTTAACTATTCTTATTATTTTTTGATGCTCACTTTTCAAACAGGACAAAATGGATAATTAGCAATAGCCAGAAATACAGCAAAAGAATAAAATTATTAAGTGTCAACTTAAACAATTCTGAGATAGTAAGAATGTCATGTCACCACAATTAAAGTATAATATAAGCTAATGTAATAAATTGAAGTTATAAAAATATAAACGATGTTATAAATTATCTTTAACATAAAAAGCATACTACCAGATAACATTATCCACAACAATGAACTTGAGTAAAATGAACAATTTAATGCATGCTAAATTAAGCAAACAATTTTTATTCTTAGACAAGAATTATATATTAATTTTTTTAGGATAAGTTTATGTATTTATAATTTTTTCTGTAAAAACTTTCATTATCATTAATAGAAGAAAATTTAAACAACTTTCCTATTTCAGATGGCTAAAACAATCACCTCAAAATCATCTGGGAGTATTAAGAAATTAACACATTAATGGCATATAACTGCCAGCATAAGGCAAAACAGCCCTATGTAATTTCTTTTTTCACAACTAAGAACAAATGTTTTTTAAATTTTACTGTCCCGTGACTGCAAGTGTTGACTCTTTGTTTCTTTTGCCATCTCCTTGCTACAGATTTCACTATTTGGGAATAATCAACTAAGAATTTAACAATATATTTTTTCCAAACAAAGTCTTTTGTAAATAAAAATTACTAGCTGATTGCTCTTTTTTTAGTCCTTTGAATGAAAAGTTTCACCAACGGCTTCCAGAAAACAGAAATATATTTTTCTTTTTTTGAAAGTGAAATAGCCTTTAAAAAACATTTCCTATGTAATTTCAATACAGCAAAAATCTACAAGGAAAAACAAAATGAAAACAATGACATAAAAAGTAGTTATTTAAATATACTTTATATTAAAAATAAATTTACATTACATCCTTTCTTAAGATGTAATTATTTATGTTAATTTAATAATAAGATAATATGATCCCAAAATTTATTTTTAAATTTTATAATTATATTGTTTATCACTAATCTCAATATGATTTTGCTAGCATCAAAACAATTATATATTTTTATAGCCTATTAAAATTTTTTCTTAATTTCTTATTTCCTTAAATGAATGAATTCTGATCAGTGTTAAAATTTTTATACATCAAAATTTAGAAAGTGCATTTCTATATACCATTACTTGTGTCATTAATTAGAATCATCAACTTGAAATTTTCTTCCGTAGGTTGTTTCTATATAATAGCTTCATACTTCAATATTTGATCAGAACTGTACAATACATCATAACTATATTCAACAGCAATACTTAACATTAAACTAAGAGTTTCATTAAATTAGAAAACATTGAAGGACAGTCAAAAATTTTAATTGCTCAAAGAGCAGTGACTGATTCTTAATATTAACATTCATTGTAGTATATTCAATACATATTGGTGGCTGCACTTGAAACTTCCAAGGTTCAATCGTTGGTCTAGATGAGGTTGACTCAGCCTTTCATCCTTTAGTGGGTCAACAGAACTGAGTACCGAGAATGTTTAGATCTAAACACTGGGGGTTTCATTTTAGACACATGTCTCATAACTCAGGCCTCTCAGACAAAAAAAAAAAAAAATACTCATAGTAGGATTTGGTAATGCATGGGAACCATCATGCCACTAGTTTTTTTAGTGTATTCAATTAGGCAATATGCAAGAGAAATTGAAAAGTTAATCAAAACAGGCACAAGTACCGAATAATCCAGCGTTCCAAATTCTGAGTTTTTTGGTGATGAAGAATGTTGCCAAGATGACTTATTGTGATGTGCGCGATAATGTCAATACTAAGGTTGCCAAAATAGAATTTACTACATAATTTTTATAGGCCTCCATCTCTATGACATAATAAAAACTAGATTGCCAGATACATAGTAAAATATGCCAAAAAATTACAAAACAATAATATGTATTTATGTAACATAAATGAGCATAGAACATTTTTTCAATCTAAATACAATGTACTAAATGCTTTAATAATGAAATAATGTTCTTTTGCTAAAATCAAATAATTTTTAAGCACTCATGCAATTTTTTAATATACGATTTAAACACGTACCTTACATTGAATTTCATTGGGAGAACTTGTAACCACATTGAAAAATTTCGTAATAAATGGATATTATAATTACATAGGCTGATTCGGAATAACTATTTTTTCTTTTGTTCATATAAATAATAATGTAATAAATTCGTTTGATAAATCATAAATCAAAGAAATTTTCTATTTTTTAAAGCTTAAACGGCATATACTTTACCTTTAATGAATTCGGCAACATGAACAGCAATATTTTCGAGTTCTTCCATTTTTTTAGTGAATGATTTATATGCAATATCAGAAAATAATCATGAAAGTTATAACGGCGATTCCAAAACAATTTAAGCACACAATTTATATAAAATCTAATTTACCAAGAAAGTATCTGAGTAAAAAGGCTATACAATACTATGAATTGCCTACATAACCAGTGGTATATATCATAAAATATTTTTGATATGAAATAAAAATTTTAAAAAGTCTAATTATAGATGACAGATCTAGCCTTCTTCATTTTAAATTTTTGTTTATAAATTAATACCGGTTGAGTTGTATTTTACCTGCTTATACTTACTAACCCTATACCTCTAAATTTGACTAAAATTAAATGATAGCATAAGAAATAAAATGTAGCTATGAAATACTTATAATTATTTAGATTTTATATTTTAAAAAGAATCCTTTAATAAAATTTGGTGCATAATTTTCACTCATTAAGAAATATTCTTTTTAACATTTCTTATTATTTTGTTAAAGTCTCAGTTAATGCAAAAATTTTTATACATAAACAAACCGCAGTTACTGCATTGTTATCATGGCTGGATTTGTTGAATTTTTTGGTAAAAATAAAGTAAGAAATTTTGATTTTTTCATAAAATATTTCTATCTAACTGTTTTAGAAATTGTTATTGTTCTGCCTGCTACTTTACACTTAAATTAAAGATTCATATGCTTATTTGAATTAAAATTTTAACTTATAAGAAGACATTAAAACTGTAATGCTATTTTAAAATCAATTTTAGTTTTATATTCTTTCAATTGATCATTATTAATTAAATCTATAATTAAATGAAGTTTTTATATTGACTTAGTGTTAATTTCCAACTTAATTCTATAAATTTGTTATTGTTTGTAAAATATGTAACGAGAAAATTTCATTAAAATCCTGTTTATATCATTTTTTTAAAAAGAAATACAATATATTGTATTAGAGCAGCAATATTTAATTTGATGACAATTTTTTTTTATATTTTTCGGAAATTGCAAAGAAATTAAAGGCCCATAAGTTTTAATCTTTCATTTAGATGTTGCAATCGATATTTCATTATATGGTAGGAGTCAGAAAATAATTGACAAGGAGGAGAAAACTCTTTTTTTAAACATTTTTTGGAACTAGTTCGGTTTCCCCATATATTGGCGAACGCGGCGATTTTTTTTGTCGCCAAGTCGCCAATGTAAGCGCGCCAAGCTAACACGGGAAATTTCCGGAAGTTCGATCGAAAAATAAGCATTTTAGAAATTTAAAAAAGGGAAATAAATATAAATGGACTTACTTGATATGAAGTTGAGCTGACGTGCCGATTGGTATGTTTATTTCGACATTTTTTTCGCTGTCACCAGAGTCACATTTCAGTTTTTTTTTTTTTTTTTTATTTACACAAATATTTTTCTAAATATTTACACTTTATAAAATTTTAAAAAAGCTAAAAAAAAAGGCATGCAAAAAATATTATTTTAAATATAAATTACTTTATAAAATTGAAAAAAAAAGGATTCAAAAAATATGTTTCTAAATATATAAAATAATAATGAATAAAATTATTAGGATAATAATGAATTAAATTAATAAGATAATAATGAATTAAATTATTAGGATATAAATGAATTAAATTATTAGGATAATAATGAATTAAATTAATAAGATAATAATGAATTAAATTAATAAGATAATAATGAATTAATTTATTAAGCTAATAATAAATATATATTAAATAAACGAAATAAAAAGAATTAATGTAAAAGAAATTGTAAAAAATAAAAATAAAAATTTACGATGATTAGACGCTGGTGACAACGAAGCACATCCCTTAATTGCACCTACAGCAAACTAAAGACAAATGGCTTCCAATTCAAATAGAAACATCGAAAAAACGTGGGATATAGAATTTTCTAGAACAATGAAAGTCGAAGTAATTTTTAAATAGCTTTAAAATTTATGTTAAACACAAGAAAATTGATTAGAACAAAAAAAAAAGTAACTAAAACTGAAATTGGCAACACTAAAATAAAAACAAAAGCTGAAATCGGCAACACTACGCAGTAAACAAAGGGCGCCAGATTTGGCGAGAAATCTTATATGGGGATATCGAACTTGTTCCCATTTTTTGCTGCTTAATTAATTTATACTATTTAAATACGATTCAAGTATTATATATTAATTTTATCAAATAAACTGTTGGTCTTTTCTGAATATTCTTGGTTTTGGTTAAGTGTGTGGTTATTATATAATATTAAATAACTCTTTGAAATTTAAATTTTAATGAGAGTAGCCAGGTGTATATAATTTATTAATGTTCATTGGTATTTACTAGAAATCAAATATTTTTCATTCAAGTGCAGCATAAATAAATGTAATAATATCATTGGTATGTCCTTGTATTCATTTTGATTCTCCCAAATTAAATTTATTGAATGTTCAGTTAAATATTAAATGCAAAGGACTCCAGCCCTATTATCTAATAAGCAAAAATTACAAATATAAGAATGGACATGAATGAGTTGTAATATGCAGGAAATTTAACTTTTTTAATTAAATTTTCTGGAACTAGTTCAGTATTCCCATATATTGGCGAATGCGGCAAATTTTTTTCGTCGCCAAAGTAAGCGCGCCAAGCTAACACGGAAAATTTCCCGAAGTTCGATAAAAAAATAAGCATTTTAGAAAATTAAAAAAGGGAAATAAATATAAATGATGGACTTACTTGATATGAAGTTTAGCTGATATGCCGATTGGTATGTTTATTTCAGCATTTTTTTCGTTGTCACCAGTGTCGCATTTCAGTTTGTTTTTTTTAAAAAAAAAAGCCATGCAAAAAATATTTACGCTTTATAAAATTTTAAAAAAGCAAAAAAAAAAGAGGCATGCAAAAATATTATTTTAAATATAAATTACTTTATAAAATTGAAAAAAAAGCATTCAAAAAATATTTTTCGAAATATATACGCTTTATAAATTTTAAGATTTTATACACTTTTAAAGTAAATAAAGATAAAACACTAATACAATATACATTCAGAATTTGAATAAAATAATTACAGCTTCTGCGAAATTTGGTAGTCATCCCAATTAATTCCCGAAACGATTTCAACAAATTTATTGAAACAATTTTCATTTGCAGCTATGCAAGCTTTATGAAACATATACATTGCAAAATAAAATTTAAAATCTGTAAATATTTATTGTATTTAACAAAAATATAAAAGATAATAAATTAAATTAATAAGATAATAAATATATATAATAAATAAAAACCAAATAAAATGAAATAATGTAAAAGAAATTGTAAAAAAGAAGAATTTACGATGATTAGACGCTGGTAACAACGAAGCCCAACTGAGGGAAAATCCCTTCCAATTCCAATAGAAACATGGAACAAAGAATGTTCTAGAACAATGAAAGTCGAAGTAAAATTTAAATGGCTGTAAAATTTATGTAAAACACAAGAAAAATGAATAGTGGCAAAAAAAAAAAAAAAAAAATAGTAAGTTAAAAAAAATTTGGCAACACTACAATAAAAAACAAAAGCTGAAATCGGCAACACTACGAAGTAAACAAAGGGCGCCAGATTTGTCGAGAAATCATATATG
Source organism: Latrodectus elegans (assembly GCA_030067965.1). NCBI lineage: Eukaryota > Metazoa > Arthropoda > Arachnida > Araneae > Theridiidae > Latrodectus > Latrodectus elegans. The sequence goes on from CM057813.1 coordinate 120,625,006, forward strand.
GGGATGCTGAACTTGCACCAGTTTTCTTTGTGTGAACAAAAAAATATTGTGAGATTCTTGTTCAAATGATCTTCATCACTTTTTAACTTTCACTATGTATATATATAGAATATTTAATTTTGAAATTTGATCTTTGATTTTCAACTCCATGAAAAACTTTTATTTCTGCTATTTCACAGTGTGATAATCTGCTTTGTTATTCTTTCTTCTGTTATAGGAAAATGAACTTACATAACTAATTATTGTTTATCTTTTGTAATTATGCCTTGCATGTTATGAAAATATTCTGAAAAATAAATTATACATTGATAATTTTAATTTATTTTGTGGTTTTTATGAAAATTAAAATTTGCATTTTTGTAGACATTCCGACCGAAGAAAAAATTTCAACAAGGTACTTTGCGATACTCTCTTCACAAAAGAGCTCAAGCTTCTTTGATTTCTGCTGTAAATTTACAAGAAGCTGTAAAATTACCTCCTGGTGAAAATCTGAATGATTGGCTTGCTGTTCATGGTATTGTTACAATATTTGCTTTCTGAAATGTTAATTTTATTTTAATTCTATGACTTGAAACCTTTGAAAGTTTAGAAATATTTTTAGTTACAAAGATTTAGAAATAGTTTTTTTATAAATTTTGCAAACAGTGGGTTATAAAAAAAGGAAATTTAACTGGGTTTAACATTAAAACTTTTTATAAATATTGTTAGATTTTATTTTTCATTGAAGTGTTAATTCTTTATAAAATATTTGGTAAAAGATTACAGACCCATACAGGATGGGTGCGATTTCAAATTTTCGCGCCAAGCACTCTACAGCTCTCTTGCCAACCTAAATTACGTCACTACGTATGATAGCCATCAACCAATAACGATTGCGTTCGAACTTCAGCTTTAAAATCGTGTCTTTCTCCAAATTAAAAATTTTAATATTTCATTATAATTAAATACTGTAGATGTTTTAAAATTCTAATAAGTAGAAATGAAATTTTTGAAACTTGATTTTTAATATATCAAACAATGGTACCTACCTTAAAAAAACATCAGTGTAATGCTACCTACTACAGTTGCAATTGGGCAATAAAGCTAAATTTCGAATGTTAATAAATTTCAATTTTTAATTTAAACGTGATTTTTAATATACCGAGTAATGGCGCCCACCTTAAAAAGAACATGAGTGTAGTGCTACGTACCGGTCTACTTACTACTGTGACAACTAGGTAATAAAGCTAAATTTCTAATGTTTTTGCTTTATTTCTAATGCAAACAGCATTTTTTATGCAAACTTGAATTTTAATTAACCAGGTGTGTGACGCCAACCTTTAAAAAATTTTAGTACAGCACAATCTAACACTAATAAGAAATAGGCAATAAATCTTAAAAATATATTTTTATAAAAACTAGAGTATCTAATAATCCCATTGAATGAAATTTTAATAAAAAATAAAATAACTCACCCAGCTGAGAAAGAACAGTTTTAAGAGCTTAGAAGAAATCTACTGTATTTTGATATGGTTTTTCCACCATACTTATTCTGCAATGTATGAATCAAACTGACCAGGCATATGATTAGTATCCCATACAGATCTCTTATTGGTTAACCAAATAAAAGTTTGAAATAGTAAAACTTTAAAAATATTCAAACAATATAGTTTTTAAAAATTCAAAACAATATTTTAAAAATTATAAGCAATATATTTTCTAACAATTCTCTATTCTTAGGTGAAAATGTATATTATTAACAGTTTTGATTAACAGTTAAAATTTATGATGCAGTTGTTAATATCTGTTTGGTTTTATTATCTACCATGTATTCTTAAAGTTCTTTTGCTTAAGAAAAAGAAAATTAAAAAATTTATTGTGATTATATTTTATTGTCTAATTATGAATATCAATATTGGCTTTTAGAGTTTTATATCTGTTTTATAATATATAAAATGTGTGTAGTTAAGTTTGCAGTCTTTAGTTCTATAGTTCTTTATTATGTAAATATAATAAAATATTCAATATTTGAAATTGAAAATAGCTGGAATTGCAGTATTCAAGGTTGAAGGTGAAGTGCTATTGGTATTTTGAAAGATAAAATTTTACACTGACCTGTTGTTAATTTGCCGAGCTTTGGTGGGTTTATTACTTTTTAGACAATCTGTATTTAAAAATCTTGTAATTTCGTCACTGACGACATTTTTGAAAATCGTGCCAAAGGAGTCGTGCCTTATGCTAGGATTTTACTGAAAATTTAATTAGGTTTAAAAATTACTTTCATTTTATGATTTCTTTTAAATATTTTTTCTAATTGTTTTCATTGAAAGCCTTTATAAGTATAAGTGTATATAAGCTTTTATGAGTATAAGCTACTATTGAAAAAATTTAATAATTATGCAATGCGCGATTGCATTATTATAAATTTTATTGGTTGAAAAATCATTGTAATGAAGATAATGATTTGTTCTTGTGTTTTCAAATGTTTCTAAATTATTAGGTGAAAATACAGATTTTTTTAAAATTTAATAGGATTTTATAATTTGCTTAAATTAGTATCTATTCTTGATAGACAATTTGAGTGAGAATTATATTCTTCAAGATAAAAATTACAATTTCAGGAAGTAATATCTGTATTCTGTAGAAGAAAAGTCATTTCAGCCTTTTATCTTTTCAGTAGGTTGATATATTCAATACCAAGCATGTTTGGGAATTAAACTCTGAGGTTTCACATCAGGATGACCACCTAATCAGGATATATTTTAACACCCCATGGTTTGGTCGAGAAATTTTTTTTTTAATTACGTCCTTATGTTGGCTCTTGAGCATAATAAGTCTTGCAGTCCAATAAAGAAAAGAAATATCTCCAGGAGTGGAGATCATCTTGAAATGTGAAGAAGAGTGGGTTTCCTGAAAGGCAGAGCATTGGACGAGAAAGTAGAAATGGGCACTGTAGCCTTTGGCCCACATGGGCTGCCATGCCACATAGTTTAGTAAACTAAATGATTATTTCTGTTATTAATTTTTCCAAATATTTTGCAGCTCTTTATTAAATGGTGTGATGAGAATTATGTATCCAAATTGGATTATCAATTTATAAAAGCATTATTTATGCTCACATTTTAAAAAGAAATTAAATCTGAATTATAATTATTATTTTTTTTTTATAAAATTTAGTTCTTAAAAGTTGATGTATAATCATTTTCTTGTTATTTTTATTTTGTAAAAAATTAAGTAGTTCATAATGTAGGAAATTATCAGAATAATTTTAATAAGCAGTGATTTTAACTATCATCCTTCCTATTTACTAAAATGTTCATATTTTTTACCTTACTTATGTTGTTTCTGTGGAAGAAACATTAATCAGCTTTCATTTAATTGTACTATGCATTTACATTCATTTCAGTACCAAGAATCATTTTGGGGAAGATGTTTGTTTTGTAAAAAATGTCATAATTATAAATATACTATAAAAAGACTTAAGACAGGTATCTTTGCCAATACAAAATCACCAATAAGTTTATCATTCATGTTCTTCTGTATTAGGTTTGTTTGATATAGGACACTTCTACTTAAAAGCATTTTGTACCAAGCATGCTAAACCCAATTAATCCTAGTTCCACTTTTTCAGGTCACCTGCTTTGTTTAGAAGGTCCTCAATGGATCTCAGATGAAACTCTTTTGAATAAGGACTACCAAAAGTAGTAAATAAGGCCAAAGGCATCACAGTTATATGTAATATGGCGTGCTGATTCCACATCCTTGTCACATTTCCTGCATTTTTGTTCTGTGTTGAAAGAGTCACATTTTATGAGATGTTTTCTGAAATAATAGTGACCAGGGAAGAAGCCCATAATTGTTTGTATCTTCATTCACCTGATTATTTTAAAAGCAATTTTTACAGAGGAACTATTAATCATACTTGTAGCATGTTTTTGCCTTGGAGTAATATGTCAAACTTTGTTCATTTCCTGTTTTTCCCTCTTAAGCATGACTTTTTTGTCTTCAAATTAATACCACAAAAAGGTTCAATTCCCTTATGTTTATCTTTAATAGCTGGAATAGCAAGAACCTCAGTCTGAAAGACGGTGGCATTCTGCCGAAGGCCAATAAAGAAATTGGCTCTTGGTGATACACTACAAATTCATAGTTTTGTGAGGTTACTTTTCTTTGATTTATCAGTATACCAGATTATAGATATAATCCTATTCAATGTTAAACCTGTTATTTCATTCTTCTCTTAAATAGTCTGTCGAACATATAAGTTCTCTCCATGGTGTCAGAGGGTATGAGGAGAGTAGGTTGATAGATTTTTTTAGTATTATTGATATGACCATTAGCTGTAGGTTTGTCATACCTTTGATTTTACAGCTTCATTCTGTATGCAGTTTTCCTGGCAGCACTGCAAATGAAGATGTCCAAAGGAGTCAGATCTAAAATAGTATCCAATTCTCTGGTATTGGTGCAGTGGACATGCACAAACAGGCCACTTTTTACTGACTTCCTAAGTTGTCTTTCACAGTTTTCTGTTCTACTTTGCAACACCAAATCACAGAACCATTTCTAATGATAGGCCTGACAATGGCTGTGTACATCCAAAACATCATTTTAGTTGTAATATGTTTATTCAGTTGAGTTTTTGGTTCAAATTAAGCCCAAATACTTAACCCCAGATTAACATTGATTTGAATGTCAAAAGGTATTGTAATGAAAAAAACCATCTGTTTTTATTTTGCAAGTGAATGGTACCAGATTTATCTTTTGTGGAGCTACATCCAGATTCCTCTCACTAAACCAATTGTTTAGATAGCTTAGAACATTTCACATAAGCTTACAGGTTATATTAAAATCTTTACCAATGATAAATATGACAATATTATCTGCTTTTCCTTTAATATAGTAGTCTTTGGTGTTTAGATGTTGTGGTAGACTATTTACTATCAAGTTCCAAAGTAATGATGATAAAACAACTCCTTATGAACAACATCTAGTAGTTTTCTTTGAACCCCAGTTGCTCAGCAGCTTCACGCTGCTTCCCATTAAAATCAACAAAGTAAAGCATTATTTGTCGCTGATAGTGATTGGGAGGGTGACTCTTTCTCACTGGGTTGCCAGTTCTCTTGGGTGGGGGATGTGTCCATGTTAATATGTGACATCCATAGTCCTTTCGCTGAGGGGGAAAGGATGTGGAGAGGAGGGTGCAGATGTGAACTCATCACCTGATTGTGGTTCAAAATTACGAGGCTCTTGGTGATGGCGAGTATTTCAAACCTATTAACCTAAAAGTACAGTCCAGGACTTGCCTACACTGCTATCTATGTATGCAGTCTTTTCAAATGTTTCATTGAAGATGTTCATTTAATAACTATCTGAGAGCAGAATCCTAATCCATAAACATATTGTATTATTAATATTTTGTCCTTTAGCTCAATAAAGATAAAGAAATGAGGAGTATTTCTCTATTCTTTAATATAAAAAAGCACTCTATATGTCAAAGAAAGTAGCGAAAGTGATATTTCTATCCAAGATGCCTTCAATTTTATATACTAGCTGCTGTAATGCTGTCTCTATAGATTTTCTATAGAAGTTGTGCAAGGGATTGCTGTTATCCAAGTATTCTCTAATATGCCTATATATGATTTTCTCGATAATTTTAGGAAAGAAGAAGATAATTTGATTGTAATATATTATTATTATTATTATAATTATGATAAATGACTTGGTCTAGTCATAATTATTTTTCTCAGGCTTAGAAATGAAAACTATCGTAATATTTTGCCACAACTTTGGAATGCATCTTAAGAATCTTACAATCATAGGCATAATTCCATCAGGTCCAGGGCATTTGAGGGGTTTGAAGTTGTAGATAGCCCACTGAATTTTATCATGATTATTGATAACTTTTGTAAAGAATCCTTGATAGATCAACACATAAATCGCCCTCTTTCATTTCGTTCAACTAAATTGTTTGTTAACCTGACTCAAGAAGATTCTTAAACAAGATATGATTCAACGTGCGACGCACAAGAGATGGAAGATTTTGGCGAGGAAAGAGTTGTTCCTGTTTTTCCAAGAAAGACTGCGGTGGCACTTTTTAGAGGTCTAACTGGACATGATTGTTTGCTGTTCCATCTCTATAGGATTGGAGGGTGGAATCCCTGGACTGTGTTTTGTATGACTGTGGTCAACCAATGACTTTTGAACATTTAAATAATTGTGTGGTTTTTTCTCAGTATGAGGGCATTGTTGAAAAGTATTGGAGAACCTGTGAACTAATAGCTTAGGCGCTAATGTTCAGCATTTGTAAATAATAATATATGATAGCTTTTGCATGGTTTCAGGGATTTTGATGAACTCTTTTAATGAATCTATGAAATGACACACTTCATTGCTATTAATCTCTGACTCTTGGAAAGTGAATTTTGACTATAATTTCCATAATCTCATTTCCACTGCTTGCAAAATGAGCTTCTTCGTCTTTTAAGGTGCCAATTAAATTGGTTAATCCCTTCTAAGAATTTTTTAAAGTCTAACTCCTTCAGAAATAGAATCTATTTCTTCATAGAACTTCCTCCAGGAATATTGTTTGTTCTAGTTGGTGTGATAACTGCTTTATTATAGTTTGTGTGGGCTTTTTTTACATTTGTCCCATTCACCATTTTTCTTTGCCTTATTGAGAATTTTTTTAAAGAGTTATTCCATTAAAAGTTTATCATTACTAATATAATCTTGAACTATTAAATTACCTATTGTAAAGAGATTATCCTGAAATGGCAGGTTTATTTGCTATTGTGCTTTAATTTACAGTATCAACAAAATTTTAAAATTCATTGAATACATTATCCTTTATCATGTGAGTGATAACATTGATAAAAATTAGTTTTATCATGCATGATAACTTCATCTCATTAAATTTTTTTATTTAGTTTCTTCAAAATAAGATAGAAAATATTTAAAGTTATGAAAAAGTCAATTAATAGTTATTGTCTTGCATTCTTAAAATCTCGCACACATATACATATTTTACTCATTGAAAATGTCTCTTAAAATTTGCTATCCTTTTTTTTCCACTTCCTTAACATTAAATTTTAAATCTTGGTAAAATTGATTGTTACTGCTGTAATTATAGTTTTAACTATAATTACAGCAATTAATTAAACAACTATAATTAATTAAACAATGTAATTATAGTTTTGTTATTGTGTTCCCCTTAATTCAAATAAAAAAAATAATACATTCATTCTTTCCTTAACATTTATTCCATCAAACAATTTAAGTTCTGAGCTTTAGACAATATTTTTGTACCAAAAATTGTTCATTATTACCATAAACAATTACATTAGAAATCTTTTACTTGTATGCAAGACTAGCATAACATACATTCATTAAAATATTTTTTTATCATTTCCTAGTTATCAAAAATATGTATCAAGTAAATTTGCTTTGACTTTATATATGTGTTTTTAAATATATTGAATTGTTTTCAATTTATTTCGTGTATTGCCGAGTAATATATCTATTTTATTCTATTTTTGTCAGTGGTGGACTTTTTTAACAGAATCAATTTGATATATGGTACTGTCATAGATTCATGTACAGAAGAGAGCTGTCCAACTATGTCAGGTGGTCCAAGGTAATTTTATTTATGCATCAACACATTTTTATATGACAATTAAATGCTAATACTTTCGCTACATTAATCTTAATCAATTCTTTTCTGATTAAAAATTGTTCAAATACATCAAGCATATATTTGAACAATTTTTGCAAGGGGCAAGTGATTATGTCTATTTGATGACCATTTTAGCAAGATAGATTCTAATGTACCATTTTTTTCATAATATCAACATTCATACAGCTACTGAAATTCGAAATTTTTTTAAGGCACCTTGAAATTCCTGAAATTTTAACTTGAATTCTTGAAAATCGTGAATCACTCCTGGAATTATTACTTATCTTAATGCATTTATTTTTTGTTTGAAAATAATATATATATATATATATAATTTAAAATTTTTAATGTAATTGTCTGAAAACCTAATTAAGTATTAATTTTTAATGGTGGCATGATCAATATTAGATTGTCGTATTCATAATTGTTGACTGAAATAAAGATGCAGTTCAATCACAATCATTTCATGACAATACTGTTTAGTCAGGACTGAATGTAGTGCTTATATTTATGTGTGTGAAGTGAAGAAATCACCAACCAGATTGTCATATTGTGCAATTACATCGGTGATTTTAATTGAGACTTCTTCTATTTCTTTTTGTATGTTGTATAAAATTCACTGAATATTAATATTTAAATATAAAATGTTTCAACTAAAATATACTTTCTATATCTTCCTTTGTGAAAATTGTGTATAAATTTGGTGCATCGGTATGACTTTGTTTATTAATCAAATGAAGGCTGAAATAAATTACTTAATATTCCTGTTGGAAAAAGTTTTGTAAGTATATATATATATATATATATATATATATATATATATATATATATATATATATATATATATATATATATATATACATATATATATGAAAAAGAGATTTTTTTACACATCTTGAAAGAATATGATAGATAGGAATATATGCATAGTAAGTATTTAAAAACTCTAAAATTACCCTTTATTTTATTCAATGTAAAATCCAGCAATATAAAAAATGTTGATTATTTAATTAAAAAAATTTCTGTTATTACTGTGAATTTATTGAAGGCTTTTGAAGTAGTCCTTAAATATAATTTTAACATAAATAAAAGTATCCTCTTTAATTTTTGCAATTGTTTATTTACTTACTTGCTAATATAATTAAAAAATGCACATGCATAATTATATACATACTTGGTATAATTTTTTTTAAATAAAATAATAAATTATTTAATATGAATGTCAATACCTCCTGGAAATTTTTAACTACATTTTTGGAATTCTGTGTGAACCCTATATTATTAAATTAAAACTTAATGACTAATGCTTTAACATATACTTTTATTTATTAAAGTTGAACAATTTTTTTTAAAAATAACTTCTTTTCAAGAGCTAAAGGAATTTTTGTTTTATTTTCATTTCTAGTTGACTAAATGTTGAATTATTGTAAATAAACATATACAGTAAAACTTGATTTTTTATGCTATTAATTAAAAACATTAAATTTGTTGAATGGGATAAAAAAATATATAAAATTTTACAAGTTAATAACGTTTCAAATTTTTCATGCTGTTTAAAAATGAAATTTTTTGTTATCTTAGTATTACAAATTTTAAAAAGTTTCTAATCCTAAGATATGTATATTTATCATTCTTCCCCTGTCTAAATTTATCATTTTGTATCACAGAAAACCAATATTGTGTATTTTTTCTATAGGTTTGAGTATTTGTGGGCAGATGGTATACAGTACAAAAAACCAACTCGCTTACCAGCACACCAGTATACATCATTATTAATGGATTGGGTTGAAAAACAAATTAATAATGAAGAAATATTTCCTGTAACTGTTGGTAAGTGGTTTTATTTTGCTTTTTCATTGTTTAAAATACTTATTATCTATCTATCTATCTATCTATATATATATATATATATATATATATATATATATATATATATATATATATATATATATATATATATATATATATATATAGTCTTAGCAGGTTTTTGCAGATTATCTGATCTTCAAATAATAAGTTTTTATTCTAATTGCATGGATATTGATATTTTATTATGACCACAATAACAAATATTTAGATTTATGTTGTTTTTATATATACTTATTCATTTAAATATTTTTGATTAATATTTAAATATTAGTATGTAGTATTAATTGGGGATGATTATTATTAAATATTAATATAAAATATGAACTTAGAATTTTACCATTTCAAAATGGTTGTAAATCAACGTTTCTTTCGAGAATTTGCTGCAAAAATCTTTTGCAGAAAATATTATTATTTATTATATAAATCAGTGGTGCTTTCTTTCTTCCTGGCTCATAAATGCATACCTGCCAATTTTTACGCATCATGCGTAAATTTTACGCGAATTCGCCAGGTTTTACGCTTTTACTGATAGCATGAATTATTTTACGCGTTTCGATTCTACTGGGCAAAGTTTAAAAAAAAATTATATCTTAGTACATAATGGCGATCTTTTCTCACAAGCCATAATGAGAAACGGAAATTTGCACCGCATTCAACCCATTTCGAGAAGAGAAAACTGATTTCGAGACTGTGGTCATAGAGGCTCCGGCGGTCTGAAGATGCACATGTCAAACCTATCGGGTGGGGAGAGGAAGGTTCCAGCTTTAAAAACTATAGACGGGAAAAGAAATTGTAGAGGTATAATCTTGTTCCTTAGTCTTACTGATCAAAAACTCAGCGCTATTCATTTCACTACCTGTGATTGGTGGACTGTTGCAGATGGCGGAGTTAACTCTGAGGCTTTCTTGGGTGAAAGCAAACATTTGCGCTGTATCGTGACTCACGTGGTTGTTGAATATTTGTGAAAATGGCTGTGAGTAAACCTAATAAATCTTATTTTCAGTCTTTTAAAACTAGTTATAGTGTTGAATTTCCATGCATTAAAGCATCAGCTAAAGGAGTTAAGTTTGCTCATTGCGTAGTTTGCAACTGTTATTTTAATATATCTCACGGTGATCGTTTTGATATTTCTCATGTCAAAGGGCCAAAACATGTGCAGGAAGCAAAAAGTACAGCAAGCACTTCTAAAATGGATGCTTATTTTAAAAATGATACTCAAGAAGTCACTCGGTCAGAATTATATTTCATCTCGTTCTTGATTGAGCACAACATACCACTCAGCGTTTCTGATCATGCTGGTCCTCTTTTCAGGAAAATGTTTCCTAAAAGTGAAATTGCAAAGCGTTATGGATGCGCTCGAACCAAAACTTCTGCCATTATAAAGGAATTAGCATCGGACAAAAAAGGAAAATGTGGTTAAACTCCTACAAAATTCACCCTTTTCTGCTGCTTGTGATGGCAGTAATGGTAGCGATTCAAAATTATATCCCATTGTTGTGTTAACTTTTTCAATCCCATTAAGTAAAACTATTCAAAGCTGCTTATTGTCACTTCCATGTTTATCAGGGGATGCAACAGGAGAAAATATAAGCACACATTAATTTTAAATGAATTTGAGCGATTAAATATCCTTTTAAGCATTGCATAGCCTTTGGTGCTGATAATGCAGCAGTAATGCAAGGGAAAAAAAGGTGTGATAACCTATTTAAGAACAAAGCAAGAAAATTTAATATCTATTGGTTGCTCTTGTCACTTGATAAATCTTGCCTCTGAGAAAGGTGCAGCAAGCTTGCCAATTAAAGTTGATGAAATCATAATTGACATTTATTATTATTTCAATCAGACTCGAAAAGAAAAGAAAGCCTGAAAAAATTTCAAGAATTGTCTGCGACAAAGATCACGAAAATTCTTAAACATGTTTGTACACGTTGGCTTTCATTACAAAAAAGTCTTCAAAGACTCGTGAGGTCAATGGGATCCACTTTTAAAATATTTTCATGGATATCGTTAAAGTGGAAAAATGTACTTATTCTGAAAATTTGGCATCTTACAGCATACCAAAAATAGCAGCAAAAAATTCTGAAGTGAATATGCAATGCATCAAACCAAGTTTAAAACGAAAAAGATGTGAAATGGAGTCAGAGAATAGTACAAAGAAATCTTTTTTGGTAAAGATAATAAATTGAAATCTCAAAATATGTCTAGAGAAGAGAAACTTTTTCTTTTCTTTATCATCTTCTCCTTAAATAAAGCTTATAGTTTGTTTTTGCTTTACACTATAAAGATATTTGAAAAATATAATATTTTTATTACAGTCCAGTCATCCACAAATTCATAAACTTAAAGATATTATGTATAGTATGTTCAAAGAACTATTAACTAAGTTTGTTAATCCATCCATGATTCGAAATGTACCTTTGTTAGAAGTGGATTATCATTCTTTTGATAATCAAAAAGAATCTTGTGATTTAATCATTGGAAATAGTACATCTGATGTTGTGGCAATATTATCTGATGAAGAAAAAAGCAATTTTTTCTGATGTTCGGAAAGTATTTCACAACTTCTTGTGATTATATTTTAAACAAATTTCCAATGAAACAAGATCTTTTGCATCATTTGCAGTTGCCAGATGTGAATAAACTAGATGAAGCCAAATTTTCCAGTGTAAAAGTACTTTGTTCAAAAGTTTCCATTTTTGCTGCCAGTTAATGATGGTGAATCTGAGGATGTGGCTATGGATGAGCTAGAAAATCAATTTTCTTCATTGCAAACCGAAGACTTATCTAAGTTGAAAAATGAAAAGATTGATTCTCTGTGGTTTCAAATTGGTGAAATAAAGAGTGTAGATAAAAGTTTCAAATATGATAGAATATCTAAATTTATGTTATCTTTATTAGTGATACCCCATAGCAATGCAGAGTGTGAAAGAATTTTTAGTTTAGTGAAAAAGAATCGAAATGAATTTAGAAACTCTCGCTATCAAATAATAATTTAGAAAATTTGCTTATTGTGAAATCTTTAAGTGATGGATTTTGTTATGAGCAAGAGTTCAGTAAGAGTTTGTTAGAAAAGGCTAAAAAGCCACAGTTACATCATTGAATTCTTCTACTGTATAAAATATTAAAGAAATGTATTTAATCAAGAAAATTTTGTATGGAGTTTTTAATCTTTAACCCAGAATTTTTATTTTATTAACTTTAATTGATTTAAAGGCTATTGTGTGTAGCAGAAATATTTCAACAGAGTGCAGTTTAGTGTCATTGTGGGATGCAAAGTATTTCCTTGTAAGTATTTTAATATTCAGTAAGCACACAAATTGTAGTGTATTATGAATGCATTCTGGAATCTATGGCTTTTAATTATTAAATCTTTAGATGAATTAAATTCTTAACATCTGCATTTTTATTAGTTAATTTACTATTAATTAACATAAAATTAATTATTCAAGTAATAAATTAGTTAATTAAATTACGAAAATATATATCTAATATGTAATTTTTAAAAGAAAAAGTTTTACTGAAATACTTTTAATAAATTAGTTAATTAAATTAGTAATAAATTAATTAATTAAAGTAATAAATTAGTTAATTAAATTACGAAAATATATATCTAATATGTAATTTTGAAAAGAAAAAGTTTTACTGAAATACTTTTTCGAAAGTTGGCAGGTATGTAAATGTTTTATTTGATTTGAAAGAAAATAGAAGCTAAGCATTTTTTATTTTTTTTATTTGGATCAGCATTTGTTTTTCATTAATTGATATATAAAAATCTATCATAAATAAAAACTGAAGTTTTTAACTGAAATTTTTATATTGCATTTCTATGCTTCTCATCCATTACATGATCACTATGGTTTTAGTTTCACAATGAATATCAAATATGATTTGAAATCAAATTATACTTTTGGGAGTAAAGTTATATTCCTGAAATTTTTTTAAATAAAAATATACATCATGTATTTTTTTAAACCTGTAAAAATCATAAACCATTGTTTAGAACTATTAAATTTTAGGAAGAAATAACTAAATTTGGATTATCAGCTTTTCTAAATGATAGCATTTAAAAATTAATTTTCTAAATTAGTGTCTACCTTCATTTTAATCAATTTTAGTAAAATTTTTAATGAAAAGTTCAAAATATTATTTTTTTTACTTTGTTATTAGATCTTAATATGGTCAGTTTTTGCTTTAACACCTTAACCGGCTATCCCGAGGTAACTCGGGCAAACAATTCTGTGCATTTTCCGGCTATCCCGAGCCCCTTGATAGGGGGCAACTGCCTTCGCTGCAATGCTTCAAATTCAAACCCCAGAATTGATGGATTACCGTGAAATTGTAGCTGGGGAATTTATTTACTAATTGGTTACGGTTGATTTGACTAATGCGAGCGAAAATCGAAAGCATTTCGAGGAAGGAACAACTATTTACATTTTAATTTTCTATATTTATACGCATTTAGTTTTTGTAATTAAAGGCTATCTAACAATTGAAATTTATAAACAATGTATATAATACTAATTTTCACTTTTTTTTTTATCAAGTTTCTAATTTATCATTATTTTTTAGTTTTGTATAAAAATATGTGACTTGGCGACACAGTCAAAATATAAGAAATTTTTTTACTTAATTTGTTCAAAAATATGAAATTTTAAAATGTTAAAAGTTAAGTTTAAAATTTGTAAAGATAAAATAAATAATGAATTAGATGCTAATTTTTTTAACTTTTGAATGAATTTAATATTTTAAGGAATTCTGCAATGATTTTTGTACAAAATATATAAACTAATTTTAATTAAATGCACCTATAAGAAGTTCTTTCACTTTTTAGAGTTACATTTTATTAAAATTAGATTATATATTTTGTTCTGTGAATAATTAATCTTTGTAATATCTCAGGTATTATTTAATTTCATAATGTACATAATTTTAGCTTATAAATTGATTAAGTTGCTACTAATTATCTCATTTTAAATGTTTACATAAATTATTAAAGAGTGCCAAAAAATCAGAACTGCTTTACCTTCGACTGGTTACCAATTGCGAGCTCCAGAAAGATCATCGAATTTACAGTCCGTGTCCGAAGAATTATCTTCATAATAAAAATAAAATTCTTCTTCACTGCTTGAATCAGACATAATGTTCATAAGCTGGTAATATTTTTACATATACAATTATCTTCTAGAATAACTTCTGAGAGTGAAACAGCATTCATATATGTGTGTGTGTGTGTGTATATATATATATATATATATATAAATGCGCATCCACTACACCAGTTCTACATTTGATTTAAATTTGCATTTATTGGTTTCCCACGGAATTTGAAAAAATTCACAAGTTCCACTAGTTAGGCATTTGTTAATCCTGTAGTCAAATTGATATAATCAGAAACATCAATCTATCATTCTGCTATCTTTATTCACTTCTAAGCAAGTTAAAATTAACTACATGTCCATTAATTTTCTGTTTACTCAAAACTTTGACTAAACATGTTTTGAAATGTTTCATATTGTTAGCTTCTCACTACTCAAATTTTCAGTACACATATTTTGAAGCATTGGCTTGAATACCAAGATCATCAAGGTAATTGCAAAATATGAAGGAATAAATACTCTTATATAACTATTTTCGAATGGGACTTATGTTAATCTTTATTCCTCATAAAGTTATATTATTTTGTTACAATTAAAATCTAAAATTTTACAAGGTAGCTATTATTTTTAGCAAGAAAATTTTAATTTTGATTAAAACTTTCACTAAATTTACATTTTGGTATAGGACTGCCAAATGATATTAAAATAAATCAAGAACAGCTAATTTCAGAAAAATTACTAAAAATTTTCCCTTAAATATTTAAGAAAAACAATAAACAAATGATCAAATTTAAATATTTAAAAAACGTTTGACTTTAGTAATCACACAAATTTTTCTGTAAAAGGAAAACAGCGGAGAACATGTTAAATTATTAATGTCTTGTGTGTTTTCAAACTATTTCAGTAATTTTTTTTGTAAAATTAAGGATATTTTTAACTAATATTTTGTAAATATAATTTAAAATCATTAAATTAAAGTTAAAGTTACTTACAAATTCCGAAAAATATGAAATTTCCTTTATCATGGAAAAGAAATATTTTCATTTACTAATTTGACTACATTTTAAGTATTAAGCTTTTTTCTCAGATACTTCAATACTAACAGCTTTGCAGTAAAGATTATACTTTCAAATTCTTGAAACAGAATATTTCAAATAAGCACTATTTTATGGCTTTTTTATTCCTTTAGTATATTTTTAAAAATAAAGTTCAATGACTTAATTCTAATATTAAAGCTAAGTAATTTGATCTTCATTCAGATGTTTCTAACATAAGAAATAAATTTTATTTTTGCGATAAATTAATAAATTATGATGTGTATTTTTAACAGATTAAACTTTATGTAAAATTAATACTTTTGAACTAGACAAAGTATTCATTTCTGGTTAGTGAATTTATGTTTACAAAAATTAATTTTGTGAATATTTACTTCTTTAATCAAAAGTATTTAAGAATGTTTGATAACCAATTCAAAAGTAGTTAAATATTTTCATTTATTACCATCAAAAGAAGAATGAAGTTATATCATTATTGTACTAAAAAGTACTTTAAAAAATTCTTTCTCTAAATTTATAGCTTATATTGATTTGCATTTCAAAGCAGTTATAATTCTGTGAAAACAAAAATATTTAATGTAGGGCTAATTTGATTATGTGAAAAAATGTGATATTGACAAGTTCTATATTCAATATTCAATTATTAGAATGCTATTGTAAACAATAATGTTAAGGTGTCTCTGTTTTTGTATTTTTGATATTTTTCTCCCTTTGCAAAACAAATATTCATATGAGAGACGCATTAGTTTTAGTATTTGTCTAAAACAATTTAAGTGATACTAAAAGATATGTAATATAATAATATGGGTTCTTGTATTGTGAGTGATATTTTTTACATAATTAGAAATGGAAATCTTTCAGTACAAGGAATTTAATATGAAAAATTTGCTTTCAAAATTTTCACCAAAATTTCATGTTGTCAGTAGCTTACTATATACTATAAAATTCATTGTGAAGTAATTAAATTAGCTTTTTATTTTTTAAATTATTAAAAATGTACAATAGCTAAATTCTTCAATTTGTATGTAATAAGCAACAGAAACGTTTCTTTAAATGATTTTGAAAACTATTTGATGATTTTAAAAATATAATATTGATATTGAAATGTATCTGCACGAATTACCAATTACAAATAAACAGCAAATTAACTAATTATTACAGCTATTTAAAATCAATACATTTTTAACTACCTGGGAAATTTAAAACATATATATATATATATATATATATATATATATATATATATATATATATATATATATATATATATATATATGTATGTATGTATGTATGTATGTATGTATATTAATGACATTTAAAAATTATAATACAATATTCATTGTGATGGCTATCTTATATATTTTTAATTGTTTAAGATTTTTTTAAATGCAAAAACTGCTTAGAAGTAAATTAAGTTTCCTGATAATAATTTACTAAATGATTAAATAAAAATTCATATTTAGTGTAATAAAAAATTATAATAAGAACTTTAAGAAATTTTCAAGCAGAACATTCACACAAAGCAAACTGCAAGCACATGTGGGTTTCTACAGCTGACAGCGATTGATGGGCTTCCCCGTTGTAAGTCATTAGAATGTGATTATAGTGAGGTGGTCCAGGGTACAACTGAAATATGTCCCATCAAGAATTAGAGACTTTTGTATTCTTGACAGGTGCTAAGGGGGGAAAAACTTGTATTGCAGTGAAAGCCAAAACTATCTTGCCACTGCGAGGTAAAAATGATGCACTTTCTTCACAGAAACCCAGGCTGTTAAGGGGTTAATAATTCATAAGTTAGATTTAGATTACTTGATCCTTTTAATTGTTAGAATTAAATAAATTACTGTTTTCAAAAGTGCAATAGATTGTGTTTAACAAACAAGTCTGATAAAAGATTAATGAGATTAATTGTAAATTTTAATACCTTCTAGATTTTCAAATTTAAATGAAGTTTTAAATGTTTTTTACTGTTAATATGAGAATTTCATGTTATTGGAATATTTATTTTGTTGAAACACATATTAAAATAAAAATATTTCTTACAATAAATCAGATTTTTAGATTCCCTGTATGTGACACGATAGATCACATTACAAGAATTTAATATTTCCTTGTTTTCACAAAAATTTATCTTTTATAAAATATTAATATTCGGATGAAATATTCTCCATTTTAAATTATATTATTTCCTTGGTGGACTCTTTAAAATGTATTGTTAACAGTGAACCTTTTGATCTTTTTTATGTAGCATTTGTTTTTGTTGCTAAATCTTACCTTTTCAAAATTAAAACTATTTAAAAAATATTATGTTCATTAAATTTAGCTAACTTTCTGATTGTTTTAACAGTAAAAACATTGATACATTTATGTAATTTTATCTTGAGAGTAATCCATCATTAACTTTACTAATGTTAAGTATAGTTAATTATAATAATATAGTTTTTTTATGTTATTAATTCATATATATTTTTCATTTAATTGGTGATAGCTTATGCTACTCAATAAATTATTTTACATTTCTTTGTATAATTTTGCATCTTACATTTTGATTAAAATTAATAATTCCTACCAAATTTGTTACATCATACTTCACTGCATTATATTTTAATTTTTTTCATTTAGAGGAACTCCTTAATATTTACCTCTTTATAAAATTGTGCATAATATACTTTAGTAAAGTAAAAAAAAATGTGTTTATGTAATCTTATTTTGATATAAAATAAATGAATGTCCATTTTATATAAGATACATACATAAGACATAAAGTGACATACTTTGTGAATTCATGAAATCTGATCAAAAATTTGCAAATAAAGTATAATTCATTTAACTGTAAAAATGTTTTTATGATTAAAGATATATTCTACGTAATAAAGATATATTCTATGTAATAAAGATATATTCTACTCTCCACCAGTCAAGTTATCATATAAAAGGATGTATTTCTTCAAAGCAAGTGATTTTTTTCACCATTCTCAGCCGCAAATATACTTTATTTAATCCAATTGAAAGTAATTACACAGGCTAGAAAAACTGAAGCAGTCTATAATATAGAAACTAAACAGCAACTTTCAGAATTAGCGACTCAAGCATCAAACTGAGTGATTTATTTCCCACTGACTCACCCCTTTGCTGAGTAGATGTAAAGATGTAAGCATGTAATATATATATATATATATATATATATATAATTCTTGAAGATTTAGTATATATTTACATAGCTATTTATTTAATATATTTCATGTTCATGACTTACAGATATTCCATTTCCACGTAATTTCATTCCAACTTGCAAAAAAATATTAACAAGACTTTTCAGAGTTTTTGTTCATGTTTACATTCATCACTTTGATAGAATTGTTTCTATTGGTGCTGTAAGTATGATGTTAATTTCTTTTCCTTTTTATTAATATTGAACTGTGGATTTCCAATCAATTAATATTTTTAAATATTTTATTTTCAGGAAGCTCATGTTAACACTTGTTATAAACAATTTTATTATTTTATAAAAGAATTTGATTTAGTGAGTGAGAGAGAACTTGAACCACTGGTAAGATATTTATGTTTGTTTGATAATAATACCTTTATTAATCTGAAATTATTATTTCATAAAACTTATATACTTATTTAATAGATTTTCAAGAATAAATTTGATAATTACTGTTTGCGTTTTATATATTTTAAAATTCATTAATTGGTTTTAATGAAAAAGCATTATACTCACTGCTTTTCCAATGAAACTCTAAACTGTATCATTTATCAACTACTCAACAAGTATTTTACTATCACTTTTATTTCCAATGTACTTTTTCATTGGATTGTTAATCTCATGCAATTATTGGAGTGTATTTTTCAAATAATTTTATTGAGGTACTTTTCTTTTGATTTCCAGTGTAATTTTTCTATTAGAGATCTATTCACAAAATATACATCATTAAATTAATAATATGTACACGTTCCACTGCTATTTATAAAATATTTTTATCTAGCTTTAATTGTAATGCTTTTTCTGTATTGGATTCAACAGTCAATACACCTTTAATACATCATTTTGTACCTTGCTCTAAATCCAAGAGATAATCTTGGGGTTTCCCACTTGGTTCATGAAGTTACATAGACCTTTTATGGATCTAAAGTGGAATTCTTTAGTATCAAGACTACCTAAGTTGTCACTTAAGTAAGGGTAAGGGCTTCATATTAATACACAATATGATGCCCTATTTCTACTCTGTCCACAGTTCAGATTAATTATAAGGAAAAATGAGATGGACCAGCTTCTATAGGTAATCGTAAGATTTATTTAACAAATCCCCCCCCTTTTTTTTAAAAAAAAAACCTTTTTTTTTCTTCCAAAATACTCAAAATAGAAGCAATAGTTAGTGGAGATGGTATCACATGATTGTCTGATTCATTACACTGAAAGGTTGGGCAACAAATTCTTTGTTCTTTTATTGCCATTTAGTTTATTACATAGCTGTTTAAAATGTATTTGACTAGCTGACTTTATTTTGAAAAACACTGAAATTTAGTATGATTTTAGGTAGATTTCACAGAGCTTATGTTTATGAATTAATTTCATTCTATCTTCCAAATTAAGATTTAAGAATAGTGTTCAATGGAAAATAAGATGCTTATCTTTACAAACAAATTTTTATTATCATTTCATTGGTTAAAAGAGATTTTGATGTAGGGAGTTAAAAATGATTACATTAAATTTACTAGTCACATTACTATTAATAGACAACAAGACTGAGTCAAATTGTTTTAAGACCAATAAATTTCTCAAATGTGGTAACATCTTTATATTTATGTGACAACTCAAAACTCTTTCTTGATTCTCTGTCCAGTTTGTCAATTGTGATATTTATTTGAAAAATATTAAATAAATGGCTTCTATTGTATTTTAACAATTAATGTACATAAATTTTATTCAATGCATTCAGTTATTCTTTTAATAGCTTTTGCATTTTTGGTTTGAATTTTTGAAATTGTTTGACAGTGTTAATAATATTTAAATGATAGTTATCAAATCTAGATATTAAGGAATCATAGAGAATCAAAACTATCAAAGTTGTTAGCTAAATGTTTAACATTATGTGTGAAACAAGATTTTGGGTAATACTACTTTTGAGATTAATTTGAGTGTTATTATTAATTCATTAATCAAAGAAAATTTTAAATAAGTTAAATTCTTCATATTTACTTAAAAATTCTTGTAAAACTAATAGTGTAATTGTTCTTACATTTAAATCTTTTCTTTAATATTTACAGGGGATCATTCATTAATATTTACAGGTGATAAGTTCATTGTTTTGTTTGAATACTTACCTTTAAATTTTCTAGGTGATCTTTACAATGATTCCACCATTGTCAGATCAGCAGCTTGTATACCAATTATCCAATAACATTGGCTTCATAATTCATCTATTTTAAGTTGAAGAGATTCCAAGTACTTTTGATTTCACTTTCAGTGCAATGGAATTAAAGTACAGCTGTTCAACATTTTGTAAAAAAAAAAAAAAATGTTATTTAACTTTAGAGACTTTTTTTCAATTCACTTATTATGTCCCAGGGTTAGCCATTTTGGTCTCTATCTCAACAAACCATTTGCCAACAGCTCAGATTAATTATTAGTAAAAATAAGCTGGACGATGCTCTTATGGTGTTTCCTACATACTGAGATTTCCTGAAGAAGTCCCATCACATTAAGTTATTTTTCTTTATCTGTTTAAAGAAACACTAATACTACTAGCTTCCTTCTTGAATCCAGATGTGAATGGACTGGAGATTATTTCTACTTTGGTACTGAAAGAGCCGTTTCTAATACTTCAATTCATTTACTCTATATTTTATGTAATGACAGAGGTTGACCTCATAAGTTTTACCTGTATGAGCTGTAGTTTTAAATATCCAGAAATAAAATGCACCCTGTGTTGCCTGAATAGTTAAATAAGACAAGATACTATAGCTGTTCATCAGGCATACTAAAGGCTCCTTAGGACACTACAGCCGCAGTGCTGTAGTGTCCTAAGGAGCTTTAGTCGGAGGTCATTCACTTTAGTCGGAGGTCACATAACACCAAAGTTACAGAGGAGGATTCTGATCTCTTCACAAAGCTGTCTTTTCAAAAAAAGAGGCTAGGAATTTAGTTATTTATCTCTTGCCCAGGCATATGCTAGCCATCCAAGCACCAGGATTGTAGTACTCTTGCCTTTGGTTCAACAGTTCACGGGTTTGAGTCCCACCTTGGGCATAGATGTTTTGTAGTTGTTCTGAATCCACTTTAAACCATAGGTCCTGGTCTAATCATCCATGTGTGCAAAAAATGACCATTGAGTGACAAACAAATGAACAAGCCCCAGGATAATTTGTAATACTAAAAAAAATATTTACATTTTCTGTAAGCATTAATGATTTGTTATCATTAAATGAAATCATTGAGTTTCTGTGACTATGAAAATTTATTGAATGCTTAAAAAAAATAATAATCAGTATTTTCATGATTTGAAAAATGCAGCTTTTCCTTAACATGTTAAAAAATAAAATTTTCAGTTAATTTAGTATTATTGCACTTGAATATTAACCATTATGGCTTAATTCTTTTCATATTGTGTTTCAGTGATTAGAATTACTTAGAAGTTTGTTTTAAATTAACTTAGAGTTTAATAATATGGCAAACAGTGTAACTATTATTCAGTTACACTGTTTGCCATATTATTAAACATGTTTATAATTATATATTGTTATATAGAAAACAATCTAGAGTTTATATCCTGATTTAAGTATTACTTATCTGTATTCATAATTACTTGTTTAAACATCCCCATCAAATCCTGCTTGTTATCTAAAATTTATTTTCATTTCTAATGAATGCTTCACATTTATTCTCTATTTTTAAGTTAATTCTGTAAATTTAATTTTGATATTTTAACTAAAATTAAAGTTATTTCCCTTAAATGGATTTTTTAAAAATGTGTTTAAGGTGACTTAAACAAAATTATTGGTTGTAGTTTATTTTTAATATTTAAACAATTTTGTTACTACTTTACTGGCTTGTAAATATGTAGAAATTACAAATTTTATTAAATATTAGAATTTAATTCTATACATTGTTATGAATAATTTTTTTTGTTAATAATCATTACTATGTTTATGTTATAGTGATTACTGAACCCTTTAAATTGGCTTGAATAATGCTGTTAAAATCAATTTCTCTTTTAAATTTTATTTAAAAATTTATCTCAAAATTTTATAAAATAATATTATTGCCATGAAATTAATCATACATAAGTAATATATAAAAATTTTAAAGTTGGTACTATAGTTGAATTTTCTATTTATGGTCTAATTACATTTGAATTTTCTGAGTTCTTTGTAAATTATTTTGTTCATTTATATTTTCAAATTGTTGATAAAACATGTTCTTATGTGACATACATGATGGACATAACAAAATACCACAGAATGCAACACGCTTACCAAAATAATGTTTAAAATAATCTTAATTTAATAATTATTGAGTTAAAATTAATATTCAATATCTGTAATAATACAAAGTCAATTCAAGCAGTCCATGTAAATTTTTATTTTAAAGCAAAACTATCAATTTAATTATAATAACTAATATGAGTAATTTTAAAATAAATAATAAATTTTAAATTCCTCCTTGAAAAATCACAATACTATATACTCTCTTAAATACCTTTCAAATTTGTTCTACATACTACTTTTTAACAACTAATTAAATAGTTATTATTAAAATCATACAATGAAGTATTCAATAAAGGATCAATAATCAATTGAGGAAAATAAGTATTTTATATGTACATAGCAACAATTAATGAATTCTTTACAATATGGTCTTAATCATATAGTTCTCTAAAAAATTATCTTTGAAGTATTTGATTGTGAGTGAATATTAAGATTTTAATTTAGTTCTGAAAATAAGGCATTGCAAATATATCAGATCATTTTCAAAATTTTGGCATCTATGTTTACCATTGACATAATGGGTAAATTCTAGTATTTATTTTTTAAAATATGTTTGTAGTGCATTCATTTTGGAATATGTATTATCTCCTAAAATGTTTTTAAATGTATCTTTTTTGTTCCTTATTTCTCATTTATTTAATGTTAATTTCTGGTTGTAATGAAATCATTCCATTTGCTTTATTTCCAATTTTGCTGGAAAAATATACTTCTTAAAATATACAAAAGTGTCACACATTTTTGTAACAGATGTGACACATTTATTGTTAAAAATTTTTTACCTAGAAAGATTTTAACAAAAACCATGTTAACTTTTTCAATACATGCTTTTATATAAATTTATGTTACATGAAAAATTGCATTGATTTTATATGTATCAATAAAAACAGTACTTCCTGAGACATAATTTGTAGGCAAATATTTTTAATTTGTGTAAAAATTAATGTTTTAATGAGTCTCTACTTCCAAGAGTTATTAATAAGTTATTATTTTACACTTTAATGTTTACTAATTAAACTAAGTGTGTTAGGAATACTTCTTGATTATTTTAAAAGAAACGAAATGGATCTAGATGTTTACATCATGTTAAAATTTACTTTAAGAAATTATTTATTTTCTCAACTTTGTATTAATGACTATGTTTATATATATTTTTATAAACATAGTCATTAATACAAAGTTGATATATATATACCAATGTTTTATACCAATGTATGTGTGTGTGTGTGTGTGTGTGTGTGTTTGTGTGTGTGTGTGTGTGTGTGTGTGTGTGTGTGTGTGTGTGTGTGTGTGTGTGTGTGTGTGTGTGTGTGTGTGTGTGTGTGTGTGTGTGTGTGTGTGTGTGTGTGTGTGTGTGTGTGTGTGTGTGTGTGTGTGTGTGTGTGTGTGTGTGTGTGTGTGTGTGTGTGTGTGTGTGTGTGTGTGTGTGTGTGTGTGTGTGTGTGTGTGTGTGTGTGTGTGTGTGTGTGTGTGTGTGAGAGAGAGAGAGAGAGAGAGAGAGAGAGAGAGAGAGAGAGAGAGAGAGAGAGAGAGAGAACAACTGCATATTATTTGGTAAATATATTTTGATAAAATTGGATGTTTTCATCATTATAAATCTAAATATGCAGTGAAAAGTTCTGAAAAAGATAATTTCCGATTAATTTTTTCACAGGCTGAAATGACTAAGAGAATTTGTGAAGTAAAGAAAAACAGAATGTATCCAAACACTACAGGATCATATACAGACAGTACCGGATCATATAGATGAAAACATATATTCTATTTATTTATTTGTACATCAATAATTGCATTTGTTATATTTTCATAATGCATTTCTTTCACACCTATATTTCTTTTAAGTGCAATTTTTCAGTTAAAATTCAAAATTTTTATTTTTAATTTCGTAATTTTGTTTTTATTTTTAAAATTGTTTATGTAGCAAGTTGAAAACTATCAATTTTGTCTAAGTGTACATTACTGAAAATAGAAAGTTCATTATTAAATTTAGAGTTATATTGCAAAATTAAGAATGTAATCATGAACAGATAAATGTTTAGGAAGTAATATTTATGAGATAGGTATTGTTGTGTAATGTATTATAGATAAAGAAAAATTTTTCAGTCTTAATGTTTATTTTTATGTAACATGACCATATCATAACTGCCTATTTTTCAATAAAAAAATCCTAAAATTTCCTCTCAAAAAAATATTTTTGATTTAAAAAAAATCATGAAATTTTTATTCTTGCATTTTTATTGCTTGAATGCTTTATTAATTGCTTAAAGTAATTAAAAATAATAATTTAAATAAATAATTTGTGATTTATTTTTTTGTTCTTCTAGATTTAAAATATTATAGTAATCTGAAGTCATTAATTATTTTTTTTTTAATTTAAATTGATGTTCAGTGATAGATCAGTATTAGGGCACATGTTAATTCTTTTCAAATATGAAATTTTAAGTTTTGAACTATTCTTTAAAAATGATAAAGCTTTTTTTCTGCATAATTAAATATTAATTATAATAAGGTGTCACCTTAAAATGCAAAAAGTGTGAAATGCCATTGAAACATGTTTGCAATTGCAAATAAATTTTAAGTAAATATATTTATCTATTATTATTAATAAATATATTTGTTTATAAATAAGATTAAGAATTTTATGTTCAGAATTTTATATACACAAATTATTTAAATAAAATCTGGAACATAAAATTCTTGATTTTGTTTACTATTTGGAATTTTTATAAATTTGGGATATTTTCCTGTCATTTAATGCATTTGTATTTATTACATTACCATATATGTTTTTGTGCTATTAGCATGAAAATATAAATATTTCATAACATGATTGCAATAAGAGATGTTTTTAATTGTTACATTCATAGATTTCCCTTTCAAGAATCTCATGTAACTTTATGTTTTTGTCAATTTGGTGATGAAACAATAACTGTCATAAACGTGTGCCAATAATATTTTTCAATATTAACTTCCATTTGAGGCATGCATTAATTTTGTGTAGTTTGCTATTAATAAGTTGAAATTGAATAAAATTAAGGGAATGCTAACTATATTATTTTATAAAAGTAGAAACTTAAATTTTTAAGCTTCTTTCTATGAAATGAGATAGATATTAATAATGAATTATATCAAAGCATTGATAAGCTAAATTCAAAAATATAAAATTATAATGTATAATAATTATGTTTATGACATATGTGCAATGAGTTATATTACATAAGTTTTTATATTTGTTAATTGTTAAAGTTTGAAGGAAACTGTTTTAATTGGATTTTTATCTTGCAAATAATATATATTGCTTAATCTATTAGAACTATTGTTTTAAACTTTTTATCAGGAAACATTTATTATTCGTTTCTACAGTAGAGGTTGAGTAACATAATATTCTGTATTTCTTAGTGTTTTTACTTGTATTAAAAATTTTAAATATTTGTTACAAATTTTAAATTGAACGCAAACTGTATAGCTGAAAATTTCAAAATAAGAAAAAAATTAATCATACTTTTAATTCAAAAATTTGTTTAAACATGCAGGAATTTTATTTTGCTGTCATTTTTTGCTGAAAAAAACTTGTATTTGTCTACTTAGTTTATATGGTGGTTTATATGGCACAATCTTAAAAGCATCCTTTGAACAGTCTACTCTGACAAATCTGGTGATGACAATTTATTTAAATATTGTTCTTTGTTTGAAAGTAAATAGCAAGTGAAGACATTAATTCTTTTTTAAACGAAATGAGTTTTGGACAATTATTCTTTTGAAGAGTGGAACAATTAATGAAGATATTATTTTATTATTTGAATATTCTTATGGTATTAAACTATATAAATGCTTAAAGCAGTACATTTGTAAAATTCCTTAATATATTTTTTATGATATTTTTTTAATTTGTATATTTTTTTTTAAGTCTCTGAAAAGATAATATACAAGCCAATTACTGTAGATTTTTTGCAATCTTTCCATCTGAAACCATGAAAAAAATTTCATTACTAATAATTGTAAATTTTCCTCTTTAAATTGAACTTTGTTAAGTTTACTATTTAATTATATATTACTAAAAAATGGTTACATAATATCTGAGGATTCTCTTCATGTAATAAAATTAAATACCAGAAATGTGTTACAATGCACATAATTTGAGAAAATGGTAATCAGTTATTAAAGTATATAATCATAAGATGAAAAATGTGTACAAATATGGTTTAATCATATTGTGCACTGTATTTCTTTACACAGAATTTAAATTTGTACATTTATTTATTTCTTATATTGTCATATTTTCCCTTTGAATAACTCAAAATGTTCAAACAAACAAAAATAATTCAAAATGTTTGATAAATAAATTGTGTACTGTTAAAATTTTAATATTTTTCTATAATTTCATGTACTAAACATAATATGTCATTTAACTTATAGCTATGAATGATATATTATTACTTAAAAAATATTTTTATAAGCCTATAGTTTTGCTAATAAACTCTTTGATGATATTTAATAACATGTTGAAAGATTTAATTAGTCATAATGTTATAATTGGAAAACATTGACTGGAATTGTGCTCTTGAACAAAAGTATTTATGTTTGCGTAATATTTATGTAATTACTCACAGTGAAAATGCAATAATTTTATTCACCAGATCTGCATAAACTACACAAATATGGTGCAAAAGGCTAATTTTATTTTTGTTATAATCAATTATAAATTTCTTCAATCCCCTCCCCCCCCTTCCCCCCACACACACTATTTGAGAAATCCATTTGTTAACTTTAATGTGTCTTAACTTTTTTAATTATGTTTTAAGCGTTAAAAATCATGAGCTACAGTATCAGATTGCATATTATATTAGATTTTGATATTTTACAATTTTACATCTGTCAGCATCCTCTATATTTCATATAATTAATTGAAAGTAATATTAATACCAAGATTTTTTCAATTGACACTGGAAATTTAATTTTTTTTAATGTTGTATTATCAAAAAGTATTTGATATTGATAAACAATTTATCAAAATTATATAAAATATTGCAGAAGTACTTAAATTTTAATATACCAAACTTATTACATTGGTACATAGAAAGGGTTAAAAAGTTGTACTTATTTAAATCAATACCTAAATTGATTTTTCTTTGTTATGTTTATTTTAAAACTTTAAATTTTCATGACATGAAACTATTTACATTTCTTTTGTATTTGATTTTGCTTGTTTAAAGCATTATGTATACATTATTGCATTTATGTATCAATGCATATAACTTATAAGTTTAAAGTTCAAATATGTATTCCATTCTGTGTAAATGTTTCTTTCTTCAAAAAATATTGTAAATTAACTTATATTTGTAAAAAAGCATTCAAATGTAGTTCTAGGTATTTGAAGTTAACATTCATTTTCAATTATTTTAAAATATGGATCGTTTTCAATAGTATGGGTTTGCTTTTAAAAATATTGAAAAGTAAATGAATTTTATATTTATTAAAAAGTTACTTATTGTATTAGTAGTACATAAAAATTTTTCTGTGCATAATTAATTGTATATTGTATGCATTTCATTACAATTTTACATGTGTGCAAGTTTCAGAACTTATATGTGAAAATGTATATGTGCAAAGTTTAATTTTTGATGAATTTGTTAAAGTTTCTAATATTTGAGTATAAACTTACTCCTGTGATAATAAATTTCTTAAATGTACAGAAATATTATTTTAAATGTTGAAGCAAATATTTTATTTTTATGGAAAGTTTAAGAGAGTGACAGCAGCTAACCATTATTGTCACACACTATCTACAATTCTAAAGTAGAAAGTGCTGCTTTTTCATATTGTTGAAAGATGCTATGCATTACTTTGTTATATTGTGTATTGTTGCCAATAAAAAATTTTAATGGTTACCTTCTATGTGATAAGATTTTTATTATTTTATCAGACTTTCAAGGAATATTTTTTTACCGTTAACTTATTTGTAGTAACCTTACACAACTTCCAATTTAACATTGTGTACAAAGTGCTAATAATAGTGCAGAGTACTAATATTTATTTTGAAAATTTTTTAATTTTTGCATGCATAATACTTTTACTGAAATATTTTGCTTCCCTCTTAATTTCGGAATGGTTATAGCTACATTTATAAAAACGGTATCTCTGTACAGTGGGTGATTGGTTAACAAATAAATTGGACAACACCCCTTTCACGAAAAATGTTTGTGTTTGGGTAACGAATTCTACCGAATATTTATCGGCTCTCGGAGCATAATGTGCAGGATTGGAAAAGAGCAAAAATGATTTTTCAATTCTCTTGAATTATGTTACTTGTCTGTTGAAGTTCAAAGTTCTATATTGGAAATTTTTTTTTCTTTGTAGAATATTTATAAGCGAAGTTGAACATCAGATTGATTTCATTTTGATCGCTGACCCCCTTCCCTTGTTCATTCGTTGTTTCATGCGTAAACTTTATTAAAAATTCCAGGCGGCAACAATAGTGTTATTTATCACTTTACCACAATAATGCTATAAATTACTCCTGGAAAATCCTGAAAAAGATAGAAATCAGCATTGTACATGTTCTTCAACGCTTTATAAGTAAAACATGAAAAAGACTGATTAATATGCAAGACTATAAGTATGTATTATTTTTTATAAACTTAATAATAAATTATAGATACTTTATTTAATTTTATTTTTAAGGTCTTCAGAACGAATTAATTGATTTCACTAAAAAATTTGTGGTAAATAGGTGATTGGATAGCGAACATAGTTTTGTAACAGATTATGTTCGTTAACCGATCACCACTAAATAGGGAATTAGCTATTCACTACTGAATGAAACCACGTAGGACGCTATTTGGTGGAAAACAGTGGAGTAACATTTCTATTTTGCAAACGGAACGAGTTTCGAAAAAATTTATTTACAAAGTCTCACCCTTACAAATCATTCATATGAAATTCAAAACTAGTTAGATGTCGAGAGGCGGAAAAAAATGTGTATCAAAAGGAGTCAAATGCATTTTGCTAGTCTAGAAATAGTGAACAACTTCATAATAAATGCCTGGAATAATTTGAAACTTGACATCATTTGAAAAATGTATTCTAATTAGCTGGTGTAGCTGAGACAATACGAATATTTTATGCAATCCAATAGTTCACTTTATACCATAAGGTATCTATAGGTTTATTATAAGAAATTATAATAGTAATAAAAAAAAAAAACATTTGCAAGTAAAAAGGTAATTTTTTTATAAACACTTTCCTTTTTTTAAATACGTGGTCTTAATTTTCATATCAGACGTGTATAGCATATTTGTAACTTTAGATTTTACTTATTCGTTAGAACTTCGTGTTACACGCAGGAATATAAATGTACGTATATAGCTGAATCCCCGAAAATTAATGTCTAATACTTTAGCTTATTATTAAAATGACTGGTTCTTTCTGACGACACAACTTCAAAATAATAAATGTATTTAAAAAATAAAATGAAAATAAACATGGTATAGAATAATATCTAGTGACAGTTTTCAAATAA
This sequence comes from Latrodectus elegans, assembly GCA_030067965.1. Taxonomy (NCBI): domain Eukaryota; kingdom Metazoa; phylum Arthropoda; class Arachnida; order Araneae; family Theridiidae; genus Latrodectus; species Latrodectus elegans. Next base: position 120,655,684 of record CM057813.1, read on the forward strand.
ACTTTTTTTAGGAACTACTCATTGACAACACCAGGAGAAAAATTAAAATGACGTTTCTTTTTCATCTAATCTAATAAAAATAATTTTACAGTTCTCTTGTGCTAATTAATTCAAAACACTAATTTTCAGAAACACAGCTAAACAGCATTTCATTTCAAAATGTCAGAGCTGCCCAAGACTAATTTTTTGATTAGAGTAGCGTTAAAGAAAATATTTTTTCCATTGAAGATAAACGTTAATATTACTATTACTTAATGAGTTTAAGAAAGTTTGATTGAAAGTCCATTGATAATTTTTTTGTGAATCAAAGAATGAAGCAACTCTAGACAATCTATATTACATTAAGTGTACCGGAAAGTTCTGTCTATTTTTGGAATAAAGCATCAAAAAATTTTCTTAACGTCAATAAACTTTATTAAATAATATAATTGTCAATATTATAATGACTTCTTGTCAGCATAAAGGCAATTTGTATGACCTATTTTTGAAAAATGTTTCATTTTCTCATGCGAAAATGGAAACATAGTTTGATTGTTATCTTCATTTGTGAATTTTTTGCTTTCAAAAATTTTGCAAGGAGGAAAACAAGTGATAGTTGAAGGGAAATATGATGTATGGGACAAAACTTCTCAGCCTAGTTCTATAATTTTTTTAAAACTTTTCTTGGACTACTTCCTTTAAATTATTCAGTTTTTGACAAAATTTTTCCGAACTAAGCTGATGGCCACAATAACTGCAACACTCTGAAGTAAGAAAGCAAATAACATGAAATTTACAACATGCATTAGTGATATGCAAATCATTAAAATTTCAGTGGAGACGCACATCACGCGCGCCTATAGCATCACTTCAAAGCGCTATTTAAGGCTTGGAGATTTCGACGATTTCAAGTTTGGCAACTGTGTTTTTCTGGTGGTTTAAAAAAACATTAATTATGTTTTGTAGAAAACAGCGATCATTTTTAATGAAGTATCCGAGCTTGAAAGAGGAAGGATGGTGGCCTACCGAGATTGTGGATCTTTCAGGAAAATCGGTAGTCATGTTGGACGAAACCAAACAACTGTAATGCGGATATGTGATCATTGGATGCGGAGGGTACAACGGGCCGACGTGTTCGATCACAGCCACTTCAGTGCACCACTTTACGTGATGACAGGCGCATGGCAGTGACGGATCACGAACCATAGCACAACACGTTCAGTCTGTAAAGCATCACCCAGTGTCTGCACGTAACATACGACGCCGTTTACAGCAGAGTGGTCTGTCCACAAGACGTTTATTGCTTCATCTATCCTAGACGCAGAACCACAGACGTCTCCGCCGCCAATCGTGCGATGAAAGAATGATGTGGACGGCAGAATGGAATGAAATTGTCTTTACTGACCAGTCACGATTCTGTCTGTAACACCACTATGGTAGCATTCGAGTCCGTGGAGAGGATGCTGAACAGCTGTGTAACGCACCGCCATACTAGCCGTGCATAGGGTTTTATGATACGAAGTGGTATTGGATATCACTCTCGCACTCCTCTAGAATGCACTGCTGGTACTTTAAACAGCCAGAGGTATATATTCGAGGTGTTGAAGCCAGTTGTCCTTCCTTATCTTCAGGGCTTGCACACAGCCATATTTCAACAGGATAATGTGGGTCTTCTTTTTGTGCTTCTCTATGTCCATCACTCCATGGGTCTGGATTTGATGGCGGTAAAACAGTAACTTGGTGTACCGAAGGATTTCTAATTGATAGTTCTTCTCTACTCTAGAACAATATCGGTAGCTTCCATTACACGGTTTCTTTGATAAAGCATCAGCATTTCCATGAAGAGTTCCTTTGCGATGACGTATTTCAAAGTCAAACTCCTGGATTCGCTGAATCCAGGAGTTATGTCCTGGATTTTTAAAATTTAAAAGCCAGGTTAAGGATGCGTGATCTGTCCGGAGCAAGAACTTCCTTCCATAGAGATAATGGTGGAAAAGTTCTATGGCTTTAACGATTGCCAGCAATTCCTTCCTAGTTATACAATAATTTTGCTCCGGTTTCGACAGACATTTACTCCAATAAGCAAGGACATATTCTTTATTATCCATTTCCTGCGAAAAAACAGCTCCGATATTTTCGTTACTGGCATCTGTGTCTAATATGAATAATTTTTCGGGCTGATGATATGCAAGAACGGGCGAAGATGTCAACGACTCCTTCACTTGTTTAAAAGCTTTCTCACATTCATCTGAAGTTAAATAGAAGTTTACAGAAGTTAAATAGAAATCTCTGTTTAACTTCTGTCAACTTCTGAAGGAGTCTGGCAATACTTGAAAAACTCTTAACAAATTTCCTGTAATACGTGCATAGTTTAAGAAAACTTCTTAATTGGAGGACATCTTCCGGACGACTCCAGTCCTTAACTGCAGAGATCTTTTCAGGATCTGTTCTTACACCTTCAGCAGAGATAATGTGTCCCAGATAGCTTACTTCACGTCGAAATAAATTACATTTGCAATTCAGCTTCAGGTTGGCCATTTTTAATTTTTCCAGAATCTTTCGGATATTTTTAGATGGTCTTCGTATGTGCGCCCTATAATGCTGATATCGTTCAAATATACCAAACAGGCTTCGTAGGAAAGTCCTGGTAATACTGTCTCCACTAGGCGCTCAAACGTTGCAGGTTTATTGCAAAGCCCGAATGGCATAATCATGAACTGTCAAAGTCCTAGTTATGTGGTGAACGCAGTCTTTTCCCGATCCTCAGGATGTATCTCTATTTGCCAGTAACCACTTTTGAAAGCCAAAGTCAAAAACCATTGATTTCCGGATAAAACATCAAATGTATCGTCAATCCTAGGAAGAGGGTAACTATCTTTTTTAGTGATGTTGTTTAACCGACGATAGTCAACGCAGAATCGGGTAGAGCAATCTTTCTTCCGAACTAAAACAATAGGTGAAGCCCAAGGAGTCTCTGATGGCTCAATAATATCATTCTGATGCATTTCCAGCAGAAGATTATCCATCTCTTCCTGCTTAGCGAATGGTAGTCTTCTCGGATGTTGCTTAATGAGTGGATGATTTCCTGTATAGATTCGGTGGTGCGTCATTTTGGTTCTCCCAACATCATCTGATTTCTTGGAAAAGAGATCTCCGAATTCTAATAATAGATTTCCTGCAGCATTCCTCTGTGTTTATCACCTAACTCTATATTCTGAAGGAATTCATTAATTAGAGTGTAAGGAGGATCAGATAGTTTTGTTTTACAATTTCGGTTAATACAGGTCACTGGAATACAAATCGCCAGCACTTCTCCTTCTTTTATTAGTTTTACCTTATCGCTTAGATTAGCAGCTTTTACCGGGATTACATTATGCGAAAGGTCGACGAGTGAAGAAGCCACTAGTACTCCTTTAACGTTATTGTCAGAATCTGATTATTCAATCAATCCATAATGAAAAATATTATCTTCTGAAAGAGCTCCGGAAACTTTTGTCTCAGTTTTTGGTGGTAATGTTGTTTCACTCTTTGCAGTTATATGATGAACTGTTTTAATATCTGAATATTTCGTCTTAAAAATCGCTGTGTCATTAGATCACGAGTGTTGTTCATTATTTTTAAAATTTAACATCAAATGGTTTTCTTTGAGGAAATCCAAATCGAGAATAAATTCGTCATTTATATCAGCGACATATACCATTTGATGGTACACAGCAATACCAAATGCAATGCTTAGAGTGACATTTCCATGCACTTTAATCTTATCACCAGTCATAGTTTGGAGGGTAATGCAGGGCGGCGTCCAGATGATTTTCTCACCAAGTTTGTGAGTTAAATCTGTCCTGATGACAGTTACGTTGGCTCCAGTATCAATTATCATTCTGCAGGGAACTTCGTTGACATGTCCCATAACGAAAAGTCCGTTGTCGCAGCCACTTACGGAAGAAATGTGAAACAATTTGAAATGGGGCTTCTGACTCTCTGGACATCTACGCCCCGCGAGATGGCCACATATTAGTTTCTCTGCTGTGGTGGAAGATCATTTACACCATCTTTTGGTTTCGGGCAGTGTTTACGGACGTGTTCGATTGCCCCGAAAACACTGAATTTTCGTGCTTCTAACACCTTCACTCATTTCTAAGCTACGGAATTTTCGCTGCAAATCTTCAATTTGCTTTCTTAGATCACAGTCCGTATCAGTAGCAGAGACGGCTCTGATTGAGTGCCGGTCTTTACACGCTACCTTCTGGGCAGCCTCTATCTTATGTGTGTAGACTAGGGCAGATCCGATATCTTTGACACCCGCGAGTTTAAGTGCTTTATGTATCTCCGTATCACGCACACTATCCATAAAGTGATGGAGAGCTAGATCTTGACGTGTCTCAGCCGGGCAGTCCGAAAATTCTGGATTGGAATGTCGCTGAACATCGGCAGCCAATTCTTGCACTCTTTCACCCACTTTTTGATAGTGGGACTTTAATTGTAGTCTGCTATATTCTTTAGTGACTTTTCTCCAAACCTCAGCTCAAGCGCACTAGATAGGGCTTGGAAATCATGCCTCTGCTCTTCCGAAAGCGTCTCGAGGATGTCGGCCGTGTCTGTTCTTAAAGAAGCCACCAGGTGAAAAGATTGGGCTCGGGGATTCCATTCATTAGCTTCCACTACCATCATAAACTGAGTCTTATATACTTGCTAGGATGATTTTGCATTGAATGTTGAGAGTTTAATCGTGGCTAATGAAGGTATAAGTGCCACGTTGGGTTTCTCATGTCTGTTTGACATTTGTTTCTTCAAGCTTTCAATCGCCTTATTTATATTGTCTAATGCTTCTTCAACGTTTTCTTCGATCTCCAAAGCCTTAGTTTCAACTGAAGTTACCTTAACTTTCATTGCTTTCATCTTCTCCTGAATGATGTTGGAGAATTCTTTAACACTTACAATGTCCTTCTTAAGTTTCTTTTTAAGCTCCTCCTGTCCAGATTTTATCTCTTTCATCATCTCGGTGTTAATCACTTCTTGTCCAGCTTTCATCTCCGCTATCTGCTTCGCTAATTTTTCGAGAAGACTTTTCATTAAATCCATATCCATTTTTCTTGTGACACGCTGCATCAACTCTTCAACCCCACTTTTGACACCAGTTGTACCACGCTGCGGGGTTCGTGTCGATTGAGAGTTGAATAAAGCAACCACTTAATAAACACAAGACTTTTATTCGTATAACTTCTCCTAGATATAAGAAATTCCTGCTTTAACAATCCCAATTATGCAGCTACAATTCGTTATATACAATAAGAAACAGCTCCCAATCACAGGTCTCAAATACCTCAGACAGAGAACAGCTTCTCTAGACTAGCAGTCACGACTAATCGTCTTCATTCACTGACTGTCTTCACAAAAACTGCTCCACTTCTATGTCGGGCTGCGGTATTTATACCTGACTTGGCGGAGAAATCTACCAGTTTCGCCCATGTTCTGGAAGCTTCTAGGCTATCTCGCTAAATACTGGTACTAGGGCTTAGGTGATGGATGTTTCCAGAAGTATCTATTTCTTGCCAAGTCACAAAGTTTTCTCGCCAAAACATCGCCAAGTCACCAAATCATTAGAAAACCCGCTTTTAACGTATAACACGTCTAAATACCGCAATTTGTTTGCCCAAAATGTGAGTATTTCCGATCTGTTTGAGTTATTTTAGGTCAAATATAATAATTATTTATAAATTTGTAACAGTATTGAAGCAGAAGCAATACTTAGCATGAACAGGCTTAAAAATACAGGTCAGTTGAAGGATTACTCTAGATGTTTATCCTGGGGAAACCTCAATGCTGACCTAACTAGTCATCCTTTTATAAGTATGCTTACTGATTACACGACTGTTAAGTATGCTTTTGATAAGCCTTAGACAATGAAATTTCCCTTGAGAGAAGATTGGAATAATGTTGCCATCAGTGAAAGCTGTATTTACTAGTATACTGATGGCTCAAAAATGAATTCCAACATTGAGGCTGGTATTTGTTGTCCTGCTGATGGCACAAAGCTATCATTCCCTTTGGGTAAATATACAACTGTATTCCAAGCAGAAGTCTTTGCCATTCTTATGGGCAGTAGAATATACTTGGACAGAAATTATTCTCGTAAAGGAATAATTATCTGCTCTAACAGTCAAGCTGCATTAATAACTCTGCAGAAGTCTACAGTAATTTCTGTTCTTGCCTGGGAATGTTATCTAACTCTGTGTAAATTAGCTAATAATAACCCCATCACTTTAATGAGGGTATCTGGGCACTCTGGAGTTCCTGGCAATGAATCAGCTAATGAGCTGGCAAGGACTGGATCAGCAACTGATTTTTTTGGTCCTGAGGCAGTGCTAGGTATTTCAAAAGAATTGATCAGAAACAATGTTTTTGATCTCTTCAGAAAACAACGGTTTATGAACTGGTACAATGCCAATGATCAAAGACAAGCAAAGCTATTAAATAGCACATGTATTAGTAAAAGGCAAACAGAATTATTAAAGCTCAATAGAAGCAGTCTAAAGAAAGCAGAGGGATTACTTACAGGACACTGCCACCTTAAAAGACATCTTACCATAACAGGAGTTTCAGATGATCCCACTTGTAGAGGTTGTCATTATATGGAAGAAACTTCAATACACATCTTATGTGAATGTGAAACGTTTACTGCACATAGATTTGAACACCTGGGGCAGCACTTGATTGAACCTTGGATGTTGCAAGAAATTCCTGTAAAATGTCTGCTGAATTTTGCTTCAGCCAGTGGTCTCTTCAAATAGGGCTTTCTGAGAGGTCTAGTACAATAGACCTATGGTCGCGGTGCTAGGTTCTTTTGGAACCACTCTATCTTACATCTAAATTTAACCATTGATGTTTGCAAAACTTTAAAAATTTTACGCCTGCGCCAAGGCTATCAAAGTCATCCCAACAAGTGGATGAGTCCTTAAATAGTCTGTAAAATGCACTTGCTGTTACCGCAACTTCTGGAAATTAGGAAAAATCCATGGCTGTAAGCGTTGTACAGAATGTAGACTCCAGCTTCCGACATTTACATCTGAATTAAGTTCACTTTTTAAAAAATCAGCCATTTTATTTAGAACAAACCAGTTTACATTTCGGTCATCCAATGACAACTAGATTAATTTGCTTGTTCCTAATTCTAAGCTCTACTCACACTAAAGTAACATTAGTTAAGCACACTAATGCTACTTTTTTAAACAAAATATCTCGAGTTGAATGACCTGAAAAATGGGATGAGTACGAGGGTTAATCTGAAATTTTTGAAATACGCGCAGATGAGAATTTACAAAATAAAAATAACGGTTTAATTTTAAAATACAAAGCATTTTAACACAGAACACGATTTTTTACCGACTTACTTCAACTTGATTAGCGTGGAATAAATTTTAAACAGAAGAGAAAATGGAATTGACGCGAGCAGGATTAAATCAAGAAGAATGCGTTCAACGGTTGCAATTATCATTTGGTGATGAATCTCCAGCTCGTGCTAGTATATTCTAATGGTTTAGAGAATTTAGAAGAGGTCGCAATTTTCTTCAGGATGAAGAACACACAGAAAGGTCGACGTCGGCAGTAATTTCGGATAATGTGTCTGCCATACGAAAAATGTTAATGGATGAAAATCGCTGTACCTATCAAATAATACAGAAGGAACTTAACATTGGATCCACAACCATACACAAAATCATTCATTAAGAATTACATATGAAAAAAGTTGTTAGCCGTTGGGTTCCCCGTAATTTAACTGAGCACCAAAAAGAAGAGCGTGTCAGAATCAAACTCTTAAATTGCTAAATGATGGAGGCCGCAGCATCATTTCTAAAATTGTAACAGGTGACGAAACGTACATACCGCTTTTTTGACGTCCCAACACGTCAAGAAATCAAAGTATGAGTCTTTGAAGATGATCCCACGCCGACAATGGTGAAAAAGCAACGCGCACTGAAAAAAGTGATGTATGCCGTTTTCTTCAGAAGTACGGGATTGGTCATCAAGTTGGAAGGACAGAAGACAGTAACAGCAAACTGGTATACCACTAAATGTCTTCCAGAAATTCTACAAGAACTGAATGTTGGGGACTAATGCTTCACAATGGCAATGCATCTTCACATACAACCGGATTAACAGTTCGAGTTTCTTAAACGAAAAACAAATTAAAGTGATCGAACATCCACCGTATTCATCTGATTTAGCTATGTGCGACTTTTGGTTATTCTTTAATCTAAAAAAAAAAAACTTACATGGACGTCGTTTTCATTTAGAAGAGATTGATGTGGCTATAAATGCTTATTTTTTTTAAATCTATTCCAAGAAATGAATGGCTTGAGGCTTTTAATCTGTGGAAAATTCGTCTACAAAAGTGCATTGATGCTGGAGGAAACTACTTTGAACACGCCTAAAATTTTGTTAGTATAACTTTATAAACCTAGTTGTATCTCAAAAATTTCAGAGTGACCTTCGTAATACCGTGTTTTAACTGTATCATTATCCCAACATTTTACATGGCAGTCCAATTGTTTTGTCTGCAGATGATTTTTTAAGCTTTCATCAAAGAGAAGCACATAATTAGAAACATCCTTAACTTTTTCAATAAGTTGGAAAAATAAGGTGCAATTCCAAAAACTGTTAAATAAGAGCACGCTTTATTTCAGGACAACTGAATTGCTTTACAATATCACAGTCTGAAAACATTGCTTGGAAGAGGCAATTTATATTGTTACAAGAACTGTAGCTGAATCTACTGTTTAAAACTTTAAGGGCCCATGGATTTCAGCCTTTAAAACTTTTTTTGAAGAAATAAATGAATCTAAAATTTCAGAGCATGTGCTTTGGGTTCACATTCTTTAACAGGATCAGCAGAGGTGAAAAAATATTTTAAATGAGTAGACTTTTTTTAACAGATATATATATAGCTTGTTCTAATAAATATGCTTTTTCCCTTTCATGTGGGATTTAATTGCCGATTTGCCTATATTTGAAATACAGAAGTCTTTCTTGGAAACCAGACAATGGGCATGCATTTTTTCTGAACCACACAAGAGCCAATCTTTGAATGGCTTTTTCCGAGTCCACTGGTCATTGAAAAGACACTTTCCACCAGGCATATAAATAATTTATTTCAGTCTGTATTTCATTAATAAACAAATTTATCCCGATTGAATTAAATTATACGTAATTTTCATCAAGAAAAACCTGGGAAATTTGTTTTAACCCAAAAATTTTACATTTAAATATTAATATTCAAAGAATTTTATATAATAAAAGGAAAATAGTAGCAAATAGAAAAAGAATAAATTACAATTACCTGCCATATTTGCACAAGAAATTTATTTTCTTTGGTGATTACTTCACATTACATAAATCTAAAAAGTACTAAATCAAATTATCATAAAATTATTGTTGCTGAAATAGATATTGTAACTGTTTATATAAGTCAATAGTTAAGAATACAAAAAATAAATACCGATCATGCCGCCATCTAGAGGCAATATTAAAATCTAATACTAAATTAAGTTTTTCAACAATTTTAAAATATTATAACAATAAATTATATTTTCTAAGAAAATAAATGCATCAAGCTAAGAAAAAACTCCAGGAGTAATTCACGATTTTCAAGGAGTCAAGTCAAAATTCCTGGTATTGCACGGGCCCTTAAAATTTTTTTTGAATTTAAGAAGTTTCTAGAAGTTGTGCGATCCCTGAATTTACATTAAACCTATCACAATTAAATGTTTTCTGAAAACAGCCTAAAATGGAAATACTTAAGAAAATAAAAAATTTATTGCACATAATCATGGATAATAATATCTCCTTGCTCAAATACATGACGTAAATTTCACATGAATTGCACACTTCCTTCATTATGTTTTATTTTAGAAAATCAGCCGTGGATTGCTTGGTAATTAACTTGTTGTAGTTGTAATTAGGTAATTTTAATAAAACTTTAGGCTCCAAACGATTAGAAAAATAAATTTTTACTTCTTTTCTTTACAAAGTTTTTATCTAAATTTTAAAAACGAAACATTACAAAACACTAACTCATATATTGCTGTAAAAAAGGTTATGAAGTAAAATTTATATTGATAAACAATCTTAGTTAGTGGTATATTTGTGGTACAAAACACGATTAGTATAATCATACTGAGTAAAATAGGAATCATTGAAGGAAATTAATCTTGAATAGATGGAAATGAATTATAAATACCTAAGAAATAAAGTCAAATAATTATAAGGTCATGGTGCAATTTATTACAACTAGTTTATTTGCATGTATTAAATTTCAATAAATAAACTATAAAATAGAAATCCATAACACTTTATTTCTAAAAATACCAATATAATCAAAGCAAATTGAGCACTATTCTTAAAACTTTTAATCAGTATATCACATTAATGTCAAAGTAACAATTTTTTGCAAAAATATAAATCTTTGGCACAGTAAATTAATAAAAGCAGTTTACAAAATGCAATTTATTTGGATAAGTAATAATTTAAATGAAGAAAAGAAAATGATTATTAGACTAAATGTTACATTTCACTTAGCATAATATTTTTAAACTAAAGGAAGTTGTGACTTGTATAGTAAAGGTAAAAAGAATTTTCAACACTTGTCATCACTTCATTACATAAAAATATATTCAGACAAACAAATTTTTTTTAGCATATTGAAATATGACAAGAAAATGGATGATATAGTTAACAAACTTTACACACACATTATAATGAGTTTTCCCTAACAATACTAGGCACCTGTGTAGTTTTGAAACATTTGTAAATCTAAATATCTAACATAAACGATTTTCAACAATTTTAAATTATTTTTATAACACATTTATAGAGTAAAAAAATAAAAAATATTTAAAATTTACTATTTACTTTTTACAGTTCCATTTTGCTTTCCAAAAGATTATTTAAATCACTCCATCATTCATTTTAGAACAAATTTTATTTTTTAATCCCATTATATATTTTAAGGTAGAAAGGTAAAGTTTTTTCTTCTTCGATCAATAAAATGGCAAATGGTCGATGGTTTTTCAAGGAGCAGGAGTTACCTGAAGTTTTTATTGTAAAGAAAACTAAATGCTAGAATTCCATTGCATTGTATGTTGAAATGTTTTTTAGAAAAAGAACCACTACAATTAAATTTAAAAAATGGGTAAAAATTTTAATCATGAAACTTTGAAATCAAATAAATATTTTACTCACATTTATTTATGCAGGAAGTAGAATGAGAACATTCAATTGATCACTGTAACACCCATTTTTTGTTATTGTGACTAGGATCAACAGTTTAAAGTATATTTTGAACCATGAACAACTGGAAACTGAATCTAGCAATTGTTAAACAGAAGTCCTGACCTCTTATTCATTAAGCATCTAGATTAGGCTAATGAACAGGAAGTTGCATAAGATGAAATAAAAAAGTTTCAACACAAAAAGTCTTAACCATTAAGAGAAACAAATGTAACAGCACCAATAAGTCACAGGATAAAGATTAGTGAAATTTTTTAATCAATGTTTTCGGGTAAACTTCTGCTTGTTTAATTATATATAATGTTACAAGCATATATAGTTATTAGTTATGAATTGATCAATTAGAAATATTTTTAAATGATATTTAAACTGTGTCATTTTCTAGTATTTAAGTAATTAATGATTTTTTAAAAAATATATTTAAATAAGTGGTGGTCATTTCTATGATAAATAACAGTAATTTAATGCCTCATGAAGAATGGTATATAGCAAATAGTACAGGTCATATGAATAGAATAAATAGTATTAACAGCACTAAAAAATTGCAACTATTAATACAAATTTTCTTAAGCAACTTAATTTATTAACATATCTTGTTACAACAACAAAATGGTTTATTTTAAATTGTCTAGTTATTTTTCAATTTCAAACCAAATAGAATTCTAGGCAGACTTTTGAAGCCAAACATACAACACATCTTCAGAATATTTTTAAAAAACTCAGGAGAAAAACAGAGCAAAATATTTGTGAAAGATTATAATATATTAACAGCAACTTTGTCAAGAATAATTATTACAATAACGAAGGCAAAGTAATCAAATGTTTAAAAAATATGATATAAACATATTTACACTAATCTATAAAATGTGTTGTTTTAATTGAGATTTTGTAGTTTTTTAAATTAAATACTTAACCAAAACAGTAACACTGTCAGAAGTATTGGCAATTGAAGTTAGAATTATTTTCAATCAAACTGTTTAAGAACAATCATTTAATAATTTCAAAGAACTTTGCAGAGCTGAAATTTTTATATAAGTCAAGTTCAAAATATATTGCAGAGAAGTCGTAATAATTTGCCTCAAAATTTCTTTTTTTTTTTTTTTTTATAAAAGAAAACAAAAATTTTACACTATTAGTTGAAACATGCTCCTTTATCATAAACGAAAAACACAATGAAATTGGTATGACAAATTGGCATGCATTTTTTAACTCATATTACTAAAACATAATAAGAATTATAAGCAATCATATAACTTTAATAAAGTACTAACAGAAAATCATATTTCTGTGAAAATTGTTTTTAATGCATACATTTGCTAGTGACAAAAGCGAAATATGCATTTTTTGTACAATATATATATATATATATATATATATATATATATATATATATATATATATATATATATATATATATATATACACATACATACATAACACACACACATATACATATACACAAGAAAATTAATTATCTCCAATCCTTGACTGCAAATTAACAACATGTTTGTATATTTTCAATGCTGGGCCTAATTTTATCCCCATTCCAGTCAAAACATCATTTCTTTTCAACAACAGCAAGGAAAGTCCATCAATTTCCTACAATATAAATTATAAATTTTTATTAATATTTTATTGCAAAACACATTTAAATGACACAATGATTATGAAATCAAGAAAATTCTGTATCTTAAACTTTCCAAAAATTGAAGGCTAATTAGTCAAATGTCAATCAATAAAGTATGAATCCAAGAATAGTGATAGAGTTTTTTGTAAAAAATATTGACTGGAAAAAAGAAAATAAAGGCAATCAAAATAAGATATTCATAGCAATCAAAATAGGAGTTTAATATTTCTTAAGCTTATAACTAAATTTTATTTTACCAACCTGTTTTCTTATTAATTCAATATATAAGAAATTAAAATCTTAATATTTGTATTATTTTAATAAATTTTAATATCGTAAGAGGAAAATTAAGAAATTTTTAAAAAGAAAAATTCCCGATATTAGAATATATTTGTAAATTTATTAATTGTATTGAAATACATAAAATTTAAATTTAACATTAAAATAAAAATCTGGTAATAAGTTAGGATAAAAAATTTAATACTTTTACGCCATAGTGTTAACTTACTGTAGTTTCAAAAGGGAAATTATTAACAGAAACTTAAAATAAGGAAAATCAACAATTACTGGGTATGAAAAAAAATTTTTTTTAAGCAACAATCTTGGAATCACGCATTTAATTTTATTAGAAGCTATAAAATTTATTTCCAACTACAAATTTTCTAGCTCAAATAAGATAATAACCTCAAATTATCTGAACTAACAGGCATCTTTTTAATTTAAAAACTAATGATAATTCATGGAAACCAATGGAAAATGCTGTGAAAAATTATATAAATAATAATCAATATCGTAATGATTTTAGAGTCAAATTCTTATTGACAGTCATTTTAAAATGTATGATAGAAATGGAAAACCTCAGTTACACACTCTTCTTTCATTTTTATAAATGTAAAGCTTTCTTTATAAAAATTAAATTAATACAAATTTGTGTGAATAACTTAACCCTAAAATCAATCATTGAAAAAAACTTAGATAGTATAGATTATAACAAAGTACATGAAGTTTCTTTTTCATACAGAATTTTTATTTGATTGAGATTATAAAGAATCTTATACACAATTTGTCATGTTTAAAATATTGATATAAAAAATATCATTTGATAAAAATGAAAAACATTTTAAAATTATACTAACACATTCTCTAAATGCTAAAGCCTCATCTTCAAATCCAATGTATCTAAAAAATGTCTCAACATTTTCAATGCTCCACTTCTTAGCAATAGGAACAAGATTTGGATATTGTTCTAGGCTAAAAAATAAATATTTCATAAAATTCTGTAACTACAAGCAAAGATTTTATGTGAAAACATCAATTCTGTTTTCAGTATCAACAGTATCACATTTAATATAAATCATGAAATTCAACACTTGATATAATATGAAATTTCCTGTCAGTAAAGTAGCTCTCTATATTTGCTCAATGCTGATTGTGGACCTTTGTAAAGAATGTTAAATTCACAGTTTTTATTTAAAATATGAATAGTTAAACTAAAACTGGCTTAGATTTTCAAATATTTAAAATTAATAAAAATAGATGTTTACTGCTTATAGATTTAAAACCCATTTTTGCCCATAAATAAATATCTAAGTATAAATAAATATACAATTCTGGATTGGTTTGGTTTATTTGTGGCTTAATGGTCATTTTTTTTGCACATAAGTATGAAACTGGAAGTTGAGACAATATATCAATGAATACACAGTATAATCCAAAAACTAATGACTCTTCTAATAAAAAAATGCAAATGCTTTAAAAACAAATTGAAGTTTTCTACAGTTCCTGATGTAATAATTTTCTACATTTAAACATTTATATCACATTTGAAAACAAACTTATAACAAATATATGTTATGTTTATTTAATGTCATTTCTTTGAACCAAATGGTAACTGCAACCAACTATTCACCTTCTATGTATACAGACCAGAAACTATTGCAGCTTAAGCGGAAATAACTAGAGGAAAGATTCAAACTATTAAAATCTCCTTTCAGAAACGACATAAAAATTCTTGAGTTACACAATGAAATCATAAAAAGCTAGCCTCATCAAAATGATTTTTTTATCTCTTGTTTTGGGTGCATTGTCATAATACTCTCAGCCTCACAAGAGACTCTCAATAGGTTTGCTTCAACAGTTGTATTTTCTGGCATTAAATGCAATAATTACCAGGGTTAAAGTGCACTAGTGCCAAGAAAACATAAAAAATAGTACTGAAGATCAAGACTGTGAGTTTCTGCAAAAATTTAAAGCATAGAAGCTTACTGTGGCCAAATAATAGGACAGCATTCTTTGGAGAACAAAAGACACTAGGTTTGATACCATGCACTGTTGAACAGGAAATGGATATGTTCTGTCTTCTGCATGGATGTCTGTAGGGATGGCTGCTACAGATTTATTTTCCCCATAAAATTATACCCCTTTCTTTAACATATTTTTTTTGCAAACTTTTTTGGATTATTTTGTATCTAAACAATATTTATAATAATAACAATAAATCACTTATATTGGAAAAAAAAATTAAATATTTTTAAAGCAAAATTTTCATATGCAATAACTGGCAATATGGTGCTCAAGATTAGAAGACAGACAAATATCAATGATAATTCTACAAGAAAATTTAATAATTTGTTTACTTAAGAAATTGACTTAATAGTTATACTGCATAAAAATTATTTTACTTATTAATGTTCAAAAGAGAAAATAACATCCCATCTCATGAAATTTTTCATTTATTTGTAATTTTCTAACTATTACAATTATTAGTTATTCACTGCAAGAATACTTTTCTTGCTATCTATGCAAGAAAGTGCCTACACATATGATGTCATAATTTGGAATGTTAGAAACCTTGAATATTGAAACAAATGGATTTATCAAACATGATGGCATTTTCTGATTTTTCAAGTCACAGAATTAAACAGGTGATTCAAATAAAATGATTATTTTCTTATAAATAACAACAGGTTACAATAAATATTAAAGCTAACACTATTTAATACTGTATTGTAAGTTTTTGACATTTAAAATACATAATTAAAATTAAGAACAAATTGCAATAAAAAAGAATAATACACAAACTTGCATGTGCTACATTTTCATTTTTTTAAGCAATCCCCATCTTTTATTTCTCCTTCCACTTCAAGGATTAATTATTTTTCGTAGCAATACAATTAGAAACAATATTCAAATAGCTCTAAAATCACATAGATATGAAATAAGATAAAGAGCATTTTTTTCTTATCGCTTTCTTTCTAGATTTTAGAAATCTTAACTTTAATAAAGTGATGGGATAGCAAATTTCAAGAAACAAAATCAAACTGCTTTATCATACAAGCTGGCCAAATTTGATAAATAATGATGTGGATAATAAACTATTTTTGTGGCATGAATTAATATGTTAAATCAGATGTGTAATCAATAATCAGAAAATAATTGCATTGTAAGTTTACATTAAAATTGAACAACTTCAATAATCATATTTCAAATAATAATTGAAACATCATGACTACCATCACTTTGCTTTAAAAACTAACTTTTCAATTCAAAAATTTGATTCATAGGATTTTTTATAAGCCTCATCCAACCTGAAGATGGTGAAGTGGAACTTATTCATTAAATATTTGATATATATGAACATAAAATATATATTCAATAAGCAAACAACTCTTTGTTTTTTTAATTGAATATTCATTTTAAATATATATTTTTTAATAATATAAATATTAAACAGTTACTTATTGTTGATTGATGTTTACCAATAAATATTTTTGTTTAAATTAAAAATATCCTACATTTTTTTCATACCTTTGAGTCCTTAAAAGCCTACACTACACATATGATGTTATAAAAAATTTTCTAGCTATGTCAATAAGCATTTTTTGAAAGATCATTGTTTTTAAAAGCTCAAACTTATTTGTTTGAAACTTTTATCAAGATTAAATATAACCAGAATAAAGATTTCTACCCATATAAATTTCTCCACAAGATGACAGATTCAGATCATGTGTATACATATACATATCTGTCAACATTGGAGAAAAAAAATCAGGAGACACTACTAGTGACGTTTTTGCTTGAAACAGAATGTTTAAAATTGTAGTACCACAAAAAGAGAATTTTACTCTTTAAATTATATATTCTAAGAATGATTTAGATTAAATACATATTTTGTGTCAATCTTAATATTTTAATAAAATATTCATCAAGCTCATAAAGGAACTATGAAGAATAAAAAAAATATACTATATGTAAAAAAAAAACATTTTCTGTATTCAGCATTAGAATGTGGTCTCAATATTTAATTTATGAGGCAACTTTTATTACACAAGTGCAATTTATAAAATTATTTCCTTATATAAGCATCTAAAATACTTAGAGGTATTTCTCACTGAACTAAACTAAGTAAATTTAATTCAGTGAGAAATACTTCTAAGAAAATTGAAATTTTCAAATACTTTGTCCATAAAAAACATAACATATTTCAAATTCAAATAACTCATGGCAATTTTTTTCATGCTTTGCTGACTTAGCATTTATTAGAAATGAAATGGTGAACTGCTGTTCAAAACACTTTTTCTCATTGTGAGAATATTTAGCAATACTTAAACTTTCTAAATTTTCAGAAGAAAGAGAAGATCAGAATTAACTTTTAATTTTTTTATGTGACTGAACACCCGATCATATTCAGCATTAGAATGTGGAACAGTTAAAACTGAAAGCATAAACTGGGAAATATTGTAAAACATTATTTGTTCAAACTCATTTTTCAGATTTCCAACAAGATGCCATTATACATCTGCTTTTGGTTCATCTAGTGTTTCTTTTGTAAGGACAGTACTTTGTAGTCCGCAAAACTCAGTTTGGAGAATGTCCAACAATTTATTCAGTTCTGTATTAAGCAGTAAAATGGGAAAGCTGTCAACAAAGAATTTTACACTTGAAAATAAGGCATGCTCAATAGCTTGCAAACAGCATACTTCAGCATGTTTAGAATCTTATCATGAATGGGAAACCTTTTAACTATGCAATTACAGACACATAAAATTAAACAACTCAATACTATTTTTCGGCAATATTTTGGCAGTTTTTAAGTTTTTCACTGAAATTGCCAAAAATTAGTAGATTTTCATACATTATCAGGAAATCGGGAGAAAGGGTGAAATATCAGGAGTTTCCCAAAAAAAATCAGTAGAGTTGGCAGATATGCATATATTTATAATTCTCAATGTTTTAGGAAATTTGCCACATATAGATTTAACTTGTGCAATGTTTTTTTTATTTTAAAATGTGTAAAAATAAAAGTATATATACAATAAAACATTTAGATAAGAAAAATAGAGCAATCCATAAGATTTAAATAATAAACATATAGGAAATCAAAAAAGAAAGAATTGTAAATATTCAATGCCAATAAACTGAAGTATTGAAAAATAATTTAAAATGTAATATACTACACAGATTATTGGTTGTATTTTTAAAGGATGAAATTTTGAGTGTATATAAAGTTTGATTTTAATTAATTGAATTAATCTAATTGATTAATCTAATTGAATAAAATTAAATCATATGAAATGATTTAGTTATTTTTTTTACCTTTTATGAAAACCTTCTTTATAAGTATTTGATGGTGACGGATAAGCTTCCAAATCTTCAACTGAAAAATGCAATACCATTTTTAGTTAGAGTAAAACATTCAAATTAACTCCAATATAAATTTTACATAAACAATAAAAAATCATTAAATTTACCTGAAATTATTTTTGGTTTGATTTTTTGGTTCTTTTCAGCATCCACAGAAGTATCACATGTACAACATAACCAAGTACCTAGATTTCAAGAAATACAAAATATTATCACATTATGTTGTCACAATGTAAAAGAAAAATATACTGACAAAAAATATTGAAGAAGTCATCAATAAACTCTTTGTGAAAAATGATTACTTTAAAAAATATAGGCAAACAGTAACATATAAATGCTAGAAAAAAACTAAACTTCAGAAAATTGGAAAAACAAGTAAAACAAAAACTTCAATTTTATAAAACAAAATTAATATAAAAAAAATCAAGACTTTTTCCCCACCAAATTAACAATGAATTTGAAAGATATCTAATTCTAAGGCATTCATAAATTTATGTTCAATTATCTGAATGTATTAAAAAAACAAATGTTTAAAAAAAGCTTTAATAAATAAAAATTCTTAGATTTAATTAAAATTCAATTTTAACATTAGTTTAAATAATTAAATATATTATACCTTTAAAGTAATAAAATTTCATATTCAATACTAAGCTATAGTGAGAACTCAGAAATACAGTTTAATTCAAACTCAAAATCTTTAACATTTAAAGTTGCAATTCTGTTGTAAGTAAAAACGTTTAAATTTACTGCTCATTGCATAAATTGAAATTCCATGAAACAGTAGATGAAGTATAATGAAAAACTAAATACAGAAACAGATTATGTAAATGAATGGTTTTATTCCTAAGAAATAATTTTAATTCAACATAGAAATATGCATGGTGGTTATGAGAAAATTGAAAGCAAAGAATCAACTTGGCATGTAGATAGTGTTCTAAAAGGATAGAAACCCCTATGTTTGCAACTATTCTCTAATGGGACAGGAACAAAGCAAACAAATGAGAAACAGTCACATTACACACATGCTTTGATACATTAACAGACATTTTGCAAATTAGAATATTTTTCATTTTTGTAAAGTAAGCTATACTTTTTTTCTTACAAGATATAACTATTTTATAATCCACCAATAAAAAGATAGCATAACCAAGCTTAGCACCTCATCATTAAATACCTTTGATGCATATCAAAGACCACATACTAATGTATCTGATAAGCCAAGTCTTTGCTGATATGCAATAAAATGGTCAACAATAATTAGATTTATCTTTTCAACAAGGCGATTACCCCAAGAGATAATTTAAGTTCATATTCATTACTGATAACTGTATTGTTCTATTTTGTTTGGAATTGACTCAAGATTAAAACCACTGCAATACTTTGCATTCATACTAATCAAGTGAAATAAATCACCTGAAAAAAAAAACATTAGTGAAATCAACCGTTTAAATTTGTTTCCACTTTAGGAAAACTGCCACAACTGTTTGGATGTTAAAATTATGCAACAAAAATTAATTTTCTTATTTCAATTTTTTTCACTACATTAATCAATTTTACATTCTTAATTAATTCAAAATGCAGATTCCAAGAATTGAATAAATATTTATTAAACAAAAATCTTTAATTGAATTAATATTAGACTCTAGAATGTATTAAAAACATGCAATCATACATGATTTCAGAAAACTTTAAGACAATATTTATAAGGGAATAGTTTATATAAAAAAGAATAAAACTAAATTGAAACTTAGAGAAATATTACTGGTCAATACAATTTTTTACAAGAAAACTAAAATACTCTAATGTAATTTTAAAGATACAAATATGCAATTTTATATACTTTTTTCTTTGATTCTTGCCAACTAATAAATTTATCCAGAACAATTTGATGCTAAGTAGACAGATATCCATGTTGAAAGGTGTTATAAGAACATTTATGCCTATTGATGTTTCAACATGTTAGGTATTGCCTTCTTTTATTAAGCAAACATAGTAAAACATAACATTAAACAACTGGCATAGTGAGTCTGGCAACAGGCATATATGGTAGTTGCTATTTTTATTTCTACTGTAGATTTGTACTATTAAAAGTCCCAATTGGCTGGCCAGAAATGTCAAATAAAATCTCCATTTGCTCCTCGAGTCTCCCTTTTCAGACTAAATCATTGCCGAAAGATATAATTTGTAAGCTATTCCACCAAGTTTGCGAGTCATCATGGCAGACAGATACGATGATTTTTACAGATGCTTCCAAGCAGGGATCAACTGTGGGCATTGCAATAGTCAATTTTACAATTAGTTTATCAATAACAGGGAAAATTAGTCCCATAAGCTCCATCTACTCGGCAGAAGCCATGGCACTGCTTATTGCAGTCTCTAAAATTTGCACTGAACCCAAAAATATGTCATTTTCTCAGACTCACTTTCTTGCATCTCTGCTCTTTCAGATTGTTCCAGGACATCACCAACTATTATTCAACTGCTTCGATTCCAAATGATTCAATCTACTCAAAAGTGCTTATCAATACAGTTAGTTTGGGTTCCCGGACATTCAGGGATTGCAGGTAATGAAATTGCAGACATTCATTGGCGAAAGCAGCAACTGTGAGTAATTATGCTATTCGATCTATTTCTCCAGAAGATTTGAAACAACACGTCAAGGAACATTACTTTAAAGAAAGTCTCAATCAATGGAAAAATAGCAAATATGCTGAAGCATTCACTCATCTCACATCTATTCGCAAAAATCATAGGCTGTTAACAAAATCGCGACTAGAAGACGTATGGCTGACCAGAGCAGGAACAAGATCTTTTCCTACTAATTCGATTCTATTTAGGTTTAATCTCTGGCATACAGACCGCTGTCAGTGCAGTGAACCTGAAACCATAGATCATATTCTCTTAGACTGTCCTTTATACGAACATCTGAGGAATCAACTACGGAAAAAATTAGGAATAGGAGCATTATCATTCTCTTGGATATATGAACTGTCTACAAATCCAAAAATTAAAATTCTTGCATGATGTGATTTTCTACGCCTGTCCAACAGATTCTAATTTTAATGAAAAAAGAAAGTTACAATTCAAAATCCACTTTGAACTATTTTCTAACAGAATTTGTAAATCCGAATTTTTTCTTCACATATCAAGATGTCTTTGTTAGTGATCACCAAACTCAACTGACTTTACTTAAATAAGGTTAGTTGTTTGATTACATTAATCCTCTCCAAACACCTTCTTCAATGAGAGCTACAAGCATCTTAGCATAAAGCTCCAAAAGTGCCCGCCATAACCTACCTACCTAGATTTGTACTTTTTTTATTTGTTTTAAGTTTTATAAGCTTTTTATTATGCCAAGAAAGCACTTTAATCAAACAAGTTCTGCTACACTTGGAAGGAAATGGCACTCAAAGACGAAATTTTGCATCATTTTTGAAAAGTGTTATGAATTGTAGTTGCATTGTAAAGCTGGTGATTTTGATAATGAAGTCTCCGATATATGGTGCTCATCATAAGCCGTTTTAAGTTTTATGATTTGGAGGGAACAAAAGTATTTTTAATTGACTTACTTCTGCATAACAAACATTAACGGTAAAAGCATCCAAAACAAATCATACAGAAAAATATCCCAATTTGGCATCTGCAATAAAGCTCATAGTGAAGAATATCCTATACCAAAGTGTCCAGATTTCATGACCATAAATAATAATTGATAAAGTTCACACTAAAGACAAAAAAAAGGAGAGAAATGGCCCTACATCTGAAGTGTTTGTTCAATAATAGAGTATCTTAGATATCAACAAGTGCCACATGAGTGGCAATTTTCATAAGCTCCTTGAAAGTCAGCTTGAAGACTAATATTGAATAATGGAAATTAATTATCGTCAATACCTGTTGCATATGTTACTAATATGAAAGAAACATGAAAATATGAAACTGTCAGGAATAATTCAGTATAAATAGGAATATTGTGGAGCTTTTAAATGATAGGTTTGCAATTTGGATACATATACTGTTTTTTGTGCAAACGGGACAGCAGAGATAGGAAGTCTCATTTCATAAGGAAACAGTGACATAAACATGAATCTCCTGTCACAGGACATAAAAATATATCAAAAAACCCCTTTAGTGGTTCAAGTAAAGGTATCTTTACCTTCTCTATATATAGAACTGGAGATAATGAAAATTTTTGTAAAAGCTATTAACAGAAGTTCTGCTGTCATTTATGTATTTGGAATCTAAATTTCCAAGAGATGCAAAATTAAAGGAAGAAATAATAGAACTGCAAATAAGTTCAATAGCATTGCATGATGAACATTTTGTAGAACTGTTGAATCCACTGGATAACACAGCATAGAAATCATTCAAGAATATTTGTAGTGGATTTCTTAGCAAAAATAAAGAAAACTATAAGGAAATAGAGAGTGATCTGGGTTCATACAAAAGAATGAGTTGTAACATATCATCAAAAACTTTTTTCTAGCACTCCCATTTGGAAATTTAACTGAAAATCTTGGGATTGTCTCTGATGAACATAGAGGTAATTTTCACTAGCTGATTGCTATCACGGGAAAAAAGTATCCCATTATGCTGGCTGACTACTGCTGGACTATGAAAAAGGACACCTCTAAAGTAAAACATAGCAAGAAATCAAAATACCCAACTTTTTAAGTAAGTCAGAATCAACTGAATATTTATCATTAAGTGTGTTTCTTAAGCATCAATCTTCTAGAATTTTAAAAATTTGTCACAAAAAAGATTTAGCCTGATGGAGAAAATTTAAGTGCATATTTGAACTTAATGGGAAAAGGTTAATAAAATTCCTTTAATTTAATGTTTGTGAAAGGAAAACTTTTTTGCAAACCAGATATTTAAATCAATAATTTCATTAGAAAAATAGAAAAGTTTATTGAAGAAAATTAAGCTACACATTTATAGTAATCAATAAATAAAATACAAAAAAGTTGACAATTCAAGTTTTCTAAAAGATGATGGATTTCTAAACTTATCTTGATATTCTCTCTTTTTCACTAAGGTAAAAGCTTTAGGAGTCTGTACTGCTATGAGGTATCACCACAAAGACAACAAAACCTTACTGTCATATTTGTAATTATTATCCATTCTCTTAATTTAACCAATTTTAAACAGAGAAGCAATTTTATTTTCAGTTTATAACTTATGTAAATTTTCAGCCTGTAACTAATGTAATGAAATAAATAACGAAGAAAATTGATTCTCTAGAACATATTAGTGGCCACATCTTGTGACATTTTTTCTTTTGAAACTTTGATTTAAATAATAGTAAATATCAATTATGACCTTAACTTTAAGTGGCAAGCTTGCAACACCTTTTTCAGAGGCAAAATTGATTAAATAACAAAACACAAGCAATGATTAATAAATTTTTCAGTTTAGTCCTTAAATAGATTATCACATGTTTCCTTGCATTACTGCAGCATTACCAAATGGCAGTGCTATAAAGGAATTTTTAATTGTTTGAATACCTTTATGAAGAGCTTGTGTTTTCAATGACCACATCTCCTAATTGAACTCAATAATAAGCAACTTTGAAATGGTTTTTGAATGGGAATAAAAATGTTTATGATAACTGGATACAATTTTGAATCATTATCAATACTTTTACCAATTGCAGCAGAAAACACTAAAGTTTGTAATTGTTTGAAAACAGTTACCTCTTTTTTCAATGCTAAATCATTACTAACATTGCTCACGTTTTAGTTCAAGAAATTCATGCTTTGCATTTTCACTTTTAGGAAAAGATTCGAAAAACTAAAAGTAGACTAGCATGATCAACAATAATTAGTATATCACGTTCGATTAAAAAAGAAAGTAAAATATAGTTCTCTCCATGTGACTTCATGGGAATCATTTTAAAAATAAATTTCTTAATTATAATAATTTAGATATTTGTTTTGTTGTAAATATAATCTTCTGCTAATTTTTCCATTTCTTGTACATGTATAAGGACTTTGATTTGCCAAGAAACAACAGTAGACTTGGATGATAAATATTGAAATCACAAGTGCAAACTAAGCAATGATCAAGCTTTGATGCATGAAAATTTTAGATTGCAGTGATTTAAAAAAAATTGAAACTATGATTTATTAAGTTTACGCTGAGGCCATTGTTCACAAAATATAAATAAACACAAGAACTAAGATGAAATTGAAATAGTTGCATTCATTGAAGAGGGTCTTAAATTTAACTACCCTTTTACAACAGCCCACCAATCACAATAATTGAATTGTTGTTAATGCAGCATATCAGATTGATTGAGCCTATATATATAACAAAGGCATTTCATAAATATTGCTCAGCTTACAAATTAGCAAACCTTTTCATATGTTAGTGAATAGTAAAATATGCAAAATTATTACAATCAACCATTATGAATTATTTTTCTGTGGTAAAGTTTTATGAATCAGTTAGCAGGATCAAAACTATACATACAGGATATTTAAACATTAAAAGTTTTAATTGATTTTGTAAATGAAGAAGAGACTTATTCTAAAGTCCAATAATATTTCAAAATTGAAAATAAAAAGTGACGAAATACCTGTAGGTTTGGTGGGTACTATAGGATCATGACAGTTCATATGATAACCTTTGAAGCAAATATAACAAGTTAACAGGTTATCCTGCAAATTAAACAGTGCATGTAGATAAGCAGAGACAAAATAAAAGATGTCATATATAATAATATAATAACAAAAGACATAACACAAGGGTAAATTTACAATTGATATGACTAAACATTTACAAAAAGTGCACAGTCAACATTTTATTTGCTTCAACATATTTTCAATATCTATTCATTATTTAAATCTAATATTGTAATTATTATAAGTAAGTATGAAAATTAACTGATAACAAAAATAAAATAGAAATAAATAAAAGTAGAGGAAAATATAAAAGGACCATAATGTTAAAGGATATGATAGACTATTTAAGATAGGATTGAATAAAGTGCACAAAAAATAAATACACTCAACCCTCCTATAACACGGTACTCTTACAGCACGGTTTCCATTCAACAACATCCCATCAGTTCTTTTCATGCACCCAATGAATTGTTTTAACTGGATATGTTTACATAAACATTCAAGCTTATCTCTTAGCCATTTACAGCATCAGTTTCAGTCGTCTCGGAGCTCTTTCACAGTATGTCTCGTTACTGATCACTTAACTAAAACGAAAACTTTGTCTGCACTCTCCATTTGCTTAGCCTTTTGCTGCTTAATTTGTGGTTTATAATCGGACAAGATTACACTATATTGTAGTTGTAAAAAAAATAAATAAAAAATGAAAACATTGCACGAGAACAATATCAATGGCTTGCGCGCGGAGAAAAATTACACCATTAATGCTTAATGCATGTTGGACCATTTGAAATGGTTCAAGCAAAACAAGACGATTCTGCAATTTCACTCCCAGTTACAGAAATTGTAAACATTGCTTCTTGTTTAAGTGTTGAAGAATTTGCAGTAAACCATCAGGATATAAGAGAACTAGAACTCAGGGAAGAAACTAGAGGAGAAAAAACTGATGGAATTAATTGATGCACCCACCTCAAGTGCATTGGTAAACAAAAATAAGAAAAATGAATAGGTGCAAAATCTTGATTTAAGTGGAAAAAGAGCTAAATTTGGATAAAAAAATAGAACTCCATTTCATTCAAACTGATTATTTAACGATGTGCAACGCAAAGTTTAAAAGAGAGTTAAAAAATTGCTTAGCTCCCTATAGAGAGGTTTAGCAGAGTCAGAGAAAAAAAAGCTATAATCAAAAACCAATGCAAAGATGAACCAAGTGAGGAAGAAATTTTTCCCATTAAAAGAAGGCGATTTAGTTGACTCATATCTGACAGCAAGGACAAGTGTTAAAAGATAGCATAATTTTACAAGTTTTTCTTGTTTTTGTTGGAAAATAGTTTTTTTAGTTTAGTTTTTATTTCATTTTTTTATCATTTCCTTATATGAACTCTTCAATTCCATAAAAATAATTTATATTTTATCTTGTCATTTGTATTTATTGGTCTTCATATAACATAGCATGAATGATGTGATTTGAACTAATTCTCAGTTTCTTATAGTGTGGTTTCCATACAATGTGGTAAACAGTTTCCATAGAATGCGCTATGGATTAGTCTGTTGTGTACAGTTAAATCCGAATTTCTTATAGTGTGGTTTCCATACAACGGGGTAAATGCTTTCCATAGAATGTGCTATGAATGAGCCTGCTTTGTACGGTTAAATCCAAGTTTCACATAGCGCTGTTTTCATATAACAAGGCACGCACTCGCCGCGTTGCAAGAGGGTTGACTGTACTTATTTTTTATGTAAGTAAAACAGGGCTCGTATAGATTTCCAAAAATCAAATTCCAAGAGTTTAAAAATAGTCAAATCAAAAATTTCTAGGATATTGACCATGCTACAATCCATTTGTAACATTAAAAGCTAATACTCAATTAGGTTTTCAGACAATTCCACTAAAAACATAATGACATTAAAATAATAAAAATAAAACTAAGAAAAATATTTTCTAACAAAAAATAAATGCATGAATATAAGTAAAAATTCCTGGAGTAATTTATGATTTTCTAGGAATCAAGTTAAAATACCAAATATTTCAAGGAACTTAAAAATTTTCAAATTCCTGCAATTTTCAAGAGCTGTACAAACCTTGGTAACATTATCATATAGTGATAAACAATGAAATAGCAGAGCATAAAATATAATTGGAAAAAAAAAAAAAAAAACATTTCTTATTTTATAGGAAAATCATTTTTATTGCAAACTATAACTATTGAGTACAACACTTTCAGAATTTAAAATCAAAAATTTTTCTAACTTTAAGGAAATAATTTGATCAACTTATTCAAAGGTGGCACTTTAAAAAAAATTAGTTAAATTGAAAAATTTAAGTTATTTATCATTTTATGGAGTTTTAAAACAATTTTGGAATATAATTTTTAAATTTTCTAATTTTTGCCATAAGATATATTAATTTATCTTGCACATCAATATTTCTGTTTAAAATTTGAAACAAAAGAAAATCAGTTTTACTGTTTTATAGACAATTTACATATCAACGAAATTCTGGATTGATTTCCCTCTTTTCTTTTTTAAAAATTTTATTTTTAAAATATAAAGCAAGCTTCTGATCAATTTTTTCCTAGAGAAGTTTGGTAATTTCTTTTGATTTAATGTGATATCTGTGCTTTTAAAGTTTTTATTTCACCAACACATAAACATATGTTAACATCTTCTTTCATAATTTCCTTATTTACTATTACTTTGCCATCATCCATAATATTGAAGACACTTCAACTAATTGCAATCATAACACCTATTGAATTTGCAATCACACATATTGAAATTGCAATCATAACACCTTTAACTAAATCAAAATTGTTTTAAAATTTATATTCTGAAAAACATTCTTGAATTATTTTAAAGACAGGAGTCTCTCAATTGAAATCGATTTTGGCTGTTTTATTATCATTGTATAATTTATCAATATCTATTTCATTTACAGTATATATAACAATAAACTTCTGACTAAATTAGATTTAAAAAAAATTCAGATATTATAGAAGGTAACTGTTGAGCAATATGCATAAAAACTGATATAAGATTGTATCTTCATTTTTTCAGGTTGGATTTAATTTTAAAATGATGATAAAATTTATTATCAAGGTAAGTTTTTCATCCTATATGCAATCATTTACTGATAAGCACTTTAAAGAGATTCCTATAATAATTTTATCTGAGGATAATTTCTATTCTTTAAATCTAAAACGTTTTACACAGCAGGTGTTCAGTATGTATAAATTTAATATATTGTTTTTAAGATCTTTAAATCTTTAGAAAAGGATTTAAAAAATGTCAATGATGAATAATTCAGTAATAATTTCTACAACTAGGTTAACACATTACAGATATAATCAGTTTCGTACATTTCCAGACTAGAATGAATTTGGTTTCTAGGAAAGTTTAGTTTGTCTGTCACTCAATGATCATTTTTAACCATTAAGATTAATTAGGCTGGGACCAACATTTTAAAGTAAATACCTAACCATTAGAATCATTCCCAAGGTGGCACCCCAAGAAATGTTGAGCCAAAGGCTTGAGTGATAATCATTAAACAACAATGCAACTAATGCAGCATCTTGAAAGGATATCACAATTGCTAGTCACAAGCAACATTTGCATTATGTTTTAAATCAAGCAAATTTACCCAGGAAACATTCAAGTGCATATATCATGTTCAAACAAAAACAAGTATATTACACTTCAAAGTTTAAATTAAAAATTACAGTGAAGGCTATCAAAGTAGAAAATTGGGAATCTTCAAGACTGTTTAACATAGATGAATAAAAAAATTTTATAATGGGAAAAAGAAAGACTAATCAAAAATATATATATGATCACTGCCAAAGAGGGAAGCATAATGAACAATTTAGCTGACTAGGACTAGAATTAATTAAATGGATTTTGAAAGAGAAAATATGAAATGCTGTCTCAACAATAAATATAAGGATGAAAACTGCATTTACTGAAAAAGAAATGTATATTGGAGTATTTGTCATAAAAATTTATATGGATTATGTAGCACTCATTAAGTCACGCAACAATTTTTAAGATTAAAGTTTTGTGGATAACATACAATAAAATATAGTAGTTAAAAATTTCTTAAAACAAAATTTTTAAATTAAAATTTTAGCTTTAGAAGTTTTCAAAATTGAAATCCACCCTCAAAATGAAAAGAAAAAGGTAATCAATGATTATTGAATTAGTAATGTAATTAAAATTATGTAATATACATTTTTAAATTTGAATACACAGTTGAATAAATTTAAATTAACCAGATTTAAAATTTATTCAAAGTATAATAAGATATTTATGAAAAACATTGTATGTATTTATATATATATAAATGAAACATTAAATGTCTTGATAAATTGGAATAGTAAAAAAGTAAAACTGAAGTTACAAATGTAATTATCTATAAGTATTATATGAAAAAAATAAAATAATTATTCACTGTTTTCCATCTATAACTGGGGAAAATATCATTTTCCAGGAGTTAAGGCTGATTTGATTGGTATTAAATAATTACTTAAATTAATTTAATCAGCAATTAATGCATTAATGTAATCTATCTAAATCTTAGATCATTATATTACATTAATAAGAATCAATAAAAATTCTGTCAATGAATGCATCCATAATATAAAAACATTATTTACATTCATAATTACTATTATTTGAAAGAAAACTATCTATAAGCAAATAAAATAAAATATAGCAGAACTAAAGAGTGCTAGAATTAAATTTTATTTGGAAATAAATGTCTATTAATAAGATCACACTAATATAAAATGTAATGAAAAACAAAGAAAATTTTACATTTACATTACAAACATTCACAAATTAACATTATTATTATTATTAACATTTACAAAATTATTTCTTACAAAACAATTGATTATATTTGTAAATACTTACATAGGTCCCAGTTTCATCACAAACATGGCAAGTTTTACAGTCTGGACATTGCCAGTTTTCTGGTTGAGGAAACTCTTCATATAACAATTTGGTATATTCAAGGCAACTAGGGTGTGCTAATGAACAATATTTAAAAGAAGTGAAGATCTTGTCACTAAATTCATTATAATTATAAAATACTATAACTTAATTTTAACACATCAAAAAGCAAAAATATATTCAGTTGCAAAATAATTATAAATGAAATAATATTTAGTCATAAAATAACTTTGACTTTAAGCTACTTTCTAGTAGAACTCTCTCCTTGTTATTTTTATATTAGGGTCATTCCACAGAATTTGAAACCAGGGGAGAAAAAATTTTTTTTAAAGATTAAGGTAGCAAATACTTCTTTTATACTGAAAAAAGTGTGATCTTTCTCATACTTAACTTTATTTTTAAGTCAGATGCTTGGTTTTAATAATACAGTGCATTTTAAATACCCTGCAAATATTTTGAAATCTTACCTTTAAGGTATGACAAAAGTTTGTTCTAATTAACTCATCAATATTTGGTTTAAAAAATCTATTTTGTATTTATTACTGATTATTAATTTATTTTTAATCAAAATGCACCTCATCAAATCAGAAATTGTGTTTTAATTATTTTTTTAGACATAAAATATCCAGATCATATTGAGTAGTCACATACATGACCAAGACATGAAAAAGTTTTTTTACAGACTGCATTTTTTACTTTACAAAATCCATATTTTATTTGCAAAAGTAAATCACTTTAATCTATCTAAAGCCCTAAAAAACTTTAATTTAATTCCACTTAATAGTAGAATAGACAATGGTCAGGTTTGTGACAAAACCAATGGTCAGGTTTGTGACAAAATCAAGTGATCAGGTTTGTGACAGTGTTAGTATGTTAGTGTTTGTAATTTTTCTCACTAGATGGCTGTTTTCTATACTGATCAGTACTTTCAAATATTCTAACCAGGTGGCAATACTAGTCTTGTTCAAAGCACATGTTGTTTATGTACTGAAATTCACATTACAATCTGCAAACATCAAATTTAGTCTGCATTGAAACAATATCAGAAGATGAACACTGATCAGAGAGCAAGAAAAGCTGAAAATCAGAGAAGATATTATGTGAAAAAAAAGGAATGATACCAGTTTTAAAGAGAAAGAAAAGGAAAGACAGAAAATGATAAGGAAAAGAAAGGCTATAAGTATGACCAAGAAAGAGAAAAAAGAGACAAACTGAGGAAGCCAGAGAAAGACAAAGGAAATGTAGAGCTCTCAAAAGGATCAAAGTATTTCTGGTTTATCTAAAATGACTTCTGCCTCTATCTCCCAAACTTCACCTTACAGAACACCACAAAGTCTTGGCAAAGCTGTAAAGAAAAGCTTAAAAGCATTACCAAAATCACCTAGTAAACAATTGGCAGTTGTCAGTGATCTGGTAGATAGAGTGGGTTTAAAATTACACAAAACCATGGAAAACAAACTCACTGACATTAACAGTAATCAAGATAAAGCATTGGTAGTAGCATTTTTATTTCGGCCTGACATTGTATATACTGCTCCAGGTATGAATGATGAAATGACTATATGGGAGAATGGCATTCAAAAGGGTTCAGTAAATATTTTCTTACAATGCATTTGAAGGAGGCATATGCTTTGTTCAAAGAAGAAAATCCAGGTTTATACATTGGATATTCAACATTTTGTAGTATTAGACCACAGAATGTTCTGCTTATGAAAGATACTCCTTGTGACCAATGCAAGTGTAAAATTCATGAAAATTTCATGTTCTTACTAAAGGGACTAAGGATAATATATAGCAATGACTTTTGGGAGAAAGTCTTGTGCAATTCAGTTTTAAATTCTGACTGTTGGAAAATGAACTGTGTTAAGTGTAGTAGTGGACAACTGCTTAATGAATTTCTGGAAGAAAGGAAATAAAGGATTCTACAACTGTTCAGTGGCATGAATGGGTAATGTCAGAAAGCTCACGGTTATATAAAAAAAACTCATGAAGGATGCAAAGGAGAACTAACAGAATTGATACAATCAAACTTCAAGAATTTTCAGCAACATGTCCATGTAAAAAGAATTCAAGCTGCAGCATTCCAGTCTGATATTCAGCAAAAAGATACAGTTGTGTTACAAGTTGATTTTGCCATGAATTATTCATGTGAATGGCAAGGGGAAATACAGTCAGCACTTTGGAGCAGACAAAGTGTGACTTTATTTACAGCTGCAGTTTTTGAAAAAATGAAAACTAAGTGTTATCTAATTGTATCCGATACCAAAGATAAGTCGAAACAGACTGTTTCTGCTTTTATAACCAAACTCCTTGAGAACATTGTGTTCAATCTATAAAACCTAAGTTGATAGTATGGAGTGATGGTCCATCAAATGAATTTAAAAATAAGTTCATATGTTACTTCATTCATATTTTATCAAGCACCGAGGAAAGATTTTCATCAATTGAATGGAAGTATTCAGCAACTTCTCATGGAAAAGGTGTAGTAGATGGTGTGGGTGGTAGTGCAAAGTCTCGTGTGTATGCAGAGGTCATGGGTAGACGAGCTGTTGTGCAAAATGCTGATAGTTTTGCAGCAGTGGCAGCAAAAGTAATGCCAAATGTAAAAGTCATTTCTGTAATGCAACATGAAATTGATCAGTTTCAGATTATGTGGGATCTTGCAAAAGAGGTGTCGGGAATAAAAAAGGCCCATGTAATAAATTACCAAAATAATCACATATATTTATTTGCTAATGCCCAGTCAATAGATACCCCAATACAGCAAGTTTGTTATGGAGATATTTCCCATGATTGTGAAAGCACACCATCACTTCAATCAACATCTGTTTATGAACAGAATGCCAATATAATAACAGGCACATTTTTGCTTGTAAAAGTATGGGGCAAAAATCATGGAAACCATATGTTGCTCAAGTATCAGCAATTGAAAACTTTGATCTTAGTGTTGTTTTCTTGAAAAAACAAACTGAAACTAATTTTATATATCAAGAAAATGATGTAGCATATATCCAGAAATATGATATCCTTAAAAACTGCCTGTACCAACAATTAATAATCGTGGAGTTGTTGTATTTCCTTACCCAATAATGTAAAAAGAAGCAATAAAGACATGTTAGTTCATACTATGTCACATACATGACTACCTGTCACATACATGATACACAGAGTTTTCTTAAATTTATCCATCAAAATACAATTTTAAATGAATTGTGCTTATGTATATTTCTTTGGTACTACTTCAATAATTATTTTTACAAATCTCACTAAATTTGACCCATATGATTCACAGAATTTTAAATAAGAAGCATTGCAAGTGTGATCCAACTTCCATATTTTGTCACATACATGATCATACATATTTGTTTGTTTTTTAAACTTAAAAGAAAACACAGAATATCTATTATTTATTATTATGTATTGTCACTTCATATTTTACTTCAGTTAAATATATTTTCACCTTATTTACTACATTTATGTCTAGAAATACCATAATTGTATATGTATATATCCTATGATTGTCACATACATGACTGTGGAATGAGCCATTAACCAAATTGGAATAAGTATATCACATACAACAAGGAATATTTAAATTGAAAATAACATGAGAATATGATATTCAAAATATAAGAGCATAACTGGGGTTTTAAAAACTGGATAATGTGCAAAATTGCATAATTTAGGTTAACAAAATAACTGCGCAGTTCTTGGTGTGGAAGTTAAAAATTGTGGCAAACCCATGACCACTGGTAAAAACCAATTGAATAACCAAAAACCACTTCCAAGAAAATGGCGGATTGTTCTAAATTGCGAAATACGTAAATTTTGAACTCTAATTATTTTGTCATTATTTAATGTTTTCTTTCGACACTTTTTCGTGCTGAAATTATTGCCTGACTTTGGCTTAGTGTTTGATTGACTAAGATTGAGTATTTTTGTTCTTTTACTTTCACTATTTAAATTTTTAATTATTTCTTTTTTTTTCTTCCTCATTATTATGGATTCAAAATGACTAAAGTAGAGACTGAAATGATTTACACGGATTGCAATTTGTTTCCAGATTATTGACTTTTAAAGATTCTATTCCACAACGAATCCAATTAGCTGCGGAAAATGGTATTACTAAGTTCTTCATTTTTCCGTCTCCCACTGATGGTACTCCATCTATTTCAAACAAACCTTACAATTTAAAGCAAGAAATAATTCAACTTGTAAAGAATCACAAGAAAATAATACAAATTCAACACACCCGTCAAGGTAAGCTTCTATTCGAAACTAATTGCCCAGATACTGCTGTAGAAATAAGCAAGATAAACAATATTCTTGGATTACTTGTTAACTCCAGTTTTCAATATGAATACATTTCTTATAAAAGAAATAAAAGAAAAATTCAAGATTTCTTATAAAAGAAATAAAGTAAATTTACCTTTATATCTTGTTGCTGAAGAAATTGCGCAAAATGGCTTAGTGATATTAAGTTTACAAAGATTTACAAAAAAGAATTCTGAAGAACAGAGTGAAAATATTTTAGTGAGGGTCATTGGTCATCATCTACCTCAAACTATTAACTTATTCTATTCCATCATTCCAATTTCTCCTTTTATTGATAATGCTCGCCAATGCAGAAATGTCTATAAATACACTCACCCTATGAAAATATGTAAACAGGAAGTCTTCCTATGTAAAAACTGTGGAACATTCCATAAAGACTCTCCCTATGGCAATGAAACACCTAAATATATAAACTGTCAGGTAAATCATGAAGCTAATGACATTTCCTGCCCTACAAGGCTTGAAGAAAAAAAATTCTTACATTTTAAAAGCATGAACCACTTTCCATTTTTTGAGGTGAGAAGATGTTATAATAAATCTTTAAAAACCAGTTACTCCAGAGTAACCAAGTCATCTTCCTTTCGTGCTGAATCAAAATGAAATAACTGATATTGTTAAAAAAGCAGTGACAGAGATGGCTTCTATTTTTGAAGCAAAATTACTTGTGATACAGGCTAAATAAGATCAAATGGTCCAACAAATGTTCCCATTCATGAAAGAATGTATGCAAACATGTTCGAATCCAGCTAGATCAGTTTCTAGATCTCCTCCAAGAAAGAGTCGTGCAAGATCTATCCAGTCTAGAAAGATAAGTACAAAAATATTCAGTGAATCAGCAAATTATATCTCCCAAGCAACCTATTATGAAGTCTCCTCAACCAAATATTAAATACGCAGAACCTAACATCGAAGAAAGAGTTGAGCCAGGAAAAAGGCGTAAAAAACATTCATAATTTCTTTTTAAATAATATTCTTTTACTACGAGTGCACATTTTTTTGATTTTTAATAATTGTTCAGGTTTTTTGTTTCATTTAATGTTTAATTTAATTTCTTGGAATGCAAGAAGTGTTCTATCTAAGAGCCTGTATATAAAACTTCCATACTTTCAATCTTCCGATGTCCTAGCAATTCAAGAAAAGTTTCTTAAAAAATCTGACTTATTTCAAATTTATAATAAAATAATAATTAGATTAGATAGGCCAGATGGCCGTGGTGAACTTCTTTTTGCAGTTAATAAATCTCTACCTATGCAAGTTTTAAATATATCCCGCTTAGAAGATAACGATACAGAAATATTAGCTATAAAAATTACTATATCCAAATCATTTCTTACTTTAGTAAATGTTTACGTCCCACATGGTAAATTTTCAAGATCTTTGTTCCATAGCATCTTATCAAATATTCTTCCTCCCTTCATAATAATTGGAGACTTTAATATACGAAGTTTGGCGCTTGTCAGTTATTCAAACTCTCCCAAATGTTCAGAATTCCTCAATTGAATACTAGATAGCAACATTTGTCTTTTAAATACCTTTCAGCCTACTCATTTTGGAATCCACCATAGACAATCACTTATCGATTATAACTTACTATCTCCTGACATTTTTCCTTTTTGTACTTTCTCAGTCAGTTCAGATAGCTATGGTAGTGACCATGTCCCTGTTCAAACAAATCTACAATAACAATTATTCAAAAGGTACTTCTGCAATAGAATTTTATGGACTGGCTTCTTTAATTCAATAAACACTCAAATTGCTAATAACAGACTAGTTTCTGTAGATCAATTCCAAATTTTATGCAAAAACTATCTTGATAAATTTAGGAAGAAATAAATCTTTCCGTTAAAATCATATCCTCTGTGGTGGATATCGGAATGTTATCTTTTGGGTCAAAAAAGAAAACTTCAGAGGAAAGCAAAAAGTTCTCTTAATCAGACTCTGTGGATACAGTACAAACGAATTTCTGCAAAACTTTGTCAGCTTCTTCTAACCCTTTCCAGAAATTTCTGGGATAAAACTATAACAAATGCTGGATATCAAAAGACATTTATTCTATTCTTAAAAGACTTAAAATAGATCTACTGACTCACCAACTAATCATCAACTAATTTCTAGCGAAACTTCAATTATTTCAGATCCTGTTGTTCAGGGTAACTTATTTGCCAAATTTTATTTTCGTCAATCTGAAACTGAAGTACTACTTCTCGATTTAAGTTCAAACTTTGATTTAGAATATAACTCTGCATTCTTTTTTTCTGAGCTCCAATTGGTGATTTCTAAATGCAAAAATACTTCAGATGGTCCTGATTTAATATCAGCTAAAATTTTGAAGGGTCTATCAAACATAGCTTTATGATCCCTTTTGTTACTCATAAATACCTCTTGGTTGTGCAGTATTGTTCCCTTGTCTTGGAAAAATTCATCATAATTCCTATAATAAAACCTGAAAAAGATACTACTTCAGTAAATTCTTATCGCCCAATTTCTCTTACAAGTGCTCTATGTAATGGAATGCGTTCTATGTCATGGAACGAATGATTTTAAATCGTCTTATATATCCCTTTCCAAATATTACATATTCCTAATTTCCCTTTCCAAATAATCATGGATTTATACCGCATAGAAGTTGTGATAGTGTTCTTTCTATGCTTCATCATGATATTATTGCTTTACACTCACAGAGAAAATATGTCATATGCGCAACTGTAGACATATCTGAAGCTTACGATTCAGTGTGGCCAGACACTCTTATTTATGAACTCCTCCAATTTGATATCAGAGAAAATACTGCTCATTGGATATTGCATTCTTTATTGGATAGAAGTTTTAAAGTGAAATGGCATGGGACTTTATCTCAACCCATTTTCTTTAATAGAGGTGTTCCTCAAGTCAGTGTTCTTTCTCCCTTTCTTTTCATGATTTATATGTCAGATATTTACGAAGTTCTCTCTCCTGACATTAAGTGTTTTATTTATGCTGATGATATAATCCTTTTGGCTGCTCATTCATCACAAGAAAGACTACAGCAAAAAATGCAGACTGCAATCATAAAACCTGAACGATGGTGTGAAGAATAGAAACTAAAAATTGATTCCTCAAAATGCTCTGTCATTGATTTCTCTTCCAAAAAATCTCATGTAAATTTTGTACTAACTATTAATCAACTATCTCTAGGTCAAAGCACATAAAAATTCTGAGCCTCTATTTTACTAAAAACTTAACCTTCGAGTATAACTTTCAAATGAAAAAAAATCCACCCAAAATCCATCCACCAGAAGAAAATTAATGTTTTAAAATCTATTGAAGGAAATAGATGAGGAGCAAGAATTAATCATTTACTTCAAATTGTTCAGTCCTTCATTACAAGTGGCCTCGATTATGGATGTCATGTATTTACATCTGCGAGCTTATCAGACCAAAAATTCTTGGATCTGATATATCACTCAGTTCTTAGAATTGCAGGTCTTCCTCGCTGGACACCAATTCCACTTCTTCTGAAAGAAGCAGGGGTCATACCTCCTTCTGTAAGACAAAACTTTCTTTCTACAAGGATGTACATTAGAAACCTTGCACTTTCTACTAGATCTCCATGTGGTAGTTTGTGGGAATCAATACCATACAGCTATATCTCTGGCGCTCTTCCTCTATCTTTGCAAGTGAAAAAATGGCTTGAAGAAAATGGAATTCAAGAATCACATATTTTAAGAGTTCCTGCAAAATCTACATCTATTAATTTAAAAATAGTTCTAAGAAAATATACTTTTCAGACTTAAAAATCTTCCTACAAATACTATCAATGACCTTTTTGAACTGCATAGTACTTCTGAATGGTCCAATCACATATTATTATTTACTGATGCATCTAAAATAGAAAATAAACTTGGAATCACTGTTTATAACAGCAGAAATAACTCCTTTGTTTCCGAGAAAATCAATAACTCTAATTCCATTTTTACAGCAGAGGCTTTGGCTTTATATGTGGTGGTGACTAAATTCTGTATTTCTCCCTCCAACAATGTCATATTATCAGACTCCTTATCCTGTCTAAGCAGTTTGAATACTAGATCAACCTCTTCCCCAACCATCATTCAACACATCGGATCAGTTTTAGGAAATGCAACTAAGATTTGTGAATCTATTCAATTAGTTTGGATTCCAGGTCATTCTGGAATTGTTAGGAACAAAAAAGAAAATGCTCTTACAAAATTCGCCATTCATATAAAAGTTATATTCTGCAATCGATTTCACCTGAAGACCTTATGCATAATATAAGAAGCATTTTTACCAATTATAATAACAACGAAAGGAATAATAGTAAATACGCCTCTAACTTTTCCCATGTCTTCTATAAAAAAAAATAAAAAAAAAAATTCACTGCAATTATAATAATTCTTGCCTTGAAGAATTGTGGTTAGCTAGAGCTTTTCCGACAAATGCTAAATTACATAAATTCAGACTTTCTTCAACAGATAAATGTTCTTTAAGAGAAAAGTTGGTATCGGAGCTCTTTCTTTCTCTTGGATCTTAGATTTATCAACGAATCCTAAAGAGAAAATTATTTCTTTTTGAAACAAATTAATAGATTTTAATTTTTTTCTCATCTTTGTATTTCCAAGCGGTCAAATTTCCCCTTCATTTGTCAAACAAATGCAGTGCTTATCTTTTTATTTTGATTGCCATTTTTTTTCAAAATCATCAATTTATAAATTTTTGTTTAGGTTTCAAATAAAAATTCAATCTTACTCAATGTAAGCTAAAAGCCTATGAGCATAAAGCTCCAAAACAGTTTTTTGTCGTAATCTAACCACTTCCAAGGGTTTTATCAATTTATGTAAATATCAATTAATATTATCAGTCTTTGCTTTTTAGTATTGTTATCATACTCTACAAGATCTTTCCATAAAATAGTTATAAAATCTATTAATAAGAGAATAATTCAAATTTGTATTTTAATTCACTTTAATTACAAATTGTTCCAACTGATAATCACCATTTATCAATGCATTACGTTTAATGGAGGAAAAAAAAAACTTACCTTTTGTCCCACAATCTCGGCAAACTAACAAGATTTCAGGTTCTCCCTTTTTATTGGCACTTGCAGTTAATGAACAGAATTCACAACGACTTGGCTGAGACTCTTCACTAGAGCTACTGGAATTTTCAAGGCAAGCACCATCAGAGTCAGATTTCAAACGCTAAATATAAATAATAGGAATTCTAATTAGTTAATAAAATCACTAAATAGTAGAGAAGCGTACAGAGGGTAAAATTTTATTATTTTCTAAGCTTTTTATGAGTAACCACCTTTTTTTTGAAGACTTTTAAGAAACCTCAAGGAATTCCTCGCTGTAATTTAATGTTTATTTTCTCTGGTAACTAACAAGTATTAGGTAAAGATAGAAAAACAAGTTATTTCTTTCATTTTAAATTGTATGAAAAAAAAAAAAAAGAAACTTTTGAAAATAATTTCATGAAGTCAGTTTAAAGAAACTAGAAATGGTGTGTTTAAGATGTGGGAGTCAAATAAGAATTTAGACTTAAAAAAAGCCTCTCAGATGGATGTTTCTATCTGATGTGAAAGTTTTGAAGAAAAGGTTCATGCTGCTCAAGACAATTAAATGTGGATCTTGGTTTTTATGTAACAAATTTAAGATTGAGATTTTTCTTTTAATATATAAAACTGTTTGCAGTAGTAAAAAAGCTGTTATTCAAAAAATGTTCTTTAAGCATACTGGAGGAAATTCATAATTGAAATAATGTTTTACTTTACTGAGTGACTTTTAAAGAAGATTAGCTGCATAGTTAATATGTTTGAAAAGTTGTAATTCAGAAGGGAGAAGTGTCATATAGGGCATGCAATAGAAGGCCAGTAGATTTTGGATAATGATGAGAAAGATAAGGCAATAAAAGGATTGGCAATAATATGTAATAGATCTATGACATTATTAAAAAGCAGACTGAAGCAGGAAGAGTAATTTATTACAATTGTAGGAAAATGTATGGTTCATAAGTACAGTCTATGAACATTTAATAGTTATAGTCTCTCTTAAGAGATTAAAGAACAAGTTGCTGTACAAACACTATTGAAAATACTTGGAAATAAGCTAAAGTAAATTGCCAATGAATAATTAAGTAAATCTATTTATTTCATAAATCTTGAGAGGAAAAGAAGATAGTCCATTTTCTTTTCCTCACAAGAATATGATATCTTTGAATGATGATGAATAATCTTTCCATCTTCATGCTTTGGGGAAATTAGGATGAGTTAAAGTTACTGACTAGAATTGCATCAGAATCTGCTTTATTTAGTTAATTTATGGCATTATCTAACATTTTAAAGATAAACACCTTTTTTCTATTTAATGATTAAATAATTCAAAGTGTATTGATAGGTAATTTAAACTAATTTATGTTTACATTTGTGAAACTGAAGTTCTTATGTTTTTATAATAGTTAGAATTAACAATTTAAAAATTTTTGTTACTATTTTTTCTTTTTTAAAAACTTTAATATTTCAAAAATTTATTTTAAATATATTTTTTTTACTATTTATTCAACTTAATTTGCTTAGAAATATATGCTTTTTAAGGAAAGAATTTACTATGTCAGATTGGTGACATTGGTTCATTATCAATAAATTTAAAATTATACTAGCAGGTACATACAAAAACTATGCTTAGTTTTAAATAAAATGTAGCCATGTGACAGCTGTGTTAAAGTGTATACTGATTTGCCAGTCAAGAAGATTAAAATCAAACTTCTCCTTCTTAAAATAAACATATTTGCTTCTGATTTTGTAATAGAACATCACTTAATGTGAATTAGATTTATCACTTGTGAATTATCACAATTATCACTTGTAAATTACAGTACATTAAAATGAAATTAAAATTTTATAGCTTTAAGGGCAAATTAAGAGAAAAAATTTAATCAACTGTATACAATATTTTTGGTTTTATGGGGATTGTCTAGCCTAGCTAGACATACTGAGATAAGTAACAACACAACAATAAGAATTCTGAATAATTTTATCAAGAATTTTCTTTCAATCTTTAACTGCTGACAAATTAAATCAAGTTGTATACCAAACTGAAATAGGCAAAATTTAGAATTTATGAAAAATGTAGTTTAACTACAGTTTATGATAGGCTTCTTATGCTGACTAGTATAAATTTTTATTACAATAGAAAAACTTAAGAAGCACTATAAAATACTTATAAATTGAACTCTATTTGCAAGTACAATTCATAAGTATTAGTTGCAAATGAATTGGATTAGAAGTGAAATTACAAGATTATATACCTTAGGTGGAGAACCATCAAATTTTTTATAATCGGACGACATACGATCCATACTTGGAAATTCAGAGAAAATCTTCACTGGTACATATTCTCCCGTAGGAAGTTGGTTTAGGTTGCGTTTATGAACTTCCTTTTCTAAAATTGATTTCAAAGTAGCGATATTTAAATTGGACTGGGAATCTCTTTTTAATAAATACTGTTCAATCTCTTGAATGGACACTTTCTTATGATCATCCTCTTTAGCTTGCACGGCCAAAGTTCTTACAGCTTCCAGGACAACAGAACTAATATCAGAGGAAGTATAGAAACTGCCGTAAAATTGTGTTTTAGTCTTAGCCCATTTTGCCGCATTACGATAGCTAGTGTTACCTTTATAATCAACTTTGACTACGGTACCTTCGTTGACTAATCGAGTCAATTCGTCATTGACCTCGACACTTTTTAACCCGTGTCTGCGTTCCAACATGTGACAAATTCTATCAAA
Source organism: Latrodectus elegans (assembly GCA_030067965.1). NCBI lineage: Eukaryota > Metazoa > Arthropoda > Arachnida > Araneae > Theridiidae > Latrodectus > Latrodectus elegans. Next base: position 120,697,909 of record CM057813.1, read on the forward strand.
ATCAGGTCTAGCTTTTCTTTTGCGCAATTGATCTATGGCATCTAATATTAAGCCCCCGCACTTAGAATCGCTCATACCGAATTGGGTAAATTCAAAATTAAGAACTTTACCACAATGTAAATAGTTGAAGATGCAGTTCGTCAAGTTCTAATTATTCATGATGAATGCATAATAAGAATACAGTCTTTTATATAAATAAGAGATTCTATGTCTAAGAATTTGAGAAGATATTTATCGGAAGGCAGAAAACGTTACAAGCAAACTTTCTTATTTTGCAACACTATTGAAATTATTCCCGTCTAGGCGGAACTACACCCGGGTCACAAATCAACATCGCAAGTTTTCGATAATGCCATTGTTGTCAATAAACCCTCACTTCACTTGAGATCAGTTAGTTAAAATAGTTCTAAATTTTTAAAATGTACTTATTGTTGTTTTAAAATATTTAACTTAAACTCATTTTAGATTCTCTACCAGATCAAAAACAAAACTATCCGATCAATTTTATGGCTAGCTCTTATATTCTAAACTTTTTCTTATCACGATTCGAATTCAGAAAGTTTTTCCCAATAAATCAGACACAGAAAATAATTCATTGAGTAAAATAAATCAGAATACTTATTTTATACTCAATTAAAATATTCAATATATTGAGTTATTAAAAAGTATCTTATTTGCTTTGTTTTGTTTATTGTGGTTTTGCTTAACACTGGTATGTAACTTGGCAAGTGCATATTTTCTTTTATTCGAATCACATAGTATATTTACCATAGTATTTATAATTTTATTCGGATTTTATGATATTTATTAGAAGTTAACTGACGTTATGATCGACCTAGCAACCGTTGCTAGGTTTTTTTTATGCAGATACAAAGGCAAATCATAATTGCAAAGTGTGTCTCGTATATGTCTTGTCTTGAGCGCAAGGACTTGAAAATTATAAAAATAAATTGGTGTTATGTGATGGAAAAGATTAACATACTATAAACCAAAATACTAGCAGTAACAATAAAAAATCAGCTATGGGAATATTGAATATTTTTTAGTATATTCAACACATGGTATTACATATTTTCAGATGAAAGCCTACAAATCTTTAGAATCCCACAATTATTTCACAAGTGGATTTGTTTCTCTTGATATTCTTGCAAAGCGGTTGCAAAATGCAAATATATTTCTGTTGAGACAGTTAAGAGTGTTTTCCCATTATTTTCAACTTAAATTGTTTCTATACTGAACAATTCTATGCTTATGTTAATATAACTCTTTTTTATGATACATATTGCAGACATTTTATTCTAACTTAAAAATATAAAATAAAAAATTCCATTTTATGGGATATATTTGAAAAACTAATTTCTTCAATATTATAAAATAAGTATTTACACACACACTTTTATGACGAATTTTCTAACGAAGCATTTGATAAATTTAAGCATTGATTAATAGCAAAATACATTTAAAACATGTAAGAATAAGAATTTTTATTTTTTGCAATGTTTATTTTTAATGAATATTTATAATTCATCATCGGTGCATTTAAAGAATTTTAACCTAATTTTATAAGCTAAAGTTTAAAACAGCTAATTAAAAATACCACTTATACTCGCTGCTCTAAATAAAAATCTTACACATCTTCTTTAATAATTAAATAAATAAGTTTAAAATATTTTTGCTATTTTATAGTAAATTTTAAGGCCATTCGCAGGAAGTACACATTGAAAAATTCTGTTTGAATTGCATTTAAAAATATAAAACTATTAAATTAAGAGAAGTTGATAAATATATATTTCGATAAGTTAAACCCATGTCTATAGAAGGCCACGAAAAACTATGAATAATAAATTTGTAATAAATCATATTTACATTGCTCTCGTTGTTATACAAAATCTTAATATTCTGTCTATTTGAAATAAAACGAAGGTTGTATATTCTTGGATACTATAGTTTATTTTCTGTTATGTCAGTTCGGCTTAATTGAGATACCAACAAATCGCTACATTTACGAATAATTTGTTAAATTTGAGGACTTTTTTTAGTTATTATTTTTGGAATCTTGTAAAAATTTTTTTCCAGAATCTCTACCAGACCGATTTTTTACATTCATAAACAGCACGCATTAAACCATTTTTAATAGCTTAGAGTTCCACCGCAAATGTTTACTTATACTGCGTAGTCTATTTGTTTGCGCATACCGTTGCCATGTTTGCGCATACCGTTGCGTTACCGTTGCCATGAGCAACGAGTGAGGTGCGGAAATGGCGTCAATTGCCTACTCCTAACTGGGATCTTATTTTAAGTAAGCAGGAACATCCATCACATTAGATTAAACTTTTAGCATAAAGCTAAAGTTTGATATATGTGAACTCCTTTTTAATTGTTTTGTTTTCACATTTTTGTGTATTTTATTAGGATTTATTAATAAAGACTTCATAATTTGGTAGCAGTTAATAGTTTCATTTTGTTAACTAGGTACATTTTATGTGGTCTTACATCACAATTTTTTTTATACATATATTTACCACTTAAAAAATACCACTAGTGTTCCCCGGCATTTAAATTATGAATTTACTGGTCCATGAAATCAAAACTTTTAGCAACCGCTGATTTAGAATATTTCAGATTTATAATTCTAATTTGCATTTTTAAATGTGGTTAATGTATGAAACTTATTTTGTTATATTTGATACCATTGTTCATCATTACACAATGGTATTGTGATGTTGCCCTGAACTTGTCGTGTTAAGGATAGTTCAATAATAAAAATACCTTCATTTCTGTGTGAGGACACATTTATTCCACATTAATATAAATAAACATTTTAATTACTAACACAAAATTCACACATAAACTGTAGACATTTCTCCACATTATTCATAGATACATATATTTTTCATTGGGAGCAAGACTTTCGCTACCCTTGATAATCACTACAACCAATCACTACACTCTCTCCTACACGATTCAGTCTATTATGTCTCTCCCATCAGCAGACAACGAAATTAAAAGTTCTCGTTTCCGTTAAGTACATGATTTTCACACCTTCCCTTCAGTTTGAATTGCTGGATCTTGTCCCGCAAATAGAAAGTATGAACCTTAGAATGTTTCTTTTACTTTTCATCACCATTCCATCAAGAGCTAAATAATACCAAAAATTTTTAATGAAACTAAATGATTAACCTATTTGCTCACATGCTTCAGCTTACATTTTTCCTTTACTTATTTCGTTTTAATGGAAAAATAACGTATATTATACTGCAACTACATCACTTATATTTATTACAATACTATATTATAATGTAAGAAAATCAGAATAAATATTAACATAAACAAAACAATAATGCAAATATTATTCACACAAACCTTATGAAATTAACAAGCAAAAAACAAATGGAAATAACAACATTATATTATATAAAGTTAACTATAAATATTATGATATATCAGAAATTATAGTTTCTATTCTTACTAGATTCATAATGAAGAAAAAAGATTTAATTATCCTCACATAGACCCTTGATAAGGCATCTACGATAACATTATCAATACCGGGCTTATGAGTCAATGACCATCTCTGTAATGAGGCATTCTTCGGGATGCTTTCCATAAGATACTTCAGAGGATTGTGATCTGTGAATAAATTTATGGAAGTTCCGTAAATTTTAATTAAATCGTTCCGTAAATCATGTTTTAAACTTACCTTAAGTCCAAATAACAGCATATGCTTCTTTCTCGAAGGCACTCCATTTCATCTGCACTGGAGTTAATTTCTGACTGGCGACACTTACAGATTTAGTATTTCCATCAGTGTCTCTTTGCATTAGGCCAGGAAGAATTCGCTGGAAAACTGACGCCGGCAAAAATCGCAAGTGACGTCAGAAAATGTTACCAAATATGCGTTAACTTTTTCAGAAAGTTAATAATAACTGGTGGGGCACTGGCGATAAAGCAAATTATTTACCTTTTTCTATTGTTTTTTCTTTTTTTTTTCTCCTTCCGAAATAATGTTTGCGATTAACTTTTATCAATATTTTTATGATGTAAATTAATTCATGAAAAATCTTCGCATAGGTCATTAAATTATTTTTCGGATATTAAATATTACCCTTTCATTAAATTATTTATAAAAACTTAAATTATTTATTAATGATGATAAAACAAAGAAAATGTATTTTATAAAAATAAACATTTTTATAAAATTTTAGAAAGTTTATTAGTTTTATGAAATTATATAAATTGAAGGTATCTGTGGGTTTGAAAAGATAGAACTTATTTTGACAAAACAGTTGAAAAATCTCAAATAGGTTATAATTTGTATGGATTGTCTTTTAATGGATTGTCTTTTAATTGTTATAATTTGTCTTTATTCATTTTATTATAGCACAGTTATTTAATACTAAACATGGAAATCTTTTGCTAAGAATGTCTTAATAACATCTTAAATATAAAAAGAAAAAATGCAGCAAACTATTTTATAATATTGCTTTAAGATGTAAATATTGTAAGAAATATGATAATCAACAAATTATATCAACAGTGTTAAAATTTGATTAGTTTAATTTATACAGAACAGTGAGAATGCAAGTTTAGCTATATATATATTTTACATTTAAGAATTATATTTTAATGAAAAATACTATATAAATATATATATATATATATATATATATATATATATATATATATATATATATATATATATATATATATATATATATATATATATATATATACGCATGGAAAATTAAACCTTTTCTTCCTTTATATTTAACAAGATTCGGTTTTTAACTTGTCAAGCATCATCTTCAAACATTTCAGTAATGAATAAAAATATTTCAGATACACAGAATTCTGAAAACATTAAACACGGAACAAAATGGTTTTTGAAAATTGGTTTGAAAGTTTTTTGGTGTTATGTAGAGAATTACTTATATTTAAATCACTTAAATAAAAATAATTAAAAAGCTTAGTTAATTTCTTTAAAAAAATAACATTTTATAAAATATTTAAAAATAATTAGGTCTTTTATTTTGATGGTAAAAATTAACCGCACTGATTACTGCATACAAATATGCTTGGATGAAATATTATGAAAATTTGCATGTGTTAAGGAAAATTAAAGAAACTGTATACATTTAAAATTTCGTTTCTATCAGGGTAATAAAAATATGAAGAGTACTTGTATCATTCAAAAGTAAAAATATTCACTGTATAGAAAATATTAAATATATAATAATGCAATATATTTAAATTCATGGACAATTTAGTATACAAAACATATTTGCTTAATCAAAATGGCACAAAAACTTTAAAACATAATAATTTAAAGATACTGTTTATTCTTTATATCTTTCATATTATTTACTAATCAACATGAAAGCAATGAGAAATTTCTTTATTCATTTTATTATAACACAGTTATTTATTATTTCTGCTTTCTAAATACAATGCAAAAATAAGTGAGGTATTCATTTTAGCATTAATCCCTTTGTGACCTTTCATTAACCCCCTAGCATTAACTCCTTTCATCCTTAATGGATGAACAATTCATTCTAGCAAACAGCTAACTATATGTAACCTTACATGGGATAGTAAAGTGGAAAGTTTTCTATCCTATCTTACATAGGATTGTAAACATCCCCCACGCAAACTCAGCCCTGTGACAGTTTTCAGGGGGGTAAGAAATCTTCCCAGTGAGAAAGAGGAAATAATCGACGATTTTTTTTATTAATTCAAGAGAAATAGGTAGTGAACGAGAAAGTACAACATCTGGACTTTACGAGGAAGCATTTTTCGCAGATTCTTAAAATTTTCTGAGACACTGAGTTGGTTAAATCAGGAATTGATAATGAAGTGACAGCACATGAACTATCTTTCAAAGAGGCAAAAGCCTTTTCAGTCTCTTCAGACCAAGGGATATCAGTTGGTACATATTTTATGGTCAAGTCTGTTAATGGCTTAGCAATGTTCGCATAATGAGGCACATATTCCCTAAATAGTTAAACAGTCCTAATATCAATCTTAAGGACTTCTTTGTTCTTGGCAACTTTAAGTTTTTGATTGCTGCAATTTTATCAGAATCGGACTGTCATGTTCTCTTGATCTTACTACGTAACCTATGTATTTTACCTTCGATCAAGCAAAGGTACATTTTGCTAAATTTGCGGTAAAATGGCAACTTCAATGTTTCCATGACCGCTCTTAGCGGGTTCAAATGTTCATCCTAACTCGATGAATAAATTACGATATCATCTAGGAAACTTTCGACAAAATCATGATGGGGCCTTAGGATCTGATTTAAGTTCTCTGAAAAGTAGCTGGAGCATTCTCAAGTCCAAATGGCATTACTTTCCATTGATATTGTCCCTTAGGTGGAACGAAACTTGTTAGTTCTCAACTATCTGGATCCAATGGAATTTCCAAATAACTTTTGAGAATGTAGAGTTGATAGATACTTTGCCGCGCCAGCTTTTGAAAATCATGATAAGATTCACACCAACGTTTGACATTTCTTGTCATATTTTCCACCCAAAGTAGAAGAACAAGAAAAGAATTTCCAAGACATTGCAATTCTTTTCTTGGTTTTTCTAGAGGCAAGATGTCCTCCGGTTGGTGTTTCGTGAGCTAATTTTAAAATTTCTTTTCTTCTGCATTCTGGAACTAGAAGCTGTACATATTTCTGTCCTGCCACATTGTCTGTGTGGTACAGTAAATCTAATTACAGTCAGTAACGGTTCTAGCGCTCTCTGACATCTTCAAAACACCAATTTAATGAAGCACTGGACAACTGTTCATTTCTTAATATTTTTACTTGTGAAATTGGCCCATTATTTTCTTCATCCATAACAGCAATTATCTCTTCATTTAACAAGTTACTTTCCACTGGAGAGTTGAAACCTCTACAAACAGAATTTTCTGAATCAAGTGTTTCTTGATTTGCTTCTATTTTCCTATGATCTTCAGATTTCCTTCCCTCCACATTGAAAGTATTCAAAACTATTTCTTTCCCGTGGATATCTTTGATTTCTTCTCCGAGATATATATTTTTCTTTCTCCCTTCAACAAACGGAAAACTCTAGGAGTGATCAAAGCTCACTCATGCTGTCCTTCCACAATCGCAGCATGCACCATGATATACGGCCTGATATCATCTGCTGACCAAAGATTAAATGGAACAGAAACAAGTTTTATTTCAACTAAAGACCCAATTGCAAGCCTGAAATAAATTTTCTCTCTCGACAGCAACATTTTCCCAGGTACTACTAACTTCTACAGTACTGTAATTTCAGCACTTTTATCAAGGATTCCTTGAAACTTATCATCTCCTATATTTAAATCAACTCGAAAAAGCTTACCGTCTTTTTCACAGACTGGAATTTCCCAATCGAAACTTGCATCACCTATTTTAATGACAAGTTCATTTAGCCCTTTCTTGCTAACTTCTTCAGTTTCACTCTTATTTTGTCAGCTACAATAAGGTCATTAAGTTTAGCAAATGTTTCTATGTCTCTTAATTTTAAATGCAGTTCTATTGCAGCATCCACCCGGGAAGCATACTGATCATAACTTACATTGTGTAATTTATAACAAGAATCAAAATTCTTCTTGTGTCGTAAAGGAATTAATCTATGTTCCCTTAAAATGAAATTTTTGATTTTGTCATACTGATCTAAGTCTTCTTCAAACAGCATAGCATTTATTCCTTTGGCACGACCCTTTAAACACTGTAAAATAATTTTCCCTTCGTACTGTTCGGGTGCTTCATAAAGCTTGAACATCCTTTCTACCTGATGGAAAAAGAAGGACTATTTTTCTGCTCATTCCGGGGCTCTAAAATTAATCCTTTCATTACATTTAAATAACCTTGAAAAGAGTGTTTCCTAATTTATCCCGTTCATATTCAAAAGTTCTTTCCCAATTGTTCCCATCTTCCCTTTCTTTTAATTCTAATTCATGCATTTTAAGTTCATGCTCATGTTACCTTTCTTCAGCTTTGAATTTCTCTCCCTCTTTACCCGATCGGAAATTATAGTATTTATTAATTCTCGAACAAATGACTTTTCATTTTGTTTCGATTGATTAATCACATTTTTTAATTCTATTATTTTTGCGTTCGAAGGATTCTGTTCTCCTAACTCACTAGCCAGTGCAAACCGACTCTCCTTTCAAGTTTTATACAAGAATGCAAAAGCCATTTTAACAACTTAATGTTATCGCAAATTGCCAAATATTAAATTAGCAATTATTAAAAATAAAACATTAAAAAATCACACAATCACCTATCATTTGCTGAATCAATAGAAAATACTTTCGTTTTCTTAGTGTACACACAAAAAAGGATTTAAATAATTTATTCTAATACCAATTTATATAAAAAAAATCTATAGTTTAAGTTTCCGTTTCAACACACTGTCAAACTGCGATTATATAATGCACATTTACGAATAAAAGCAATTCATAAACAATCTAAAAGAATATACATATACGAATCATAAACCCAATTTAACCAATCCAAATTAAATAAATCTTTATTAAAGAAGATCATTAAGAATTAAGCATAGCAATTTAAATCATAATAAAATGTTAAAATATTATATTTTACCTTAAAATTATATGAATCAGAACTATGGAAGCAATACATACATACATACATACATACATGTGTGTGTGTGTTTGTGTATTTACAAGTAATAAACATAGTAAGGTAGTAAGGGTCTTAGCTTTATAATTCTATGGAATAATTCTAAAAGCTCTTAAGAAAAATGCTGGGAAATGACGCAGCTATTATTGGCAAGCAGATTATAAAAAAGTGAACAATAAAAAAAAAATCAATTTAGGCCCAACATGATCTAATGATAAGACAACGCTCTTCAAAGCGAGAGGTAGCTTGCTTGGAGCCCTCCACTTTTAAACAACAGAGACAGAGGTTGTGCAGTTGACTTATTTGCACGTCTGTTGTGTTGGGCGCTTTTTCCTTTGTTATGGGAGAGAATTTCTAAGACCACCCATAAGGCACTTTATGTGATTGATATTAAAATTCCTTGTAGCAGCCTTAGACAGTACATACAGTGTAAAAATCAATTCAGTTTTGTAGGAATTCATAGGAGTTTCATAGGAATACAGTAGAGTACTGCGTTTCCTCTGGGTAACAGGTCTCTTTAGGATTCTTTGGAGTGGCAAGTCCCTGCCTGTGTAGAACAACAAGAGATGAGTACTGCCGTTTTGTTTTCTGCAAGCACGACTGAAGGTTGGGTGCTTGAGATTTTTCCAGGTTTCTAGTCTTGGACTCAGGAATATGGCTGAATATAGAAATTTCTCTTGGAAGGCAAGGTGTTGTAGATGAGCATATGATTAACAATCACTTTAAGCTCTTAGGCTATCAGTTCTGAAGTGTCACACAAAAAAGGAATTTAATATGGACTTACCATGCCTAAAATATATTAATCGTAATAATAATGTATCATATTCTTTGAAGTAAGAAAAAAACTGGTTAAAATCTAAGTTGCTGTTCAAGAATCGGAGATGAATGTTAAGTTTCTGTCTTCTTGCACCGCAAAAATACTTTAGCTAATAAACTAACCACCACTAACTGACAATTGAATTCAATATTATTTAGTTTAGATTGCTGTTGATTGTTGAGATAAAAGCTGATAATTTTATTTTTATATGAAAAGCAAAGTATATAAATGTAATTTCACATTTTATTTTTAGAACCAGTATAGAAAAATGTGTACTTCAAAGAAGCTGCATTCAAGAATATTAATCTTATAATAAATTTATAAATTAGGAGAAAACAATCATAATGTAAACAAAAAAAAAATTAACGGTTTACCAAGTAATTCATTGCAATTTCTTCTTTATAAAAACAGAGACGGGCTACTGATCTTCGATCAAGAAGGAAAGAAATGAATTATTCATGTGTGTAAACAAACCATTGTAACAAGATGGGAATGCAGCAGATGTTCGGGTGTCAACCTTTGCTTCAAACATTCGTTTCAATTGTGAATGCAAAATGGCAGAGGATAAATTCATTGGAGTATTTACTTTTAAATGTCCAATCAAATTGATAACAATCGCGTGTATCTCGTCACCGGCTGACTTTGAAATTCATTTCTCTGCTCTGAGAGCAGTAGCTGCTATCGACCCTACTTATTGGTAAAATAAATTAAGTATCAGTAACGATTCAGTTCTGTTCGTTCTTTAGAAGCTTCTCAGTTGCAATTATCGACATGCACGCTCTAAGTCGGATCTGGAAGATTAGCGGATTTCATTATAAATGCATTTCAGAAGCCTCAGGTCACGAATGTTGTGGACGTCAATAATTCGGGGAGCGTTATTCGAATTCGATTACGAACGCTTATTTTCTTTAGATTCTGTTTGGGGTGGGTGAAAAAAACGCAGATGGAATATCTTCTGGTGAAGAGCTTCGACATCCTAAAATTATTCCTAGTAATAAGTCGATTGGTTCGACTATGTGATAAATGAAGTCTTTAAATCACAGTAAGTATTTTTATATTTGTTTTTTTATTTTTCATTAAAAAGTTATATTAATTTTTCTTTCTTTCATGAAAATTCTTAGTGAAAAGTGGTTCTCAAATTTTAAGCCTTGAAAGAGAGCATCCATTATATTTCATATATCACTGGATATAATAAAGAATGATTGTGTTCTACACTAATAAAGTGCAGAACTATGTGATTTAACTAAAAATTAAGCTATATAAAAATAACTAACTGTGTAAAGTCTTTTAGAAATGCTCAACCGAATAAGCAAAGAAATGCCCAAATCAAAAAAGATGCTTAAGAAATTAAAAATGTAAAAAAAACAAATAAATAAAAATGGAAGTAAAAACAGGAAAACCGCAATAACAATATTAAAAATATCGAAAAAAATTTAAATTGAAACGTGGCCCTTCTCAACAAGGGATAATAGTAAAAGTATTTCGATTTCTCCTCTGTGTTAAGATTTTAAAGAATAAATTATACGCAACCAAGTTATTTTCAGTCTTCGAATGAAGGAAAAAAAATGTTTGAAAATTAGACAGAAAAAATAGTTTCTTTTTGATGGCGTAAAATGTTTAAATATATAGTATATAAAATTAAAGAAAAGTTATAAGATGTGTAAGTAAAAGAAAAAGTATATTTAGAATAATTTTGGAAAATGAATTAAACTTGATATCGTTAACTTTCTAGGAGATGCAGAGAGTATAAAAACACTATTATTGAATGTATGTATAGATTGATAAGGGTAAAAATAAAAACACTTCGAATTCTTTTGAGTAAATGTTCTGAAGTCCAAACAAAATAAAAATGAAATATTCTCGATTCCTTCGAGTAAACAAAAAAGAAATGGGAAATTAATAGGAATTAAAAATTGATATTATTATTAATGTAATTATATAAAGAGTGTTTAAAATTATATAAAATGAGGCCTATATATATATATATATACGCATCAAACTCGAAGTACTGATTTTTTTTCATTAAAAGAAAACAAATGTACTTAAAGTTTTTTTTCTTATAAACGTATGGGTACTACCTATAGAAAACATTCATATATACCTAAATTATTTTAAATTTTGTTAAAAAAAATTCTATCTAATTTTAATAATTTCGCTGATTTGATAGGCAATGTGACAAATTTGATGCTTTCAAAAGCAATAATGCTTTCTTATGAATTTGTAAACGTTTTTAAATAAAATAATTTTAATTTTTTGATAATTTTGATAAAAACAGAGGAACTTATACACATTTAATATGAATGATTAAAAATTTATTATTTTATCAATTATATAAAATCATTTTGTTACATGTTTTACAAAGTTTCATGTGATAAGAGAATAATATTATTTTATTTATTTTAAGTAAATGAAAAAAGGTTTGTAATGTGAGATTTTTTAAGATGAATTTAAAGGAAAGGGCGAGCAATTAAAATCATTAATGATAGTTAAAACAGACATATTTAGAATTTTTTGCTTCATCCTAAGCAAATGATAATACATATACTGGATAATACTCTTCTAGCATGCAAGCGGTGCTCCCTTTGAAGGCAAAATAATTGCCATAAGATATATAGATATACTAGCACATCAAATGCACTCTGCTGTGTTGCATTTGTATGCTGATGGCGATGGATACTTCATGTATGATAATGCAATTATACATCACCCCAGAAATGCTCAAAATTGTTCTCGGAAAATTTGACTTCTTTGATCATCTTAGTGCTCGGACCCTACTGAAAATGTGTTGGATATGGTTGAAAGGCGTATCCAACAGAACTCTTCTCTTACTAGGTTACCTCTTAAGAATCACCTTGAGATTGATTAAATAATTTTTATTAATTTTAATAAGATCTAAAAACCTGCACTCTTAGTGGATGGTATTTTCTAAAGATTAATGCAGCCTAGAAGCTTGTGACTCGATGGCCTAATAAATAAAAAATGTTATCCGACCAAAAGGTGGTGCAATAGCTTATTGATCTTGAGTTTTTAATTCATTGTCCAGTGTGATGTTGCTGTAATCATTTGTTATAATTTTTATAAACTGGGATAATGGTATTTCGAAATCAACTGTGATGATACTATTTCGAAAAAAAATTATTGATTCCGCGCTTTGTAATATATGTATGTATTATTTATTTTCAAAAAATTTGAAAACAGACAGCAATCTTAAATTTAGGATAAAAGTGAAATATTTATAAGCAATATTCTGCGCTAATTATATTTTGCATCAATAGAAGTTGTCTTGATTTTTATTCCATTAATTATCATTGGCAGTCTCTTAGAGATCTCATGAAGGGATAATCTGTTGTGAAAAGTTCCTTCAGGACACTCGAAGCTCTTACTTGATGGGAGCTCTGAAGCAGTGAATTATGGATTCAGTTTAAAATGTAATACCTTGTATTAATATCAGTTTGTAAAGGAAATAACGAAACGCAATTTGAAATAAAAATGGATGTTAGGATTTTATTTTTTTAAAATTTAATACTTTTAAATCCTCAGTATTACATATATATAAATAACATTGCAATGGCGTAAAGACTGAAACATCAATTTGAAAGTATCAATTGAATTAATAATAACAGTATACACAGAAAGAGTAAATGTGAGACTTTGAATAGTTATAAAAGTGTGCATTTGATCTCACGGAAGAAAAGATATTAGTAATGATAAAATTTAGTCTAAAATCTCTCGTATGAAAATATCAGTTTATTCATTATATTTCTTTTAAACAATATAATTATTTTGACAGTATGAAGAAGAAATTATTTTAACATTGATTTTTTAATGTCAACGAGATACAGTAAAACATAAATTGGTATTGGCTTCAGATTTATTTAGTTTTTTTAAAAGTTATTAATTGAAAGCTAAAAAAAGGAAAAGTTTTTACGTCTCTATAAAATTTATTTTTTAAATTTAAGTTTAAAGTTTTTTCGCATTGCAAATGCCTTGTAATAATTTCTTTTCGATATTGAGCTTTAAAATAAAATTTTGTTATTAAATTTTATTTCAAAAATTTAGTTCATTGCTCTCATGAATATTTTAAAATTATTTTACTTAGTACATTAATTTTTTTTCTTATTGATTAATAGCTTGTATCCGTTTTAAATTCCAGGTAGTTATAAAAATAATGGAATCCCCTTAGACATTTAAAGAACCCTTTATTACTATGGTGAAGGTTTTTCTTTGGCATGTGATGCAGTTTGAATAGCTTGGTAATCGTTTCATACAAGTGCTGAATAGTATTTAAAGGAATATTGTAACTTTTTAATTTAGATACTGCGATCGCTTTGGGAGTGATGTCGGTGACGGATATCGTATCCGTATTAAATGTACTAAAATAAACCATAACGGTTCAATTATATTGAAGTCGGGTCAAAGCAGATGTATAGATTCTTCCTCTTATATATTAAACAATGATTGGACAACTTTTTCGATATGAATAAAGACATCATCATACTGGAAAATTCCATCGCCTGAAGGGAACAAAGTTTGCATAAAAGGATGAACCTGGTCAGCTAACGTTTTTTTTCTATATTTTTCTCAGAAATTCTTTCTTTCAGAATTGCGATTAGTCTAGCAGAAAATCGTAACAAATCTACTCATATCATGACAAATCCACTTCCATACCTGACAGTTGGAAAAAGACAATCATACGCTTGTGCAGGTGTCCTCCAAACGTGCATCTGTCTTACTATAGAGAAAAATGTGAAAGTTGAGTTGCTAGCCTTTACTGCTCTTCTATTTATCAATCGACCAGGTTTTGTGAGTGTGATACTTCGGTAGACCATGTTTGTCATTAACATCTGGTGTAAATAGCCTGAGAATTATAGATTTACGGCAAATGTTCTATTTATGAAGTTACCTTCTAACTATATTCATTGATACTGGAGAATCTTGGGGCTGATTGATCTTTAAGGTCACTTTTTGTGTAATTGTCCGCTTTTCAGACACTACAATTCACTTCAATACTTGTAGACCTCTTTCACAGAGCTTTTCTTTCGGTCCATCATATTGCTTTGTGAAGCTTATCTTGCTATCCTGTTTGTATGCTGTCAGAATTTTGGGCACTGTATCTTTAGAAACGACTAAAAGTTGGGATATTTAGGTCATATTTGCTCCAGCTAGAAGGGCTGCTGCACTTTATTGTCTTTGAAGGTCTAAGGGATCATCAATTTAAAAAATCCAATCTTGCAGATATTTAATGCAACATCCACATACTTGTAGAAAGTGTGTGTGAAACTGGTACCTATAATGTTACATTTTAATCGTTACGAAACGCATTAAAAATGTCACGTTTCTTCACAGCTGTTTAAACTGTTTTGGTAATCACCTGTATATTATGAATAATCAACTTATCTATTCATGAATGTCAATTCTAAGTTATTAACGAATTCTGGCCATTTTAATATTTGTGAAGGGAGTCTACAAAATAATTTTAATTTCTGTCTAGATTTATTAGATTGAACATCCTGTATATATTTAGGAAAATTATATTGCTGTAAATGTTAATATTTAAAATTTGGAATTACTTTTTAAAAAATATCACTTGTGCTTCTTATGGAACAAAGGTAATTTAAGGAAAAAAATTTCTCATTATGATAGCTTTATGAAATATTTAAACTCATAAATCGGTATAAAAATTGTGTAATTTTAGAAACGAATAATATTTTTTGTCCAAGAAAATACTCTTACCTCTTTAATCTTTGCAGAAACATGTCGATATGGTTAACGGAAACTTATGAATTTGAATATCTTGGCACTTATCATTTTCTTCCACGGTCTCAAAATCTCATGTAGAAGAATTATCTTCAGTAAGTATCTCTTATATTCTTATGATCAATGGAAATGGAGTATTTCCTGCGAAATTATTAAGTTCTATGCAAGGATTTATTATAATTTTAGCAAGCATTTAGTCACTAACACCGTAACTATCCCAGGTTGCTGCTTCTAAAGAAAAATGTGTTGCTAGCTTTCAGGGAAAAAAATTAAATTTAAAAACGAAATAAATTTTTGATATTAATTTGCCCGAAAGGATGTTTTGTGAGAGGAAAAATTAAGATTTCTTATTTACAAAAGCTAAACACAAATCGAATAGATAATGGAACGTTTGAAAATTCAATTTGCTTGTGAGTTATTAGCATTGAAACCGAAATATTTTTTCATCCGTGTTCTAATGCATTCTTGATCATTAGTTTATTGATCACTCGTAAGCACTTTTGCTGCTGTGACCAAATACAATATTTTTTAAAAGTCGTTCGTAAATAAGCTGTAAATATTATTATTATTATTTTAAGAAAAAGTTATGATTGTATAGAAAGAAAGAAGTAACTGATACCGTGCATATTTTACTCTCAGCAGTTATGTATAAATAACAGTTTTAAAAGGGGGTAACTCATACCTTTCTTAATGCACCTTTTCTGCACCCCTTTCTTATGCAAACAGAATTACGTAAGGGTGCACAGTGTGACATCTTAACTGTGAGTTCGAAGGAACGATAATAAATATTTGAATTAATTACAAGCACTGTGTAATCAATACTTCAAAATAAAACATATCCTGGTACCCAGAAACTAACATCTGGTTATGTTTTTCACGTGTGCAGTCATTATCAATTTAATCCCTGGTAAACATTTACCTGACAAGCGAAATTAGAGTTTAAATTTCAAAATTAATAGCTAAGTGACCGATACCCTCTGTTCTTTCGTATAGTTATAGTAATAAATTTGCTCTGTTATTTTCATGAATTTCAATTGTGTTTTGTTTCATTCATAGATGATTTTGTGGGCACTTTGCTTGTTCTTTAATCATCAGAATGAATGATCAGTGTTTTAATTGACAGGATGCCAAAATTTACTGTTTCTACAAGTATTTAATCCTTATTTTTCATATTCATATAGTATTTACATATCATTTTTACAGTATTTACTCACCATTCACTATTTCTAAAAAGCGGTATTTACTCGTCATTATAACTATAATTAAATTTAAAGGACAGTTTTTAACAGTTTTGCAGGTAGTGTAGGAAAGTCAAATTCCATGATGAATTTTACTCTAACGAACTCTAAAGTTGGCTCTCGGCCAACTGAATAGTACGTTTGGTGGTTAGTTCATGGGTTCATCTCCCATCTGTGTTATTGTTGCCATTAAGTTGTTTGTCCTAGTCACAAAAGCTCTTATGTGTAATGTATGACAGAGAAAAAAAACTTCTCTAATGGTTACTTTCTTTAAAAAGTAAAGGATGATTTTTTTCTTTCTCAATATGTTATTTAATTTCTCACTCTCCAAAAAATTTTCTAAATTCTAATGTCAAGTGATAATTAGTCGTGCAAGCAACCAGGTGGGAGCTTTCGTAATTTAAAAGCAGAAATCGGGCAGAAGACCCTTTAGTTTTTGTAAACAATCTGAATTGAACATCTTGTTACGTGACAAGTCTAGTGATTGATAAATGGGCGTAGTCTAGTATTGATGAATTGAAGCAGAAAGCTATCGCTTAAATGACTAGCTTTTCGTTATTTATTCGTTTTCAATACATTTTCGGATCTCTATTTCTCTCGTTTGAGAAAATGGTTACCATTTGCTTACTATGTAAGTATTTCGTACCAATTTATCTATACCTCGCTGTGATATGTTACTCATGACACTTGGACAAGCCAAGCTCACTATGCCGTTGGCTATGCGAATGTACGTCTTTGATCTTTCTTCTTTCAATTTTGACATACATTGATCTGAGAGGAAATTTTCTCTAGACCATAACACCCATGGTAACTACTCAACGATTGACCACAGGACTTTTGATTTCACAGATTTAACGAGTGCGTATATGGCATGAACTCGGTATGTCTTTGGCGGCATTGGGAATCAAGCCCCACCCTTCTGGATGGAAGGGTGATGCCCTAACCACTAAGCTACCACGACCCCGTGCCTCTCTGTTGCTGTAGGAACAAAATATGTTGCATTCTCGAAGAAATGCCCCATCTTGACTAACTTAAAACTTTAAGAATGACATGATTTACTGCCCTAAATACCTCAATTTACAGCTCTTGTTATTATAGCAACCACTACTAGCCAGATTACTTGATGAGAGCGATACAGTGTGACTTTTAATAAAATTTCCCGAGTTTGAAATTCTTAATTTCTCATGAGTGGATAGTGAACATATGAAAAAACACAAATATGTACGCCAAAATACTGTAAAACCTGGATTACTCTAATTTTATAACCCAGTGTATATTATAAATCTCTTTTTATATTCAAGTTAAAACCAATTCTTATAAAATACTCTGAACTCTTGTAAAATATTCTGTATCAGGTTTCAAGTTCTATAAATCACAAACTTTTGTCTAAATACATAAGTAAATGTTCAAATAAACGATTGCAGTTTCTTTTTAATAGGATGTATCTTAACTACATTCCATTGCTATGCAAAAAGGAGTATGGAATAAGTTTCGTAAATTCGCTATCTTCGAAAGAACAGCTGAAACCATTATTATTGTATTTCATACATGTGACCCATCCAATAGGTAGTTTGATTAGTTTTTCTATATTTCAAGGTACAAGGATTGCTCAAAATAAAGAAAAACCCAGGGAAAAAGAAGTTCTTACCATTATATTATGTGGAAGCATCTTTGGCTTTTAAAATCACTAGAATCTTCTTTGATATAGACATATGGTGGGCCGTTGTGGCGCTTAATACGAGTTAATGAATGTGTCGTCAAAGATGTAAGGTTTCATACTGCTGAAGCCGTATATGAATAGTCCGACTGAGGTGAATCGTGGAATTATCATCTTGATAGATCCAGCAAGAAAAAATTTTCTAGATTAGTTTTTGTCAGTGACAGCAGAAAACATTTATTTCTTGTGTTGCTAGTAGAGTCGCCATTATTATGGGTTGTGCTGAGTTGTTGGCAAGCTGCCCTCGCCAAGATGAATCACCACATTAATAACTGGGTTTTCCCCCTTCCTCTTTATTTCCTTTGTATCTATTTCTTTCACTTTTTTCTTCCTTTCTTTTTTTCTTCTTCACTTCCTTTTTTCCAACTTGTAATATAGACTTTCTAGGAAAGAATGAGTGGTTGGGGGAAGACAAGAATGGGTATAAACTTCCAAGGATTTTCAAACATTTTCACTGAGTAAAGGGGTTTATTAGAAAGGATGTAATTCTATTTAACTATTATTTCACGATACGTCAAGGATATATGTATTTATGATGTGGGACACTGCTTATTTCCTATGCCTTACTCGCCATTTAAATAAATAATGGTAGAATCTGTGAAATAAAACGAAATATTCTGCACAAGAACTGAGTGTTTAATTAGAAACACACACACACACACACACACACACACACACACACACACACACACACACACACACACACACACACACACACACACACACACACCACACACACACACACACACACACACACACACACACACACACACACACACACACACACACACACACACACACACACACACACACACACACACAGTTAGTTGGTAAAAGAAGTCAGCGCAAGTGACCTGTCCATGTATCGTGATTACGGAGCTTACTCCATAACAGGGCATAAGGTTCAGAACACTTATGGGTCCAACAGGAGTGTTTGTAATGGTATGGGGTCTATTTTAAATCTTAAGTCCCGAGTAATTAACCCTCAAGTCCAGAAAAATTACCTTTGACGGTTAATTAAAATAAGTATACAAAAGTTATTTTAATGTTAAAATCACTCATTTATTTTAAGAAATGTTCTCTCATTGTCAGCATGCAGAGTATTGAAATCTTCTCTGTAATGCGATATTTTGCAGATGTAGTCCACGACAGCAACGGTTACGACGAAGACTTCCTGCAAGTCATAAGGCTAGTCATGGATTCCGGACGAGTGCAAAGGGGCGACGTGCCTTACGTGGTGAACCACATCGATGCTTCCGTTCCACTGCAGAATCAGATTCCAGGTGATGAACACTATTTTATTTGAACTCCTTTTTTTAAATGATGCATAAATTAGATGTTTTTAGTAACAGTTGCATTCAACGAGTTGTTCATTTCTTCCTTCACAAGCCCTTATTCTAACAGATCTGTCAGAAATCTCTAACCTTCGAAAACTGAATTAGTAATTATATAATTTGAAATTTTGTTATGCATTTCAAAATTCATGGCTTCGATTCCTTTTTCAAGTGTGGATTTTTGTAAAAGTTCACAATCTAGTTTTAGACAGTAAGGTCCAATCTAAATAGCTTTTATGTGCATAAAATTACCATAGAGGTTAATTAGATTGTTAATATTTATGGGTGTTATGTAACTATTGTAAGATTTTAGCGGTAAGATGTATTTTATTATTCATAATAAATAAGTAAAAGTGCGTTTTTCAGAGATTAAAAAGTATAAGATATTTTATACTTATGAAAATTTGATTTGAGTTACAAATTTAATGAAATACAGATATTGTATTTATATGCATAAAAATTACTTTATCAATCAACGATGATAAAATGTGTCCTAATTATTCTAATTTGATCTTCGCGAGAGCAAACTTGTCTTTGCAGAAATGTTTTTACAGATGCAGTGTTGTATCAAAATTAATTAAAAATTGGTTCTTTAAAATATTTTTAGATGCGCTTTTGGTAAAATCATCAAATATTTCTTTTGTATTCGTTAAAGTTAATAACTGTTTTTCCATATACATGGTTAAGTTTTTTGTCGTGGTGTTTGCACTTTTATTAAAGTTTAATAAAAATGTTAAGAAAAAATTAATTTCAAACAAAATTTTATTTATCGCTTATTTTATAAAATTGATTTTATTTTATGATTGGTTTGTTGATGTCGTGTCCAGGGAGGAAAACTATAAATGACCCTGATTGCGCAAAACACAGCTGGTTACCTCTTTGATGTTTTCGGAACACTTTTCGATGTCCAGAGAGGGAAGTTCCCCCAAGATGAGTCAGGGATCTTAAAATGGCAGGGCAGTCAAAAATGTGATCTTATTTTATAAAATAGATTTATACAAGAAAAAACATCTTAGCTTAAACCATTCATATTAACAATACTCTACTTCATCCCTCTTGCAATTATCAAGACAAATATGCTTCTTTGCACTGAGAGAGAGAGAGAAAAATGTTCCTAACCATATCTTTGACTATTTAATGCCATTATTTGGGTTAGTTTCTTCTCCCTAAAGTCACATTCTACTATATCTGCTTAATGTACGCAGAACACATAATTTAAAGTGATTTCCAAATCGGTGCAAGTATCTACACCCAAAAAAGGAATCAAATAAAGAATTGCTGAACTGGAAATCAGGCTATTGAAGTTGTCCTGATTAACTAGCTGAATCAACAAAAAATAACATTGTTTTTAAATAATCTTGTAATAAGTACTGAGTTGTCCAATAATGATTTTTTCCCCATGAAGCAGGTATTTGCTCGAAAGAAACTGATTTCGAAATCCTAATGTCCGCCACTTCTTGCGACCTTTTATTGAATTTAGCTGGCCAAAGCCATTGAAGTGTTCCTGATTAACTATCTGAATCTAAAAAAAACTAACATTTGTAAATAATCTTGTAATTAGTTTTGAGTTGTCCAATAATGTTTCTTTTCTCCCATGAAGTAGGTGTTTGCTCGAAAGAAACTGATTTCGAAGTCCTAATGTCCGCCACTTCTTGCGACCTTTTATTGAATCTAGCTGGTCAAAGTTCCACCCTGGGCATCCTCCACTTCGCTGTGAACGTCGAGGATTGTCGCTTGAGAGGATTTCCTATTGTGCTGGACCGGCTGCCTTCCTCCGACGTCTCACAGGCCATCGCTGATATCGTTCATAAACGCAACCACAACTCCGACATCGTGGTGCTGCATGACGCAGAGTATGGTAAGTGGTTCTCTAAAAATATCAGATCTAAAAATATATGCATATACTCAGCCCCCTCTCTCTCTATATATATATACATACAGACAAGCAGGCAGAGAGAGAGAGAGAGAAACAGAGACACACACACACACATATATATATATCATGTTGGTAATTAGTTCTTTTGCTTTGCCAAACAATAAACGTATAGTCAATAAATAATTGGCTCTTCTTATGCTTTGGTTATACTCATTACCCTACCGGATGGTCTAAGTTATAAGTTCTGATAATCTGTTAGAGAATTTAAAATCCATATCGGTTTTTCGTTCGAGTAGATATCGTTCATAAAAAAAATGCTTTATAGATTTTGGACCCACGAGGATGATTCTTTCACCTGATACTTCTATGATGGAAATGGAATGGCATGTGCTAAATGAAAAAGACAATTTGCATCAAGTCTTGGATTCGAAAAAGGCCTTATTATCATATCCAGAAGATAGATAGTTCGTTACTCAACCCAATCCATGATTATTACGCTGAGAAGAGCTTATGTTAAGAAAGCTCTACAGAGTTTAATTTTCCACTACTGGTATGATAGAGAGAACAGGGTACTTATCAGAGCAGATTACTGACCGCAGTTACAAATGCGATATGCTTGATTATATTTTTTGTCTTCTATCATAAGAGATCGGCCAATGTGCACTTTCAATATGGTGATCTACTACTTGATCAGATATTGAACTAACAGCATTAATTATACAGAAAATCTTTTATCCTTTAGCTCAGTGCTTCTCCCAAAATGTTTCAAGTTTAGAAGTTTATGGACTCATTTTTACCTATAGGAAGGGCATATATTCATAGGGGTACAGGCGAACTCCAGACTCTACTTTAATTTTAACGAGTTCGGAATACTTGATCATCATCAGTAGTTTTGACTCACAGCTAGGTGACGAAGCAACACCTGAACTGGCACATTCCTTTCCACATTCCCGCCACAACAGCGGAAGGACTTTGGACACCACAGATAAGCGTGGACATGTTCCATTAAAAGGAGGTATAAAGTAGCAGACCTCCTCGTAATGCACCCTGGGTAACGCAAAATCTGCTACAGATTTGCTGCGCTCTTCTGAATTCTTTTTGATGATGGTCTTGGAAAATATTAAAAACTGTCCTTCAAGTACAATAGACGACTGAGAATTCTTCAATGGAATGCAGGTGGAATTTCTCATGAAAAGCGAACTCAACTCCAAACTACCTTGATGTCACATGATATTGATGTTTTTATGATAGTTGAAGCAAACCTTGTCTATAATGACTTAATCAAATATAACTTCCCTGGGTATAACTTACAACTATTGCCTAAATCTAGGCGTAATACTAGTGGTATTTTGGTTGGAATTAAAAATATTCTGACATTTAAGTTCGAAATAATAACGGAGCAGAGATGGTCCGAGTTAATGTTTGGATTCATCAGAATCATTTTAAAATTTATAACTGTTATATAGATCACCTGGCGATTCCCGTTTAAACTTCGATAACATTCAATTTTCCAATAGACAATTTTGTGTGGAGATTTCAATGCTCATAGTTCACGTTGGAATTATGGAGATACAAAAAGAGCAGGAAGAGCTATGGAGGACCTCTTGGATTTCAGTGTGCTTGAAGTAATCTATAAAAACTCTGACATTCCCACTTATCTCCTTTATAATGGTAGCACTACTAATCCTGATTTAACTTTAGCCTCAAGTGATCTAATAGATGAAGCGAACAGAGAAATAATTTATGATCCTGCCTTTGGACATCGCGTTATTGTTACTTCTTTCCGAATTATGGAGAAAACCTGTAAATAACGTGATCATTTTAAAAATCGATGGAATTTCAAAAAGGCCAATTGGAAGGCTTACCAGGACGAACTGGAGGTACATTTTTGTAGACCAGTTACTAATGGAAAAAGAAATTTGGACTCCGCCTTGTCACATTTTTGTAAAACGATATTTTCAGTAGCCAAACGTTGGATTCCTAGAGGTAAACAATACAAATATAAACCTTTTTGGAATGATGAGCTTACAGTGTTAAAAGAGCAATCGATGCAGGCCCGTGTTTAAGCTGAAAAGTCAGGAGATGCAGAGGACGTTAGAAACCGGAGAAAAGTATTGCAGTCCTCCGTAAAAAAATTAATTTAGCAAAGCGCAAGAGTTTTGATATTTTTTATAAATAATACTAGATACCGTAAAGACGGAACTAAGGTTTTTAAATTTGTAAATAAATTGAAACGTGACGCCCCCTTATTCCAAGGGGCCCTATTGTTTTTAAAGGAAATACTTTGACAAGGATATTTCAAATTCTTTTATGAGCTTTTATGCTTCAAATCAACGTTTGAGTTGTGAACTTAAGAGAGAGATGAGAAGCAAATGAGGAAGTTCATCAAGAATACCCATGAGAATATGGATACTAGACATGAAATTTTTGACAGAGACTTTGATCTTCTTGAATTAAGAGAAGCAATTAATTTCCTTAAATTAGGGAAAAGCCCAGGCCCGGATAATATACACCCGGAGTTTATTAAACATCTAGGATATAATGCTTAATTGACTCTTTTTATTTTTAATCAAAGTTGGAACTCTTATGTACCTACCATATAGAAAAAAGCCATTATAATTCCTATTTTGAAAAAAAAAAAAAAAAAAAAAAAAAAAAACCCTTTTGATAATATTAAAAGCTACCGACTTATTGCTTTGACTAGTGTTTTGTTGAAGACTATGGAAAAGATTATTGTCTCCAGACTAACTTGGTTTTTGGCCAGTAACAATATTTTGTCCCATAGACAAGCTGGATTCAGACGATATCATTCCACGGCTCCGCAGGTCTCTTATGTTATTCAAATCATTAAGAACTCATTAGATAAGCACTCTTGGCAGCTTTTATAGATTTTGAATCAGCATATGATAAGGTATGGAGACTGCGTACTGTTCAGAAATTGCAGAATCTGGGAATTAGTGGTAGGATGTTTGAATGGATTTGGAATTTTCTAGCACAGCGTTTTTCTGCTGTTAGATATGGCTGTGGAATTTCTGGTTCTAAATAGACTGAGACTGGTCCTCCTCATGGAATGGTTATTAGCCTGATTCTTTTTAATGTTTTATAAACGATTTACCGAATTCTTTAGCACCGTCGGTGGATTCTGCCCCTTTCGCTGATTATTTGGTTATCTGGAGCAGTAATTCAAAAAAGAACCAGGATGGGTTGAATCAGATTCTCAATGGCGCCCTGACAGAACTGGAGAGCTGATGCCTAAAAAATGGTATGATGGTGAATCGGGATAAAACCAATTGTCAGTTCTTCACTCTGAATAGACAGCCTTTTATACCCCGAGTTTGACATTTAAAGGTATAGATATTCAATATAATTATTCTACTAAATACATAGATTGCACTCTCGATCCTCGTTTAAATTGGAGAAATCATGCAGAAGATCTGAAATATAAAGAAGACTTTCTGTTATTTCAAGACAGAAAGTCTTCCGTTAGAAGACTTTCTGTCTTGAAATGTTTGGCTGGTTCGAGGTGGGGCTGCAACACAGAGACATTGTTAACTACTTACAAATTTCCACTTACAAAAATCCGTCCAATTATTTGCTATTGTTGTGAGATTCTCATCACAACCCCAGAGAAAGTAGTTAATATTCTTGAGAATATAAATCTTGAGTAGTTAATCTTGAGTAGTTAATTTTCCAGAACCACCACACAACATTGCCAATCGTTACCGGAGCTGTGAAAACTACCCCTGTTCTTGCAATGCAACTCCTAACCGACTTGAAACCTGTTCACCATTTTATTAAAAGAAAGGCGATCCTGCAGTACCAAAAACTTATGCATTTACATGGCAACTCTTTCTGGAGGAACTATAACAATGAGATCCCTAGAAATCTTAAGACTCAAATTGGCTTCATCCAAGCTGCCCAGAGAGAATCCGATGCTTTAAATTTGAGTAGAGACTATTTAATTTTACTTCCTCCTACTTGTCCTATATATTATCTGAATTTGAATATAAATCTTGATCTTGTTCAAAAAGTTGTTAAAAAAGAAATGAGTGATTTACAACTAAGATCTTTCGCAATAGAGACTATTGAGGTTCGCTATCCTGAAAATGAGTGGTTTCATGTTTTCACTGATGGTTCTATGTTAGAAAGAACAATGGTGCAGGAGCAGGTATCCATTGTGAGCTTTTCAGTTTTTATATTTACCAATAGGTTTTCATTCCACAGCCTGTGATGGTGAAATTGAGTGGCTATCCGTACGGTTCCTTAATTACGGTGGCTATCCAACAGCTATCAATTCGCAGTCACTTTTTTAAAAGATTGGTCATTTTGTCAGATTCTAAGTGTGCGCTTCAAGCTCTTTTAAATAATCAAAATAGTTCCCAAAGAATTTTAGAATGTAGATCTTTGCTTAGGGCTTTGGCATACAGAATTTTTTTCCAGTGGATCTATGCCCATTGTGGTATTTTGGGCAATGAAAAGGCTGATTCACTGACTAAAAAGGGAGCCTTGATAGAGCAACGCATGAATCGCCCTCTTTTATTTCATTCAACTAAATTGTTTGTTAACCCGACTCTCAAGAAGACTCTTAAATAAGAAATGGTTCAAAGTGCGACGCACAAGGGATAGAAGATTTTGGGGGAGGAAAGAAAGACTCCGTTTTCCAAAGAAAGACTGCGGTGGCTCTTTTTAGAGGTCTAACTGGACAGGATTGTTTGCGGGACCATCTCTATAGGATTGGTGTGGTGGATTCCCGGGACTGTGTTTTGTGTGACTGTGGTCAACCAATGACTTTTGAACATTTAAATATTGTGCGGTTTTTTCTCAGTATGAGGGCATTTTTGGAAAGTATTGGAGAGCCCGTGAACTAATGGCTTAGACTCTAATGTTCGGCATTTGTAAATAATGTTCCATTAAAAAGCGCTTCAGAATGGCTTTCTAAGCAAAGGATTCCCAGCCATCTTTAAATCACGAGAGATGGATATTGACCTTCTGACTTCCACATGAATGTATATCTAGGTGGATGCTTGAGAATTTTCCTTTGCAACATAGAAATACGCCATCTATTTATGAACAGCTCTTTCGGAAGCTATTGAAATGGTGGATATAATCAACGAAAAGCAGTCTTAGTGGTTA
This sequence comes from Latrodectus elegans, assembly GCA_030067965.1. NCBI lineage: Eukaryota > Metazoa > Arthropoda > Arachnida > Araneae > Theridiidae > Latrodectus > Latrodectus elegans. Next base: position 120,724,422 of record CM057813.1, read on the forward strand.
AGTGTTCATTGTGTGGTGTTAAGGCTCTTTTTGTTATTAAGTAATACAGCCAATCGAAACATTTGTTTGTTAGACTCCCTTCAGGTTTCACTTGTAATCACTCACTACGACACTCGTTCTCCAGAAGTTTGAGGTTTGATCTATGATAAATAGTCTTTTTCTTTAGAAAAATAGTTTTGAATAATTTACGCGCACTTAAAACACACAATATAATATCAAAAATTATAAATTAATGTATTTTCAGTTTATAAGAGAGATAATAATAATTTTTTAATTTTTTATATAAGTAATTTTTAAACTTTTTAAAAATGAAATGTACTGTCTCAGGATTATTTGATACCGAAGCGTTCAATAAACGAAATGATTCAAAAACTGAATTTTTTATTTGAAATGTTTAGTGAATTACCCATGACAAGATCATGTAACTGCACATTACCATGATACGGAATGAAACCGCGAGTCCTCCTTTTCTTCAGAAAAGTTGCAGAAAGTGCAATTACTATTTCATGTTTTTAATGAAGAACAAAAAAAGGTACATATGCCGTTCAAGCCAAATTTTTAGTTTAGTGATTTTTTGGTAGTATGTACATGGCAATTTAGTTTTTTACTTCATAGATATGGAGAGCTATAAGAATTATGCAGAAAATTCTATTTTAGCAACCCTAATATTAATGTCCTCGCGCACTTCACAATATATCATCCTGGCAACATTTCTTCGTTGCCAAAAAAACTCAGAATATGGCTTCCTGGATTAAGTCTGATAATAATAATAAACTTTGATTAAAAGTTAAACTCCATTGCTGTTTTTGAAGTGTGATATTTGACACTAAAATATGTTTTGAATAGTTTCGTATGATAAATTACATAAAACTTTGGCATTATTTTGCATTCACGTGACATCATAAACTATGGAGAAATTTATTTATCACGCAGAATATTTTATGGGATAACTATGCGGATTTTGTAATTATTTTGAAACAATACATACACAGTTTATCTTTTTAAAATAAACACATATTTTAACAATGCATTTCAAAATTATTGGTTTAGTATTTTATTTGTATCTTAAGATATGATGATGTGTTTTAATTATTCAATAGACATCACTGGTTCATTTCATTAATTAGCTGTGCCCTATAATCTCAATAAAAGTACTCCTTTTAAGTGAATTTATTTTAAATTAAAAAATATGAATGTATACTACTGGCCATTAAAATTGCTACACCAGGAAGAAACGCAGATAACAAAATGATATTTATTGGACAAATATATTATACTAGAAATAACAAGTGATTCAATTTTCAAAAAACTTTGGCTGGATAGATCCTGAGAAATCAGTACCCAGAAAAACCACCTCTGGCAGTAATAACAGCAGTTATACTCCTGGGCATTGAGTGAAACAGAGATTGGATTGCATGTACAGGTACAGATGCCCATGCACCTTCAACACGATGCCACAGTTCATCAATCGTAGTAACTGGCATTTGGTGACGAGCCAGTCGCTCGGCAACCATTGACCAGACGTTTTCTATTGGTGAAAGATCTGGAGAACGTGCTGGCCAGGGTAACAGCCGAACATGTTCTGTATCAAGGAAGGTCTGTACAATACCGGCAACATGCGGTCGGGCATTATCCTGCTGAAACGTAGGGTTTCGCAGGGCTCGAATAAAGGGTAGAGCCACTGGTCGTAACACACCAGAAATGTAACGTGCACTATTCAAAGCACCGTCAATGCGAACAAGAGGTGACCGAGACGTGTATCCAATGGCACCCCATACCATCACGCCAGGTGATGGGCCAGTATGACGATGACGAATGCACGCTGCCAGTGTGCGTTCAACACGATGCCGCCAAACACGGATGCGACCATCATGATGCTGTACACAGAAACTGGATTCATCTGAAAAGATGACGTCTCGCCATTCGTGCGCCCAGGTTCGTCGTTGATCACACCATTGATATCGCTCTTGTCTATGACGCAGCGTCAAGGGAAGCCGCAGCCATGGTCTCCGAGATGAGAGTCCATGCTGCTGCAAACGTCGTCGAACTGTTAGTGCAGACACTTGTTGTCTTCCAAACCAGCGTTTCTCAACCTTTTTTGGCCAAGGCACACTTGTTGCGGGGAAAAAAATCACGAGACACACCACCATTAGAAAATGTTAAGAAATTAACTCTGTGCCTATACTGACTATAATAAAGTAATTCTCTTGAATAGGAATCAAATTAGCACAAAGAAAGTATTTTATAATTACTTTATTATGAAATATTAAGTAAACAGAATAGTGAAAAATTATAAAATACTTTCAGTGCGAAACCTGGGCCTGTTTGGCTGAACACAAAGCTGATATTCTGGCTGGAATCGAAGAAAGACACACACGTAACTCTTCGTCAACAGTTCTCAGTCTCTCTCCCTATTTAATTTTCATAACAATCATGCTTGAAAAGCTAATCTCACACAGATATGTAGTGGAAAAAGGGAGAAATGTAAAAATAGCTTTGTTTGCCAGAAAGGGGAACTCCTTGGCAGTATCCAACCAAAAACTGTCTAAAGGTAGATCAGCAAATCTTAGCTTGCAACCACGATTTTGTCTCAGTTCAATTAGTTCCTCCTGCTCCTGTAAAGTCATTTCCTTTCAAACAACTTATGCTGAGCTATAAGGGTCCCTAACCCAGTCAAGGCATTCAGTGGAGACTGAATAAAAATAAAATGACAACTTCTCCTCAAGAGTTTTTAAATGCTTAACTATTATCTCACACAGTGCAGCAGTGTGAACACCTTGCCATTGCATGGTGAGTGTGAACATTTCAAGATTGCCACTTTCCACGTGTTGATGCCAGAGTTGCACCTTTGAATGGAATCCATTTATTTTATCTGTACTTGTAAGCAGGTTTTCATTTCGGCCTTGCATTCGGGTGTTCAATTCATTCAGATGATGAAATATATCTGCCAGGCATGCCAGCCTCGCACACCACTCATCACTTGCAAGCTACTTTGCGTAATATGACCCCTCATTTGTCAGAAACACTTTAAGTTCCACCCGCAGCTCATACACACGAACCAAGACCTTGCCACGCGACAACCACCGAAGCTCCGTATGAAACAGCAAGGTTTTATGCTTTGCTCCCATCTCCTCACACAAAGCTGCAAATATGCGACTTTTCATGGGTCGTGACTTTACAATGTTTACCATGCGCACAACATCATCCAACACATGAACTAAGGCTGATAGTAAAGTCTTGGCTACGAGGGTCTCGCGGTGTAAAAAAACAATGCGTAATAATCACATCTGGATTTCTTTCCTTCACTCTGCATACAAAGCCTTTGGTGCGCCCGACCATGGCTGCAGCTCCATCGGTGCAGACACTTGTGCAGTTTTCCCACTTAAGTCCTCCTTGTTCAAGGTATTCTGATGTGACCCGAAAAATTTCTTCTCCTGTTGTTTTTTCTGGCAATACCTTGCAAAAAAGAAGTTTTCTCTAATTGCATCACCATCAACAAAACGCACATTAGCTAAGAGTTGAGCATGTCCACTGATATCAGAAGACTCGTCAAGTTGCAATGCAAATTTCTCACTGATAGGGATGTTTTTCAAAACCACACTTTCGATGTCTGCAGACATGTCATTAATACGTCTGGAAATTGTGTTGTTTGAGAGAGGGACTTTGGCTATTTCCTTTGCTGCTTCAGGTCCGAGCATCTCCTCTACAATAGCTTTGCAGGCAGGAAGTATTAATGTCTCTGCCACAGTGTGCGACTTTTTTGTCTTGGCTATAAGTTCAGCAACTTGATAGCTAGCTTTTAGAGCTCTTTCATTTACCTTTGTTGTTTTTCTCATAAAAGTTGCCTGTTTCTCCATGTTGTCACGCAGGCGAACAAAATAGTCCACATTCTTGTTTTGAAGCAAAGGGTGTTTCGTTTGGAGATGGCGTTTAAGTTTGCTTGGGACCATAACACTGTTAGCTAGCTTTTCACCACACACTACGCACAGTGGAGTTGGTTTGTGTTCATCTCCAGTGAAAGTAAATCCAACTGAAATATAGCTTTCGCTATATTGCCTTGCGCCAGAGAATTTAACCATCTTTGCTTTCTTTTGACCCCCACTCATACTCGGGCTCTCATCTGGATCCAGATTTTGTTCAGAGTCCAGTTCTTTCCTTTTCAAAAACTTGTCCATCACTGCAGTATCAGTGTCTTTCTCCTCACAGCAGCCGTTGTCTCTCTGACACTGTGTGAGGCGTCTGCCTGCGTCTCATGGGGAGGGAGGCAGGGGGAGGAGTTATAGCACTGCACAGCGCCGTGACCACCTATGACACCGACGGGGGGAGTGGCGGGAGGAGTTATAGCGCTGCACAGCGCCGTGACCACCTATGACACCGACGGGGGGAGTGGCGGGAGGAGTTATAGCGCTGCACAGCGCCGTGACACCCAGACCCGGCAGCACACCACGGTGCTTCAGACGGCACACTGGTGTGATGCGGAACAGCGGTTGGGAACCGCTGTTCCAAACGACCCCGTTTCTTGACTCACGGCTCGTGACGTGGTTGCACGATCAATTATGGCCATGCGGATAATATGCCTGTCTTCTCGGCTGCTAGTGATAGGTGGCCGTTGAGATCCGGCATGGCGTTCCGTATTACCGTCCTGAACCCATCGATTCCATATTCTGCTAACAGTCATTGGATCTCGACCGACGCGAGCAGCAATACTGCGATTAGATAAACCGCAATCCCGGTACGCTACAATTCGACCTTTATCAAAGTCAGAAACGTGCTGGTGCGAATTTCTCCTTCTTACATGAGGCATCACAACAACTTTTCACCAGGCAACAACGTTCAAATGCAATTTGTGTATGAGGAACCGGCTGAACAATTTCCTTTATTTAAACACAATGTAAGTGTCGCTACTGACGCCTGCTTTGTCTGAATGCGCTGAAAAGCTAATCATTTGCATATCACAGCACCTTCTTCCTTTAGTATAAATTTCACGTCTGTAACATGTCGCCTTCTTGGTGTAGCAATTTTAATGGCCAGTAGTGTATTTAATTCATAAAAGTTTTTTTTACAAAATAAATATTTTTTAACGAAATAAGAATTTATATTAAAAAATGTTTATATAGAAATAATATTTTTAATATCTTTTAATAAGGAAATTAGTACAAATCTTAACGCCTAATTCTCTGACATTGAACAATGATCATGTCTCAAGACTTGCTAGATTTTATTGATTCACAATAATACATAGAGCAATCTCAAATCAGAAGAATTTTCTCCCTGCATTGTCTGTGTGCATTTTGCTGAGTTATAGGTAATATACGAGAAAATATTAAAGATCGGTTATATTGAGTTACTGGAAGAATAATGCCTATAATAAGGTCACAAAAGCATTTGGATTCAGCTCCCACATTGTTAACTTAAGGGAATTATTGAAGGTAACAAAACTAAGATGACTTATAAATGCCAATTTTATTTATCTTGAGATTTCAATTCATTATTACTGGCTTCGTATGGAAATTAATAAAATATAATTCAGTACCATTATTTTATTTTTCAAATTTCTATTTTTTTCTCTATTTTGAGAATTACAAAATAGAGCAAAAAATAAAAATTCATCCCTCATATAGCTAATTGAAAACTAATTTACTATGATTGTACCAAAATTACATCTCTTAAAAATAAATTTATATTTTTGGATCATAATTAATCAGTTACAAATATAAAGTTTGTTATTTATCAATATATTTTATAACAATCATTTTATAAAAGAATATATGAAACAAAAATAAACATTCGTGCAAAAAGATATTCAGTAGTATTTCTTTTTAACAGATTATTGACAAATGCGAATTCTTATCAATTTCACATTCTACTTTCGTATGAATGTGAAAAATATTTTTGTTTGAAAATATATGTTATTGAGGGCACATATAGTAAAAACATGTCGTATTTTTCTCATTGAAAAATATATTCTTTAAAAACTCTTAAAATCCATAGATTTTTACACAAAAGAAGAATATAGCAATTTAGCTATGCCTTTCGCAAAAGAATAAAATGTTCCAGCAAATGCATGCCCTAGTTTTCATTGTAAACAAGAAATTTGCTATACATTCATTCCTTTTTTTTTTTTTTTTTAAAAATAAAATATATTTTAAGCTTGAGCTTGGAATCATCACCTGGCAATTGTCATGAATACATGCATATCATTTCAGTCGTGTAAAATCATTTATACATTAAATATTTATAAATGCGCTTATGCTTTTCTTAACTTGTTCTTCATCCAGTATATGGAGAATACTTTAAATTTGGAAATATATGTTATTGCTTCTATTTGTAATTCAATAACACGCAATATTTCGGTCAAGGGTCGTTTAACTACCATTAGTGCTTAAAAATTTGTTTTCAATTAAAATAATGTTTTTATTCAGTGAAATTTTAAATGGAATGTAAATTTGATAAACACAATTTAAGTGAAATGCGTTAAACAATTTACTTAATTGCACTGTTGTTCCACTTGCTTTACAATGTTAGTTGATCTAGGGATATATTGAGCACAAAATTTATTTCTGAACCTTCATCCTTAATACTATAATAGTTGTAAGCTGTTGTAAATTTTTTCCAATAAACTGCTCTACCACGAGTTGGAATTTTTAATTCTGGCTTTCACTGCTGCAAGGGAGAAAATCTACAACCTCTTGTGAATTTTGCTTTCATGAATTTCATAGTTGCGTGAGAAGGTGGCGCTTCAGCGCAAGATTGAATGCAAGGAAATAATTGCAGTATTGATAAACTATGCTTTATTAATGTCGGAATTCTTGAAACAAATAAGAATCCATGCATCTCAAATAGATGTTCAATGAAGACTTTTAAAAGTAAAAGAAATTAGACAGTATATAATTGAATTTAAAAAATAGAGCATGTTATATATATAATATGGTTTTGACGGCTTGAACACAACCACCAACCAGAAGGCAGCATTACAATAGATTGTTGTAAAATGTGTGGACGTTTTGGAAGACTGCAACTTTACTGGAGGAAAGAGACTGATTTTGTGTATCTGCACGATTACTTATATTATAACATTTACAACATTCGTCTTTAATCGCATAGAAACGGGCATAATAAAATAATATAAATCAATAAAAATAAGTATACATTAAGAAAATAGAAAATTTCAAGCCATCCACTACTTATATTAACATGATACGACCGAATACACTTTTAATCCACATAATGGTAATAGTTTATTTAATTTAAACTTAGATAAAGATTTTGTAAACAGGTCAACAATTTTCAGGTTAGAAGAAATATAATGAACGTTTATATCATGACAATTCAAGAAATGACGAATAAATTTTAATTTAATGTCTATATGTTTTAATCGACCTTTGTTATTTTCATTTGTAACACATTTAATATAAGATTGATTATATTCAGAAACCATTATTTCTTTAATATCAGTTAATTCAGAAATGTTTTTCAACCACAATACATCTTGTATGGCTTTACTTAAGGCAATATTTTTTGCTTCTGTAGAAGGTAAGGCAATACAATTTTGTTTTTAGCAAGACTAAGACATTGGATAATTATTAAACAAAATTATGTTACCTGAAATAAATTTTGTGTCATTTGGGTTTGCACCCTTTTAGAATCAGCATAGACTTTTAAGCATGGATTTTTATCCACACACTTTTTATATTCCAGTTTTAAAGTACCTATCAAATATCTCAAAAAATTTTTTATTGCACTCCAAACACTATACGTAGAGTTTTCTTGAAGTTGACTCAAGCAGTTTACAGCATAAAGAATATCAGGACGAGAGATATATGCAAAACAAATTAAAAATCCTGTAAGTTCACGGTAGGGTCCACAAAAAGTATTTCCTTTTTCAAAATCAGCTGCTGTTGCTCCTACTTCCATGGGAGTAGAGACTATATTTGCATTAAACATTCTAAATCTGTTTAATAAATTCAAAATATATGCTTCTTGATTTAGATACAGTCCATCAGGTGTAAGCATTATTTTAGTTCCTAAAAATTCAGAAATTGTCCCAGATTTAGATAGTTTAAATATTCTTTTAATTATAATCCTATTATAATTTTTATTTCTCAATCATCAGTACCAGATATTAATAATTCTTCCACATAAAATGTCATTAAAAGACTTTTATTTTTAGAATAACATGTTAAAAGGCATTGTTTACTACTCAACGGTTTAAAGCTTAATTTTAGAATAAAATTTTTACATATTATTGTCTAGGTGACTGCTTAAGTCCGTATAAGCGTTTCTTTAACCGACAATTCCTGTCACTATTATCGTCATATTCTTCTCGTTGATCCAGGTAAGTAATTTCTTTTGATTCCCTATTGAAAAATGCAGCTTTGACATTCGGTCAATAAGCATTAAAGTTTTATTGAAGAATAATGTTAAACATTATACGTAATGCAGGAATACTGATACCTCGTGAAAAAATCTTATCTTAGTTCACTCCTTCTCTTTGCATAAAACTCTGAGTAACAAGTCGAGCTTTATATTTTCAGTCTCGTTTTTCTTTTAAAATCTATTTACATGAAATTTCCCGTTTCCTATGTGCTAATTTTTCAAGATACCAAACTTTGTTCTTTTCCAGGGACTGTATTTCTTCATCCATTGAAAGACTCCGTTCTTCTGCCAGTGAAGATAAATATTTAAAAGACAACGAATTTTTAAAAATTACCATCACTTCATAAACTTCTTGTTCAGGCTATTTAACTGGTGGTTTCTTTTGATTTTGCAATCTTTTCAAAGTTTTTTCTGTGATAATTGTTTTAGTAATATTTTCTTCACTACTAATTTCCTCGATATCATCTTCAATTTTCCGAAATAATGGAAGCCACATTCAGAATATTTTTTATCTTTTAAATATATTTTTCCTTCTTCATTAAATACAACGTTCCTTGATACCTTATTTGTGTCTGGATTCATTAAATGATATCCCACTGTCGAGTAATCCATAAATATCCTCCTGATTGAATTCTTGTCTTCCTTTGAGAGGGTGGAATCAACATGCATGCATCACATCAAATACTCAAATGTTTTGAAGATCGGGATCTTTATAATTTTTTTTATAAAAAGTACAGTTCCATATGGAACTATTTGGAATTCTGTTTCTTAGGTATGCAGTGGTTAAAATTGCATATCTACAAAATTTCTTGCTAAGTTTTGATTCAAATATTAAAAAGCTCACCTTTTTTTTTATAACAATGCTCGATTGGCACTCTCAGTAATTTCGTTTAAAAGTGCGATGGAAAGAGGAACTGGGCTTATTGTAACACCAAATTTAGCAACACATTTAATGCGTTCACTACAAATATTCTTTTGCATTATCACATCTAATTTTCCGTACTGAAGGATTTGATTTAAAAAAATCTTAATTCATTCACAACGTCACTTTTTCGTTTGAACTAACGAACTTCTATAAAACGCGTATAATTATATATATATATATATTAATGACATAAAATAACGCTCACCTGTAGCTTTAGATGAGTCAGTCGAGCCACAATCATCTGTGTGGAACAATGTCATAGGATGCCCTTTGCTTAGGATCTTTTCTTATAGGAGATGAACTTTGTTTAGCAAAAGTACAAACTTCACAAAATTTATCAGAGGTAGGCAATCCAAGTTCTTTGAAGGTTTTTTAGAGGAATGTTCAAGCCCTCAGCGCCAAAAGTCATTTTTTTGCAGTAGGAGAAATTTCACAATTTGGGACAAAGTCACTATTGCATTGTTACAAATATATTATTCGCTGTTATCATGATAACCCAAACAAATATTTTCTTTCTCATTTTCGATGAACACTTTTTTACTTCTAAAAATAACGCTATACCTAATTAAATATGCTTTACAGAAACTAATCTATTGAGTTCAGGAACAAAAAGTACATTCTCTAAAGTTATTTCAATTCCATTAGATATTTTGTCTTGTAAACTTCCTATATTTTTCACTCCCAATGCAGTGGAGCGGGATGCACACAGAAGAGTTCTTGATGACGGTAAATGAAAATAAACCAGTATTTTTGAGAGCATATATTACCCCGGAATCAATAATGAATCTTTTTGGGCTTCTAAAAGTGAAATTACTAAATGAATACAGAAAAAAATCGAGATACGATTTAAAGCATCTATAGTCTTGAAATCTATTTTGGAGTTCTGTCTATATTCCTTTTAGCTTTTTTATGTACTCGTTGAGTTTTTCTTGTTTCATAAGGGAATAATTTTTTTAATTTGAGGAAAATGAGAAAATGTTTTATTTTTAATGTCCTCTTGATAAAATTGTAACTTAGTTTGAAAACTAAATGTACACTGTGAGAGGTTAGATATTATTTTATCTTTCCTCTGCAATTGTAAATTCAGTGTTTGTAAATATCCATTTGACATCAGTCAAAAACATTAAGTCTTGTAACCTCTCATCATCGTCTAGTTCTGAATAGGTTATTTCATTTTCTTTCAGAAATGTAGTTACCTGATCAAACAAATCTATAAATTGATTTAATGCATTATTGCTATATATAACCATTTAACAATGCAAAAGAAATGAATGTCATTTGGAAGCGCTTCGTCCTTTAATTCTTCAAGGAAATTTTTGAATTGTCGATGATTTTTTGCATTGGTGCGAATGTAATTTTTAATGTGTAATACTGTTTTCATTACATCAGAAAAAATTTTTTGTAACGAAATGTTCTCGGTAAATATGAATCGATATGAAATGTGGAATTTGAGAATTATTTTTTAAAAGCCCAATAAGACCGATCTTTTTTTACCCAGAATTGCCAGTTTCCACGGTTTGCATTGCTTATAAATTTATTAAGAGGTATATAAAAAGTTTTCATTATAGAATCTAATGCATTTTTAATATCGAGACCACGGGTTGATTCTTGAAGTGATACTAAATGTAATAATTTTTCTTTAAAAAAAAAAAAAAAAAAAAACGCATGACAACTGCCAGTTGAGGAAGGTCTGTGATATATGTCGATTCATCAAAGACTAAACTGAATGCAATACTGTTCTTCAAATCATTTTTTAAAGTTATATTCTAGAGGTGTATTAATAACAGTTATAAATCGTTCGGTTGTGTGTTTCGAGATGGGCAAACTTTGTGCAAGGCTGCATTATTTGAATCTAAAACTTAGAGTACATATTTTAAGATTTTTTTTAAAACAAACTCTCTATTCGGGTGTTTTTCACGACCAATGTTCCAGGCAATAACAAATCTGGCTTCAGCCCCGTGATTAGCTTATCTGCTAAGGGTTATCAAAATTGACTGTTGTTTATTTAAACTTGAATTTAAAGATTCAGCAATTTATCTGATTATACTTTGGAATTGAATGGATACTGATTAGAAAACTGAGGATGATTGGTTTCATAATGTCGATGGGTCAATATTTTGCTTTATAATTTTTGATCGTAGAATTACAAATAACACATGCCTTTCCGATGTTGTCAATAAAAAACTAATTTTCCTTTTTCTCATTTTTAAAACTTCTATTTTCTTGATAGTATCTTCTTTTTTTATTTTCGTTCTCGATCACCATATTTTTAAAAGAATTTTAAATAAATAAAGAGATTCAGAAAATACATGTTCGGTGTTATTAAAACAAAAACTGCAGGTGTTACCTACTGCGAAGCAAACTATAATTAACTTACTGAAAATTCCAGATTATATCCGTAGCTAGAGAGATAAAAACTGTTTTCTCCAGAGCACAATGTCAACTGTCCTTTGCAATGAAAGCTTACCAATTCAAAATCTGTCTGTAGTTAGTCGATAACTGACGATTAATTAATTCACTGTTTATGTTCGGCCGCGCAGTTTTCTATGAGTTTTATCATTCTAAACTTGGACGGAAATTTAAGTTTGTTTCAACGTAGCACTCAGTCTTTCATATTTGTTTTTGTAATTTAAAAGACATTGAAACACGGAACTGTAATAATTTTTTAATATATAATAATACAAAAATGAAAATTGAACTCGGCTACATTTATCGATGGCCACAAATAATCCTTTAAAAAGCCGCAGGCATAGTCCCTTGGTTTAATTCATGATATTTGGAGTATTCATTAAGAAAAAAACACACGTGTGAAATGGAAATATTACTCAATGGAATTATAGGTAACAAAGTTGTAAAGGCGCTTACATTTACAAATGTACTTATATTTACTTATTAAAATATTTTCAAGAATAATTTTCATGTTATGAGAAATATCGTTATAACATTATATAAGATTGGATTAAAAATCCAAGTTTAAATCTTATTTCTACCGACAAAAATAACTACAAAAATCTTTATACCATTTGAAACATTCATTTTCTGACTTTTAGCTCTCTGGATTCAAATGATTTCTAAAATCTTGATCTGAAATTAAGAACTAAATAGTCTAAATCATCGCACATCTTATTGCACAATCTTCTTTATCTGGAGATAAATAATTTTCAACATTTTAAAATTTTGATATAATTGAAAATGTATTCACTGATTTTCACAAATTTTGTGAGCATTTTGCATATCAAAGGAGGATATTTCTAAATTTAATGCCAGCACAGCATAGGAAGCAGCGTTGCATTTTTAGCTCGAGCTTAGATATTTCATACATAGCTATATTTACAAACACATATTAATTTGACTTATATATTCAAAGAAAAAAGTCACTTAGAAATCAATAAATTAAACGCTATTGTTAAAAATACGAAAATAGGAGATGCATATCTATTTAAGAGATAAGATTTTATTTTTGAAAATTATTCTAAAGATTAATCTCACTACTCGATATTCATTACACGCATCTTTTATACAAATGCTAATTTTGACTCCAATTCACTTTTTGGATTTCGCTCTTTCTGCTGTTGCTGATCGTCTTTATTTTACTGGAGATAATGGTATCGTATTCATGGTTATTCATGGTTCCTGTATTCATGGTTATTATTGTTGTGATTTTTAAATGGGTAAACCTAATTGAATAAATATTTTGTGACGCAAACAAATAGAGATCCGCGTGACACACTGGAAATTTCAATACTATAAAACGTTAGGATGTAACAAACGTATGTATTATTATACCGTTCAATAGATAAAAGTTGGTACAAGAAATACTATTTAAAAGGTGATCGGTTTTTTGTTTTTTTCCTAAAAATGTTTAAAATACATCAAAATACGTAAAACAAGTGCTAAAGTTCTAAATTTTTAAAACCTACACATAGCGATATTTCTACTGGAAAGTATAATATAATGCTATTTGAACGAACTTTCAACTGTTATATAGATATATTTCAAATTCAAAATTACATTAAAATCTAATTAACTTTATGTAAAATTTTCCAACTAATGTTCTTTAAGTAAAATTCTGTAAATTCATAAGAATATTATTCGGAATCAAAATCTGCTGATCCGTTTTTAAAGGAAATAACGCTTTGAAAGATGCCACCATTAGAATCTCAAGTGCAGGTCCTTCTCTCCTGGGATTATTTTCGAAATGTGCGCATTGATTCTCTTGAAAGTAATACATCATTCGGAATTTTAATACTTCGGTTAGTAGCGAAAATGGAATGCATTTAATTAAACATTTTCAAACTCGTTTTCTAACTTTAGTTCAAACTTCCTTCCATTTGTGAATTTAATACTTAGATTTAAGATAATGAAAGAAGAAAGTTTCACTGACTTAATTTTGGAACAAAACGGCCATTCTGAAGTGAAAATTTCTTCGAGTGATAACCGTTGAGATTTTTCCGTAACTAGTATTTTCTTAATGTTCATTTTCAACAGTTTATTTCAGCTCTGCGTGAATTTCATTTCAAAATGAGAATCTCAAGTAAGAACATACGCAAGCATTTAGGACAAGAAATAACCATTAAAAGGGCAGAACATACATAAAAAGTTTCTTATTTCAATTATTTTTCTTTCTTAATATTCTAAATAAATGAAGTCACTGTTGACAATTAGACTTCCAAAAAGAATATCAGTGAAACAAGATTCTTCTTCTTGTTATTTGTACCGTTTTTATGCTAATTTTATTCATTTTGATTACTTATTGTTGATTCCATATTTTTAATGCTTCTCTGAGTTTACTGTCAAAAATGTTTACTTTAAAATTTCACGCGATAAATTGACATAAAAGTTCTCCTACACAATTGAAAATATAATCACATTGATTTAGTAAAATATTTTCTAACAGAATAATAGTTTTCTTAATAAAAATGTAAAGTCATTTAGAAAGACTTTTAAACCTCATATCTATTTACTAATACAAGATGTATAATCATTGGAAAGTATTGGATATTTTTGTAATGAAAGTAAAAAAGCGAGTCTTGAAATAGCATTAAAAATTACTGCTGCAAAGAGGAGTAATGGTTTAAGTCTATTTTATGATTTTAATGATGTTTAATACTATTTTAAGATTTAATGAAATTTAGGTGAAATTTCTATCATGTTTCTGTGTTACTTTATTGATATTTTGTCCTTCATTTATTTATGAATTATTTTTCAGAAGTTCACTCCACCGTGAGATCCCTGCTCACAAAGCTGATCCAGAAGGGAATTCGTTACTCATATCTCCTCTCTGAACAGAACCTTTCCAAGACGATACGAAGACTCAGTAGAGTGGGCAGAGAATCCAAGGAGCTCACCGTAATAGTCTTGGTGGATTTCTCTGACTTCAAGTACCTACTCGATAAAGTAAAAAAAAAATTTTATTTTTATTTTTTATTTATTTATTTATTTATTTATTTTGGAACATAAATGTCATTACAACGGATGGGAAAGTTTACATGAAAGGAAAGGAATTCAAAACTTACGTAAATCATTGCTAGAAATAGAAACACTTTAATATCTGAAATGGTTTGTTTTAATTACTTAGTGTTTGTTAAACAGTCTATTAATACCTCTACTCCATATATTTTGAATGTATTTGAAAGACAATTTCTCAGGGCCATCTTCGTCCAGTATAAGAGAGGAAGTTGTCAAACCTGATTAAAATTATAATACAGACTGTATGGGCAAAACAAGTAACACAGGTTAGAATGAGTAAAATAGTAAATATTTTGTAGTACAATATACATCTGGGGAAGCTCATAGAAACGCAGTTAAAACCGCTACTTTTAAAAGTAGCGGATGACCTATGGAATCTCAATCTAGAGAAAGACCTCCAGCTAGACACTAAAAAGACGTTTAAGAGTGTTTTAAAGAAATGGGAATTCGAGAAGTATTGAAAAGAAAACTCTAGAAAACGCGTAGTTCAGGCAACTAAATCCAGTAAAAAGTTGCTCGTGTAAAGAAGATTACTTAAAAAAAAACACCAGGACCACCACACATCATAATGGTATTGAATATAAATAATAATGTTGAAGTGGCATATGCTTGTTTGACATATTTCTTATGAGGAGAATTCCTCCAACAATGATATAATTGGTCACTAAGTATTTAGCCTTGTCCAGCCGTAAATCTAAATGAGATTCTCAGAGTAAAAGATTTTTATCTCTATTCCAGCTATTATTGAACAATGAAAGAAGGATATTATGAATCTGAGCACGGCTGTTGGAATGCAGCATGGGGCTTTTCCTGGAATTTTTCTTAACGATGTATGAATACTGTTCATAACATTTGGCAAGCATAAAAACAACAACTAATGATAAGTGATTAGTGTTTCGAAATTTTATGCATAATACAGAGCGGGAACAACCTCAGTTACGTAGGCTGTAGGGCCATCGTGAATGGAAATACACGAAGTAACACGTCTATGTACAGAGTCAATGTTAATACGGATTACGTACTGAGGAATGGCTTTCCATTCCTTGCCAACCATTTGCCAAAATGAGTTTTCCGAAGAAGGCAGTGGCTGCGTCTGTAAGTGGTGCTCAATCATCCAATCATTGCTGTGGGGTCAATAGCAGTCTTCTTAACAGAGACCCTGAGCGCAGGAAATTAGCAACCAATCGACATCAAATGGCTCTGCTCTATATAAGTGCATTCAGGGTGTCTTGCAAATGCTGCAGAATTTCAGTAGATGCCGAGTCACCACTCCCTCCCATCGGACGTGTCAATTCACGCGTGTTGACGTCACTTTGGCTTCCTACAAACAATTTACAGTTCCAACCTTCTTCGCCACAGCCATTGCGCTATGGAAACGTCCAAGTATCTGCCACCTGCGATTTCCCGTAAAAAGCAACCTGTCCTCAGTTCAGTCATCATGTCCCTCGTAAACTCATCCGTCTGGCAGAACTGACTCCATCGACGATGACTTTTCATTCTCTGCAATTACAGGAGTCTTTTGCGATTGAACAAACTTTCAACGATTATTTTCCAAACAGCAATAACGGCGCGAATATTTCCTTCCTGCCGGTTTCTTACTTTATATCTTATCTTACATGTGTTGGAGAGCCGCGCATTTCACAATATTTGCATAACTCGATAAGGTGTGTCTTGAAATTTGCATAATTTTCTGGTCATTTTTCTTGGTGTTGCATTTTTAATGTCAGGCGTTTTTAATGAAAAGTCATTCCAAATTTCAAAATATTTTTCAGAAAAGTAAACGTTTAAATGCTCTTTAGTAACTTTCAACCATCTTGATCAAAAGCGCCTTGAATGACCTTTGCTTTTGTGTTCTAGACCACTCTTGTGTTTTTAGGTTTAAATTAGGAGAACATGCAAGCCATTCCTACCCAGTATTGAGATCTTGAAAATTATTTTTTAATCACTCCTGGAATCTATTGACAAGAATATAGTGCGCTTGTCGAGTCTTTTCTTAAACCGTGATAAAATCATAAAAATCAATCGTGAATGATTCTTGTTTTCCGTGTACTTTACTAACAGAATTTCTGTTGCTTTTTAAAATGCTTTTATGAACAAGACTACAATTTTTAAGCAAAATTCGATAGTTTTAGACTTATGATATAAATTGATTTCTAAATCGTGATCGAGAGAGAGAGAGGCATATGAATAGTGCTTTTCCACTTACAGAAATCCTTCTTCAAATCTTTATAATTATCCCACAAATATCGCGCAAAATTGAGAGTTATATAGTGATTTGTTTGATTTTCCTTTTTAATCGCATATTTCTCTTTTAGATGTACAGCCAACGAAAGTTGAATTCTAATACGAAGTATTTGATCGTAAATGATGGTTGGGAACCTTCTAACCCAGAAATTGAAGAGCCGCAAACTGTCCATTATTCCGTAGACATTCAGATGCTACTCCTTAAAAGAAAATTCAATGACAAATTCTCATTGGTGCTTTCTGATCTTGTTTTTAATAATTCCAGAACAGATCTTCCTAAATTTAAAATGTGGCAGGTAAAAATTATATTCTTTATATAAGTTGAACTAAAGCAGTTTTAAGGTAGTAAAGCTTTCTTTTTACAATCATATTATCGGAAAAAAAACTAACAGTTTGAAATGAAATACAAGTAGTGTGCGGATGCCGGAGCTGGCGCAGTGATGTTTAGGCCATAAAGCGCCCCCCATTAAATTTCCACCCCCTTTTAAAAACAATGGCTCGCAGCGCCACCATTAAATTTCTACCCACTTTTAAAAACAATGGTGTGGAAACCTACCATTAAATTTCCACCCCCTTTTAAAAAACAATGGGTGTCAAACTCCCCATAAATCTGAACCCACTTTTAGAAAGTAATGGCTCTCAAACCCCCATTAAAACCCCACCCACTTTTAGAAAGTAATGGTTCTCAACCCGCCATTAAATATTCATTCCCCTTTAAAAACAATGGCTATAAAATTCCCATAAAAACCGCACTCACTTGTAGAAATTAATGGCTCTATTTTTATCCATTAAATATCTATTTTTATCCATTAAATATTATCCATTAATATTTTTATCCATTAATGGCTCTATTTTTATCCATCGTCTTGCCAAAGACCGAGTTGTTCATAAGTTTGTAGAAGTCTTTCTCAAAGTCATTGGCTGCCTTGGTCCTCATTTCCGTGTTTAAGTCTATGTACTTCTTCAACCAAGGAGACTGCTGAAACTCCAACACTTTATGCACCTTTTTGATCTTAATCCCCAAATGCAGCAGTTGCTTCAAAACCCTGTAATGAACCACATAATGCTCTTTGTTATAGAGCGTCGTCAGTAGTTTTGACTGTTTTGAGCCATCGGGCACCCTGCTCTCAGGTGCTAGAGGTAGGTCTGAATGGAGGTTGTGCAGATGCGTTGGGTACTCTAAGTCACAATCCACGATGTATCCTTTGTCTGAGTCATCCGCTACTTGGGTCACATCTGACACAGTGCTCCACCTGAAGCCACCGTGTGGTAGGTATTGACTCATGGCCCATCCATAGAGGTTGTTAGCATTAAGGTACATCAGGTAGTTGGACTTCTTGTTCTCGTCATAGTCCTTCATGTACTTGTTCGCCCTCGCATATCGGTTACAGCACTGAGAGATGCCTCCTCTGGTCCCCTTTTCCAGCATGAGTATCATGTCATAGTCTGTCAACAGCTCTAGCTCGACCTCCGTGGTTTTGAGCATGGCATCCCAGGAGAGTCCGGGTGCGGTGAAGTACCATGCTGGATCCAACTTATAGGTCTTTAGACAGACATCTCTAAAGTGTTCCATGATGTCGGCTAGTATGAGTACATCAGTCTTCACATACAAATCGGAATATTCACCCAATGTCTTAATGTTGAAGGTTCTTCATACCGTTTTGGCGTGCTCGTAGTCCTCATCCTTTATGTGTGACTCATTTAATTGGTTGTAGAAGTCTTCTTGTGGAGGCAGCTTGGCTTCTTTCTCATTTGTCCCACGAGTCCATGTAATCGTATGGATAGACGCCTTTTCGGGTGACGAGGTCTAGCTTGTCCATCGGGAAGTACTTGGCTGTCTCCCTGAACTCCTTTACGTTCTTCGCAAGACTGTCTCGGCTAGCGGCCATGAACTTGAACGAGTCGAGAAACCTCAACTTTATGCCAGGCAACTTTACTATCTTCCCATCGCCTACATCTAACATCTTTGTCCCGACCTCCTTGCTGAACGAAATGTACCTCTCCTCGTTGTTCGGAATGACATCAATGTCCCCTTTCTCCCCACCGAGCTCCTTTATGAAGAGATGGGCGTCGTAGCCAGACAGGTTGTGTATGAACACCGGAATGAACGAAGGCTCTTGGTACTTTAGGTTGCAAAGGTTGTGAGCAGGTCCTCTGTAGTTCGATTCACATTTTGCCGGATCGAGAAGATGGTCATGATCTCTGACTTTTCGGAAGTCTGGTTCATCCGAAGGTGAATAGGGGGAGGGTTCCTTCCTGATATCTCTGTCACAGATATGACAAACATGGGTCCTTTGGAAATGCTCTTCATCTTCAGTGGTCATTTTAATAGGTTGCTTCTTATCATAAATATTCTTTATCGCTAGCGCCTCAGCCTTCACTGTATCAAAGAACAGTTTGGTGGCATTGGGTCCTCTGTACGTGATTGGTGCCTTATAGTCTGCGTGTTTATATTTGATGTAGACAGTGAAGCTCATAGGCTCGTGCTTTTGATACTTATGCAAGAAGAATGCGTCTTTATCGGGATGGCAGGTGTTTATCTTGTTTGTCAAGCACTCGAAGTCTCCGTACATCACAAAGGGTACTCGCAATGACCTTTGGTAGTTTTTGAACCTCAGAGATTCATATTCCTTAGGCATTACAATCTTTACAGGCGTATTCTTCCTACAATCCGTTTCATGTTTTTGCAGATCTTCCTCAGAGTGATAAAATAACAGGCACCTTTCACAGGGATATACTCTTTTATCATGTTTAGTTAATTGAGCACTTATTAATTTCGACTTGTCTTTTATCCAACAGTAATGACTGTTTCCTTCCTGATTCTTTGTGTACAGCAAATTGACGTGTTTGTCTTCCTTATTTTTAGTGATTCTCAATGGGTAAATGTCATTACCTTCGTATGAATATATGTTCACCGATATGTCATTCAACTTCTCGAACCTGTTAAATACTCTGTCTTCCATCTTCACTGGAAACTCAATGCCTTCGAACTTTAGCTCATTCTCATATGGCTTATACTTCGTGACTCTTTGGGCATCTTTTTCTGCTGGGTGCAGTGCTGAGAGTATTGCCCACATAAAACACTTATTATCCTCATTTTGTACGTTAATGACTGCTTTTTTAGCCTTAATTCTTTTGGGCAGATCAATGTAGGATGCCCCTCTCAGCGGGTTGTATTTATTGATCCTAACCTCAAGGCTTTTGATTCTGGCAAGCGTCCACCCTGAGCCCCTTGCCACAAACTCCTCCATTTCTGTCAGTAACTTTTGGATAACTGATCTGTAATAGTCTACCAAATCAGTGGATTCAAAGATGACTTCATTTTGTGTTTTGAAGTTCATCTCCATTTCTTCCACCCCTTTTTGATAGTCGCAAAGGAACTTAAAGTTGACCTTCAGACCATGTAGCCTCTTCAGATGTTTGGTGATGAGACCCCGAACAAGTGGTGAAACATCATTCAAAAAGTCTTTGGGAAGCATCAGATTGTGTTCGTTTGGGATGTCGTACGTCTTCAGCCGAGACTTAAATGCCGTCTCAACTTCAAGGGGAGTATATAGCCTTCTCTCTCGCGCATCTGAAAACAGGTCGGAATCGAATTTGAAGTGGCGGTTGAACAATACACTTTCAATGTACGCTATGATGTCTGCCTTCCTTCCTAACGTGGAATAACCTGCAATGCCACGCGTCCGACAAAAATCACGTAGTTGCTTGATGGTCATGTGATGCAGGCTCTGTATGTTGTCAAAGTCATCTCTGTGGTCCTCCTGAGAGGCCTTCTTTGGTTTATAGTTTTGATGGGCCTTAGTTTGCAAGTGCTTATCTATGCTTGATTCCTTAAATAACTTACCGCAACACTTGATTTTAAACCCCCTCTTTTTCTTCTGCTTGCTAAACAAGTCATCGTGGAAACTGGGGAAGCCGTTATGATTCGTTGAGTATGAATCAAGGCGATGAATGAGGGCGATCAGTTCCGCCTTTTTAAGCTTCGAGTATCCTCGAATATTATGTTCCCGACAGTAGTCTCGCAACTGTCGAACGGTTTTAGATTCCATCTTTATTATCTCTCTCTATATATATTTCGTTTCTTTAAATACTTAAAATATTGATCATTCAATTTTCATGGTGCCTGCTTGTTGAGAGAATCGTTGTTCTGTTCTCTTATCTCGTAAAAGCTGCCCTTCACATCTGAGGGGCAGCTTTTACTTTCATAGAACTTTTTCAGATTTTTCTCCATTGAAAGATCCACCCAATTGACAAAGTGCGTAAGATATTAAAGAAGTTAAAAGGAATACTTTTAATAATAAATGTCAGATGAAATGATGGAAATGTTAAGACACTTTGGTCTAGACAACAAAGTGCCTTCAACTCAAAAGTGTGAGCACGAATATATAACAAAAGATGATTATGAATTTTACGTGTGTATGACATGTCATAAAGAGCTCAGATACAATCCTAATAAACGTCCTCTAGATGGAAAGCAATTATATTTGATGATGAAGATGCAACAGAGGAGCCAAAGCAGAGTGAAAAATCTTACTAAATGGTTAAAAGGGTTTAATATCTCCTTAGAAGATGAGATTTTGGTTGAGTTTCTTAAATTTATCGATAAATATGAAGAATTGTTTCCAGAGCAGAAAAACTTAATCAGCAAAGAAAACGTTTTATTTCATCTGTTACGGAAAAGAGATTTTCAGGTACCACTTAAGTTACCCAAAATGAAGAAAACGCTTGATCAGAATGAAGAAATCTGTCGAACCGTCTTCGAAGCTTTAAACTGGAATTTTTAATAGCTTTTGTCAGCTATTAAAAATTAACTAAATCTTTCTTATCTATCCAACTACTTTCTGGATAACCTAACCACTTCACCAGGTATTTATTCCCCACCTTTTTGAGAATTTTTTCGATTTTGTACACATCATACCTTACCAGCTCATTTTCATAAAAGGTTCCTTTTACATCTTCATTGTTTAAATCCTTTATTCTATAAGTGACTGGATCGGTTTTTAATGCTTCAGAGATGACGAATACTTCTTCTGTAAAGGTTGCCTCATAACCTCTTCTGAAATTTGTTTTATATATTGATATTCGAACTATATCTCCTACTTGGTATTTGGATTTATGCAGGACTTTTTCTTTGAACAAATTGCGGTAGACTTCACCACTGTTTTTTTCTAGGCTGGCCTCAACCGGCATCATCTTTATACTTCTGTGGTAAGAGTTGTTATAATTTTTCACTAACTGATCCAATACATCTATGTATCTATTGGTATTGTTAGCCGCTAAATATTTCCGAATTTTACCGTTTAGAGTTCTGTTGAATCGTTTCACCACGGAGCATTTGATTTCAACGTTTTCAGTTGTGAACCAGTGGATTTTGTTCTCTTTAAACAGAAGTTGTGTCTCTTTGTTGATGAACTCTGTCCCCTTGTCAGTTTGGATTTTAAGAGGAACTCTCACTTTAAATATCTTCTTAAATGCCTTAGTCACTTCTTCTCTCGTTTTTCTACGAATAGGCACAGCCCACCCATATTTGCTGAAAATGTCAATGACTGTTAACAAATAGTTGTAGCCATCATTCGATTTTGAAAATGGCTTTAAAAATAACAAATCTGCTTGCCATTGATCATCAATATGTGACACATAAGTTCTTCTTCTTTTAAACTTACTGATGAGTGGTTTATGTTTTGTGTAAACATCTTGTTGATGTAAGAAATCTGAGACTCTTTTTCGACTTAAACCTGTTTTTCTACTGAGTTCGTTTATACCACAATATCCAGTCTCTGGATCATAATAAACTTTTTTGGGGTCCTCAGTTACCCCTTTAGCGGTAAAAAACGACTCTTTTTAGAACCGCAAACCGTGCAGATCCCTTTTATCATAGGTCTGCCGTTCTTAGAGGTAGCGTGCTGTACGTCTTTCGTCTCAGTGTGGGTTTTACATTTTAGGCAGTATATTTTTGAGCCCATTCCAAATGTCTTCTTTGCTTTGATAATTGGCTTCACAACAGCTCTATCTAACCTTTCACGGAGAGTTGGATTGGGAATATCCTCAAGCTCTTTTATCATGTCTGAGTCGCACACCTTGTTTCTTGTTTCGGTATCTTTGTTTTTTAGGTAACACACATCATGTTTATAGGCTGCCTCATCGACTCTATTAATGGGCTTACTCCATTCTTTGTATGTTAAATCTGGATTTAATCTCGTTTTACCTCTGAGCAATTGAGTACCTGGCCCTGTAAATTGGTGACCAGGCAGATGCATTTCAAACGGTAAATTGTTAATTGCAGAATTAATAACT
The DNA here is from genome assembly GCA_030067965.1 of Latrodectus elegans. NCBI lineage: Eukaryota > Metazoa > Arthropoda > Arachnida > Araneae > Theridiidae > Latrodectus > Latrodectus elegans. Next base: position 120,747,733 of record CM057813.1, read on the forward strand.
CCTTTTCCTTTCTTCATTTATTTATATGTAAAAAATTATTTACACACATATTCATAGCCGTTAAGCTGGGTTTGTTTCATGTATTTTTCTCTGGGTAAGTAAACTGAATTGTTAATAAAATCATCCTCTCTACTGTACACCTCTTCTTCTGTTAATTCATTTGATTTGAAAGAATTCAACAGTTGTTTATAAAACTTATACTCTTCGTTCCTTTCCACGATATTCAGGGACTTTTCGATAACTTTAACTATACCGGCACTTAAGCTCAGAGCGGCTAAGGGTACCATCGCAAAAGCGGATAAACCCAATGAACTGCAGAGGAACTTTGTAATGGATAGCGAGATTTTTATCTTATGATAATGGTGGTAGCTCTCTCTATACACGTAAATTTTCTTCCGTAAGTATTCTTCCATCTTTATTTATAGGGATGAAATATTTTTTCCGATATCTCAAGGACGGATTCACTAAATCAAGCATAAAAAAATCATATGGTTGTTGCATGCACTTTTTGTACAATCGATTGAACTCTTCTTTCGTCAAACTGCCATCTACCTCTCTTATAATCTGCTGAATCTCCCTCTGCTGGAGGTTGAAAAATATTAAATAGTTACAGTTTCTCCTGATGACAATGGGCGTTCTGTAATAGGATTGAGAGAGGTAAATGATTGAAGCATTCTTCTTCCTACCTCTGATGAAGAAATCTTCTATACTCTTCTGGTCTTTCTCTGTCACACAGTCATCAAAGACAACAACATTTTTGCAAGAAGGGTCCAGATCGTCCACTGTAATAAAGTCTTTTGTATCAGAGGAGAATACGGTTTCTTTCTTGCCGTATTTTTCATATAACTCGAGCAAAATTTTCTTCTTCTTCTTTTTGGGATACTTTGCTAATACGTCTTTAATATCCACACCATCAAACATAGTGTACTTTTCTTTCAGTTTAGTGTACTTGGGTTCAAACATATCTTTAGCGCAAATGAACAAGTTATCAAACTCGAGATAATCATAAATAAAATTCAGCAATAAATTGTTTTACCAGTACCAGAAGCTCCAGCGATCAGAAGTCTGAAAGGGTGTTTCGGTCATAAATAATGCTGATTTTCATTGGCTAATTCTTCTGGCTCTGTATAATCTTCAATTGCAATCATCTTTATTTAATGTTGAAAAAATTTGCTGTCAGTAAAAACATAATTTGCTCTCAGTAAAAAATAATTTGCTTGCAGTAAAAAATATTTCGCTTATTAATAAATGAATGCTTTACAAAAAGAGCGAAACAAGAAGCTAAGCGAAGAAGTTAAGAATGACCTGAAAGTGTTTAAGATTCAGGCGGAGATTAGAAAGAACAACGAACAAAATCTGGAACAAAAATTAGGTTTCCAGAAAACTTTGTCTGAATTTCACCAGCCTGTAACCGAGAAACTTCACCAACAAGATGTTACTAGAAAAGAACATTTTAAGGCTATAAAAGATGCTGTTGATAAGATTCCTCTTGCGATTGAACCATCTCCAGCGACTCCGGATATCTTCTATTTTGATAAAGATTTGGATGTAGAGTTTTTAGAGAAAAATAACTTTCCAAGACCCTCAAAGTTGTACAACGAATCCAAGGATACTTTACAAGAAGTTATCAATAGAGTAAAGAGTACACACTTAATGTTTGCTCGTCAAAAAGGAAACCTTATGAGTCAGATAGCTTGAATGACCAAAAAAGATGAGGAAAGAGAAGATAGACTATTATCTAAAGCTGATTATTTAAGGGAACATATGATTACATTAGAAGATTATCGAGAGCGACTGAGGGACTTACAGAGAAAGGAAATATACCTCGGTAAAGGAGTGGAAGACAAATTAGAAATTTTGGCTCGAATCACCGATAAAGTTTGCAATTGATCCAAGAGTAAAAAGTTACATACTCAAATCGTCGATCTACTGGATGCATTATTAAGAGAAGGAACTCTAAACAACGAGCAAGTAAAAGAATACTATAAAAATTTCTTATTAAATAAATGAGTAACTACGTAAAAACTAAAATACACTTAAGTGATCATCAGATTGCTAAATTAAAATCTGCATAACAGAAAGGAGAAGAAGTTTCCCTACAAATAGACAGGACAAAACCATCTAACTATGACATGTACTTAACTCAAACACAAATAGCTCAAATCGGGAAGGGAAAGAGAATTACTATCAGCAAGACGCAGCTCAAGAAAACGGGTGGGTTTTTAGCCTTTCTACCTCCCTTTTTACCGGCCTTAATTGCCGGAGCTAAGGCGTTGGCTTTAGGTGCTGCAAGAGGGGCAGCTGGATGGGGAGCAAAGAAAGCTTTAGATAAAATTTCAGGATCAGGTTGTGCTCAAAAAAAGCCCCGTGGAAAGGGAGTCTATCAAAACTGGGAATATCCAACGAAGTGATTGAAGGCAATATGAAGCAAGAAAAAGGGTTTAGGGGTGTCTTTACTTCGGATCTGTTACCTAAAAAGATGAGACGATTTGAGAACGGCATTATTAATTTGGACATAGTACAGGACCTGGTACACATTGGGTAGGTTACTATAACGATCCTAATAACAATTTCGTCGAATATTTTGATCCGTTTGGAGAACATATTTACAAAATTCCCACTAGTATTAACAAATATCTACAAAGTTCTGGGAAAAAAATAGGGTATAACTCAAGCTTTTTACAACACCCAGCCTCTGTCAAATGTGGCTACTTTTGTATGAAGTATATTAATGAAAGAAACAGAGGTAAATCTGTTGAAGATGTTCTGTATTCCTTTACCCAAGAACCTAGTGACTATAATGAAAAAAATGTTCTCTATAAATAAATGGTGTTATTAATATTAGATTCGAAAAACTCTGAAAAGTCAGAAGACTTTACAATTGAATATTCCAGACCATTTAGGTTTAAGCAGATCGCTCTTCAGTCCTTTTCAATGTACGTTTCTTGGGATAACATTAAAGATGAGACCTTTTCATACTATGATGGACATCAGTGGTTTGATCTATCGCTCCCAGATGGAAATCATACCGTTAAAGGGTTGAACCGTTACATGCTGAAATTTTTTGGGAACGATCCACCAATTCTATTTGGTATAGTCGAGGAACGACAAAGAATAGCCATCAAGTTAAAAGATGGGTATAAGATCGATTTAAAAAAATGCAAAAACCTGCATAAACTATTAGGGTTCGAACCTGAAATATATGAAGAGTCTGAACAAATAGGAAAGTACATTGCCGACTTATCCAATGGGAATGATAACATTTATATACACTGTGATGTCGCGGAGGGAGCCTACATTAACGGCTTTCACTCTTCAAACGTAATCTATTCCTTTACGAATGTTAATCGTCCCGGCAGTCAAATCATAAAATCATTTGAAAAATCTCTATTCTTTCCTGTCCGGATGGAGAGTGTTCACAGAATCAGAATGAGAATAACGAACCATAGAGGTGATTTAATTCCCCTCAATAAGTAAGAAGTACAATACAATTTTATTGCCCTCTAAATAAAGAAATGAATAAACATAGACTTCGAAGGAAGAGCAAGAAGATACAAGGAAGAGGGATCTTTTCAGATGCTTTTTTACAGAATCCCTCTGCGTAGCCAAACAGTTTGTCCATGATAAACTGAATGAAATATTTTCAAAGAAGAAAAAACATGGGGCTAGACTGAAATTTCTGTGAATTTTGATTTAATAGCCATATAGATATTAAATTAATACAAAAAAAAATTTTTTTATAATAAATGAATAAAATATTTGATTTAAACAACACCGATTACTATTACGATGATGACATCGAAAGTCTCGAGTATAGAGAAGTGAGGCATGAAAACAGCGATAGTTCTACTGAGAATGCCACTTGCCATTTCTTTATACATGACACTAACTCCAATATCTTATATTCTAATGGATATTTACAACAAAAGCTAAAAATTGTTAACAGTAATGGAACAGCAATAGCGGATGATAATGTAGCTCTCGTGAATGGAGGTGGTTTAATAAACGCCAACAGATTTACATTGGGCAACACTGAAATCGAAACCAACATTAATTATTCTGCTCTCATGTGACATGTGTTAGGTCTAATTCATTTCACTCCTGACTATTCTACTTCGGAATATTCTACTACGAATATGCTCTTCTACGTAGATACGTCTGACACAGCGGACGGAAAACCCTTGAAATATGATGGAACTTTGGTAGACACAACTAAGATAACTGAATTTTTCAAAAAATTAAGAACTAACGACGAGTATAATCAAGGATTCAAAGAGAGATGCAAACTTACTCAAAATAGCAAAACTGTCACTATATGGATCCCGTTAAAATACGCATTTCATTTCTTCAATGAATACAAAAAGGTCATAACAGGGTTCCAAGTCAAGTTTGAGTTTTAGAGAAATCATAATCAGAACATGCTGTATACAGATGAGCAAAATAAGGATTACAAAGTTGTTGTGGAAGATTTATCACTTTGGCTCCCTTATGTTAGATTTAAGAATTCAGCAGCTGCAAAATTTAATGAGTTAAAATTATCAGATAAGCCTGTTGAAATAAACTGGAACCAACATAGCATTGTAAAGTCGAATATTTTCTTAAAGAATTCAAGCGGGTCTTATTCCATAAATGCTACTTCAGACGAAGTATTGTCCTTGTACGTCATACCACAATACACTGAAAGATATGAAAATGCAAAAGAGAACAACATGTTATTCGACAACTTAGATATGATGGAATGTTGGTTGATGGTTAATAATGTAAGGGTTCCAACTGTTAGTTACATGATGGATTTTGAGAAAGGTGATTACAATCGCCTATACACAGCTCTTTTGGAGTCTGGACTCAACACTAGAAACAGGGTGCATGGTCAATTATTCCAATTTTGGTAAATTATATAAAATCATTTGCTTCAACCTGGCTCACCATGAAAATTATACAGACACGAATAACCTGACTATAGAGTTCAACTGGCGATTGAGAAACAACACCACCAAGAATTATGTCTTCTATTTCATCTTACGAGAACGCAAGAAGTGTTACTTAAACATAAAGAATCAAGATATTACCATGATCAAAACATTAAAGCTATAAATGGAACTGAATTTTAATTTTAATAGTCGAAAGACTATTGAAATTATTCATATTAAAATAAAGAAATGACAGCATACTATCCACTTTTTGAGGAAGAACTCAAAGAAGGGCCACCTGGCATTCCAGGAATAGGGTTTAAACTGACACATGATGGTAATTATGATATGGAGGAAAAGATATTAAGGAATGCTGGAGAACCTTTAGAAAATAATGACGTGACTACAAAATTTTACGTAGACAGATGTAGGAAGAATCTGAGGTCATCCATTCGAGATTTGTCAAACAAAAGTTTAGTCCTTTCAGAAAATGATCAACAATATGATGCAAAAGGAAAAAGAATTATCAATCTTTTAGCTCCAGTTGACAAGTCTGATTCTACAACTAGAGATTATGTAGATACAGTGGTTGACCAGTTGCGAAACATAAGTTTACTACACACACCTCAAGGAAATTTTGATGCGAAAGGTAAAACGATAAATAATGTGAAAGATCCGGAATCTGAGAAAAATGTGGTGAATAGACGATATTTTGAAAGTAATGCTTTAACGCTCCATGGGGAGGCTTATAATGCTAAAAATAGAGCAATCGCACATCTTGCGGATCCAAGCGCTAGTCACGATGGTGTCAACAAACAATATTTTGAAAATAATGCTTTGATTTTAAAAGATGATTGTTATGATGCTAACAATAAAGTGGTGTCAAATGTGAAAGAGCCTGTGAATGTAAACGATGTAGTTACTAAAAAACATCTTGATTATTACTGTATTCTATGGAATAAAATTAATAAAAACTATTATGCTCACAATCAAAGAATTTCGGGTGTGAAAAGACCTCAATATGATACAGATTGTGCTAATAAATATTATGTTGATACTAAGACATTCTGTGCCTCTACATAGATAGAGGAATACAATTTACGGGAAGTGGTTTCAAAACTTTCCCCTTTAATAGATTTACTTCGAAACTCTTAGACTCAAACTTAAAATTACCACTCGATATGTATATGAAAGTAACAATTTTCATAGCATATGATAACATGAATGAGAAACCAAAGATACGATTAGAAAAAGGTAAAGAGGTCCTTCTCGATAAGGAAACACGTGTCAATGAAGAATCAATCATTTTATTTGTGTATGGGAAACAGAATGATGTTTTAACTTTATCAGTATTGACAGGAGGACAATGTAAGTTGAAACCCTATTTACACATTGAAAAGTTAGAATTTTTTTAGCTCCATAAATAAATGGAGAAACTTAATTCTGTACGTATTCGAACTTATAAAGAACTGGACCGAGAATACCTGATTTCTGATACTGTAGTCCATACTGATAAAATTTTGATTCGCTTAGAGAATGGGTCACTTATTCACATACCTCTTGGCATACTAAATATAGAAGAGATAGAATCATTAAAAAATAGACAAATCAAAGCTATGAGTGTGAGTAAGTATATAATTTTTCGCATTTAAAGAAATAAAAATTTTTTCTCATATAATAAACGCAAAATGGAATTGTTAAATAAATTAAACGCACTCAGTTCATTAGAAGATGGAGCAAAGACATTCAGGAAAATGAGGGATCTCAACATCCACGAAAAATATCCTGTCACTGAAATTAAACAGGTAACCACAAGATATGGAAATAGAGTAGTTGTAGAATTGCCTGATTGTCTCGTATCGCTACCACAAAGATGTGATAAAATGGCGTCAGATTATTTAAAACTCAATGATTTGAAACCTCTTTTCTTTGTGTATTTGGGGAGTAAGGATGTCGGGAAGTCTCAACCAGCCCAAATGTTTCAATTCGATATTTGATTTTAATGGTTTTAAAAATCATTAAAATCTAAAGAAATTTGTCTAGTTTAGATAAAATATCACACCCCATTTTCCGAACATTTTTGTTCTTCTCTTTATGCAATATTTGATGCATTTGAATAACATATTTTAAAATCAGGGAATGAATTTCTTGATATTTCTCAGTTTCTTCTTCTTCTATACATAAGAATAACTTCTGACACACCCTCGCTAAACTAGTCATTCTACGGTTCACACTCCCGTAGAGCGCTATCATGTCACCGAATAAGTCGTAAGTATTTTTCATTTCTGTTTATTATTATTCTCATTTCTTTAAATGAATAAAAAGAGGAAGCGGAAAGGCTGCGACCTTGAGTCGTGAGAGAAACGGGTTTTTCTTTTTTCCCTGTCTGAATGACATTTAATTTTAACTACCACTGGATGGCAGCACGAACTGGACTCGGAATCTGGTATAGAAAATTTTTCACCTTTTTTCGTTTTAATTTCTGAAGTGTTTTTGACGATTATTTTCAATCGGATAAATTGCAGTCTTTGATATTTTAAAGATTTTTCAAACTCTGAGGGAGAAATGACTTGTTCAAAGCTATATTTCAGTCTTTTCGTCTTCGGTGACATGTATATATTACTTAGATGTTCTCTCTCTGTTGGGTACCCAGTAGCTCCGGGGCAAAGTCTAAGCTTAGCAACCGTAAGATCGCGGTTTCAATCCCCAGCCTCGGCTTGGTAGCAGCTTTCGTGAATAGTGTAATGCTATTTGCGTTAAGCTCACTTATGGATCGAACCACGGAGCGAAACATCAGTGGTGGGTTGAGACTTGTGGTCTCTATGTCCACTTAGATGTTGTGTTTGTGTTGTCCTTAATATAATATATGCAGGCCCTGCTTGTCAGGTCAGTGATGCTGGAACTCCGGTTCTAGAATTCGTAAACAGCTGTTGGAACTGGACTTCTGGTATCACTGACCTGACGGGCCGTTTTGCTATTTTTTTAAAGAAATGCCCTGTTGCGCAACCACTTTGGTGCCCTGTTGTTCACCAAAGAGGTTGCGTTGAAATTTTTCAATCAATAGTGCTCGGGGAAAAAATAGAAATATATTTTTTAATAGTTTTCGAACTATTAAAAGATAAAGACTTGGACATTTTGTATTCATAAAACAATATTTTTCTTCAGCTCTCATCAAGACTCTCAATTATTTTTTGAAACTTTTCTTCTAAATTTCCTAAGTGTTCAATGACCTTTTCATTTGGGGGTATCATTGATTGAAGCTTCTGAAGTTCTGCTCGAAAGCTATAAATTAATGAGATGCGAGTACACACTTTAATCAAATGGGTTTTCTTTTTATCCATTTCTTTGTTTATATATTTGTTGTCTTTAAATACTTGAAATACCTCTCTACCTTTTGGCTGAGAAAAAGGGAGTGCTCACCGAAGGGGACTTTTAAAAACGGGGAGTTGGAAGCTTTTTTTTTTTTTTTTTTTTTTTTTTTTAAATGGACAAGTGTTTGCCATTACTTTTTTAAAAGTAGAGAAAATTAATTATATGGGGTTAAGAAATTTTTTTAAAAGGGGCGTGAGAAAAAGGGGGTGGAAATTTAATGGATAAAAATAGAGCCATTAATTTCTACAAGTGGGTGCGATTTTTTTAAGGGAATTTTATAGCCTGTGTTTTTTAAAGGGGGTGAATATTTAATGGCGGGTTGAGAACCATTACTTTCTAAAAGTGAGTGGGGTTTTAATGGGGGTTTGAGAGCCATTACTTTCTAAAAGTGGGTTCAGATTTATGGGGAGTTTGACACCCATTGTTTTTTAAAAGGGGGGGGGGGTGGAAATTTAATGGTAGGTTTCCACACCATTGCTTTTAAAAGTGGGTAGAAATTTAATGGTGGCGCTGCGAGCCATTGTTTTTAGAAGGGGGTGGAAATTTAATGGGGGGTGCTTTATGGCCTAAACATCACTGCGCCAGCTCCAGCATCCGCACACTACTAATACATAGACCTTGATTAACTACTTATGATTATTTCATCAAATAAATTTTAAATGAAATGTACCTAATTTTCTAAGTTAATTTAATTTTAGGATATTTTACTAAATATTTTTTGTGCAAAAATCATGGCATATTTTTACTTTCTATTTCTGTAGACATATATTTGTTTAATATAAACATTTTGCATCAAATATAATACGTATATTATATAAATAAAAATGACAATTTCCCTAACTTATTTCAGAATTCTTTCTGAAAAATAACTATATATATCACGAATAATAATTGTGTTTTATGATTATGGAAACGCATTACATTTGTATAGCGAAAAATCTTGAAAATTCAGAAACACCTTTATGATAAAATAAATTGACATACTTTTCATCTTACCTTTGGAAGCTGACAATGGCATTTTAACGGTATTTAAAAAGAGAAGCTGAAATAATATACTGATCAAATATTGGGTTTGTACTGCCTTAAGAATATGTTAGATAGCTAAATTGAATGTTAACTATAATCAGTAAAGTCTGTATTATTTGAAAGGGAAGTGTTTTATCATTTTTGTGATTGCTCTAAAATTTTGATAATTATTTTTCACATAGGTTTCTTTTGCGAATTATCAAAAGACTATGAGAATACATGACGAATCACATAATGATTATGTTGAAATATAGTAAATACCCGGACTTTACTGTTGAAAAAAATAACTTACTTTTTCTCGAGTTTTCTCGTTCTCCTAACGTACACATTAATCTAAACATGTAAAATCTATCAGATTATATACGTTAAGTTCCTCCCATCTATTATTTGAGTATGAATTGATTCCTTAGTGACATTTTAGATGATGACATGCAGTCACTTCTGTTAAACTAAGTTTTGAATTGGTTATATATTTTCTCCTTGAAATTTCGCTCCATGAATACACTTCCCTGCTTGTAGAAAGACAGATGCATGATCCTCCGCTTGTTTTTTTCGATTTCTCATTGAATGAATATCTCATATCCATCAATAAATTGTAATTTGATTTAGGAGTTCCCTTTTAGTAGTAAAATTAATCTGGTTAAAATTATGGAAACCCCAGGATACTTCCTGGAACCTAGTCCTGATTTAGACTTTATAAATTGGATGGAAGCTACCGAATAGAAGTATTCGGTATTTAGATGCAAGGAGTAAGCAAAAAAAAAATTTACAATACTGGATCTCTTACCTACAGAGGTATTATTTCACTTCGTGGACATTAAAAAAACTACCTATTAAATGTACCCTAGCCACCTTTAGTGAACATGAAGGGATTTTATATTAAGTTGGGATTTGAACTAACTACTTTTCGGTAATGGAAATGACCCCCTAACGAAGCATGGCACTGCAGCCGCCTCCTGTTTAAATTATGTTTTGCCTTTGTTGCTTAATTTTTGCTTAAAATTTATCCTGCCTTGAGCACAAGTATGTATTTGATCTACACGTAGAGATAAGAAATATTAGAGAGTGTTTAATTAAGGAGGAGTTCATAAGATGATATGAATTTCCTCTACGATCAATCTGCCGGTTATCTACAAAATGTTGGACACATTTTGATACTGAATAGTTCATGAAATAAGAAAGATAAATTTAAACTGGTAACACATACATTGATGATTCGATAGATTCAAAAAGTTGTATGGGTTTCGTCAAGGTACCATCACATGTGTGCAATTAACCTTACGGAAAGTATCAGTAGTCCATTTAATGGCACGGTCTTGTCAATATCTTGACTATTTCAACTGTGATCCTATCCTTTCAAATAACTGATACTCGACATTTTCCGTTTGTAGCGACGTCCTTTACAAAATGCTAAAGGCAAAAGCCAGATATGGGTTTTCATGTGATCTGGGTGCATATCAAATGGGGACCCTTCCATTTTTCTGTAAAAGAAACAACGCAGATGATAAAAATAAAGATATTCAAATTGAAAAAGAAATTTACATGCATCAATAACACATGGAAAGACTAAATTTATAAAAAAAATAATATTTGAAAGTGAAAAAGTTTTCTGTTGCAAAGTTTACAATAAATGAACATATATGAGTTAATGTTATTGGCTGTTGATTAATATTTTATAAAATAATGTAGATATAAACATCGAAATGTGTCCAGCATTTCACAGTGTCCAGCATTTGTATTATGGTTGAATATCGTACCCCCATTTTAAAAATTGATTTACAAGAGTTTCTGTTGTGTTGTTGTTACTATCTGATATAGTGGAGCTATATCAGATCCATGAGGCCGTAAACCTTCAAAAAATCGAGGAAAAGAAGAGGTCTCTCAAGAAACTCTTCCATAGTGAAATCCAGGCAATCACAACAGTTTCTACTAAATGAAATTTCGCAAACTTTACTCAAAGTTTTATATGTAATGTTCTATTAGAGCGATTGCACAAAATGGTAAAGTAGTTGCTGATTAAATGTGATCCCTGCAAGCAATTCTTGTAGGCTTTCTCTTTCGGTCTTTTTCTGTGAGACTGTTCCGTTTTTTTCAAAGAGGATGTTCTAGCTATAGGAACACGTCTTTCAGAATGGTAGATGAAGTCTATTCTACCGTCTCAAATTTTTAGGTAAATCTTCCAAGCTGGCAGCAACTAAGAATTGAAAAAATAGAATGTTTTTTTTTGTATGTGGGAAATTATATCATAACTTCTAATCAGATTTAATTTAAACTAAATGATTCAAGAGCATCAATACAAAAGTAAAAATTCCAGATTTTTCTATTTATTGAGGCTTATTATTTGATCTTTATTTCCAAAATTTTAAGTTTGCTTTCATAAAATTTTTTTACTTAAAGCAATAAGTACGAATAAATCCTCATTTCGTTTATCCAACGAACTTTCGTCTGGGTTTGAAATGAGAATGACAGCATGGAATGGAAAAAAAACTTATATCATGACTTTGGTAGCTGATTAATATTGAATATAGTCTATCTTTCATCTCTTGATTAGTTTGTATAAAATTCACTTAAACCGCTTTAAATGGATTTGAATACACTGGAAAATTACTTATTTTTTTCGATGTAATTAATTTAAACTATATTATTAACTTCCGGAATATTGCTCACTTCAAGAACTAAAGCGTCTAATTTCTTCTTTTTTAAAATTGCCATGTGTGTGTGACCGAATCTCTCCACTTCTTACTGCATTATTATAATGTAATTCTTTAAAAAGTGATATTCAACAGTTTTTTGAATTTTAATAACTTAATGTTATGCACACTGACTCGAATTGATTTTCACTTTTGTCAACACACTGCCAATCGAAGTTACATTGTGTGGGGATAAAAGTGTGCCAACTATAATATTCAATTATTTCATATTTAAAGGCAATTTTTCAAGCGTTTCTCACTCCTCATTTAGTTTGTTTTAAGCTGATCTAAACTGCATCTATGCTTTGTTCAGAATGCTATCTTCGTGGTTCAAGACAGCATTCTGAACAAAGCATTGTAAATTTTTTTAAATAAAATAATAATGCTGTTTTGTGTCCAGGAAGATAGGAATTTTACAAACTTACGGTGACACTCGCTGGCTTCTTTCTAACTGTACTGTAAGATCTTACAGCTGTTCTGTTTAATAACTGTTTGTATAACATTCATTTTCTATATAAGATAGCATCATTAATTTTAAACGTAGAAAATTCTTTCTTATTTATTTCTTTTTCTCATTTCTAATTTTTGTTGTTTATCGACTCTTTATACTTTCGCTGAAACGAAGAAAGTTTCGGAAATGAAAGGGAAGTTTGTTTCAGCGCCTGATGCTGCGCGAGGATGTGTTCGTTGCCTCTGCCGTTTGGAACGTGGTGAGTTCGGCGCAGATGATATGGGCAGTGGAAGACCAGGAAACGAAAGCCAGATGTGTGCACGTGAATAGTTCCAATCCAGTTGATGCAACATCTTTCAGATCTCTCGTTTTAGTAAGTAAAATGAATTAAAATTTTGCTATATATTATATTCATCATGTCTTAATAGTGGGATATTATCCTTCAGAATGAAAGTTTTTGGACCCGATTCCAGCCACTATTAATCAATGAGTTTTGGAAACTGCGTTTTTGTATCTTACAGACATATTTGCTGAGAAATGTGCTTGGGAGTTTTTGGATTTCTTCTCTTGCGAGATGCGTCTAATGCTGCCCATTACTCGAAGTTAAAGCTTAAAATTTCTTGCAATGAAAAAAAAAAAAAAAAAAAAAAAAACTTTACACAAATCTCTATGAGAATTTTCTTAATATAAATGGTAAACTGGCAATTTAAGGATTATCGCTATCATCTGTGGTTTTAACAATTCATGGGCTCAATTTTCCCCTCGGACTTGGGTATCTGTAAAGGTACGGAATCTACTTTAAACTGCCGGTCTCGAAAATTAACAATCATGTGCAAAATATGCCAATGGCTGGCAAACAAGCAAACTAAAACCTAATTTAACTTGAAAAGAAAAATTAATGAATTTATTTTGAATTTGTACGAGCTTTTTTTTTTCTTTCGCATGAGGCTGGTGAGGGAGAATTATAGAATTTAAATCACTAAAGAGAGATCCTCGGAAATAGGATTTGAACTTAAAAATATTGTCAGAGTAATGAGTACAAGTATAGTAATATACAATGAATATTTTTTTTTTAACTCATGGCTTATTTTGCCTTCCGGAAGATAATGAGCCATACTTCATGTGTCGTATAGCAAGAATGGAAATTTTCTAATATCCAGTTGAGCGAAGAGAAATAAGAGCAGGAAATTTAGGTTACGGCGAGCTCTTCACTAAAAACAGTTGAACGTATCACTGGCCATTCTTTGTTGCACAATCATTTATTTATCAGATTAAAGTTTAAAAATATTCAAAAATTTTTAATGTTCCAGTTTTTTTACTATAAATATATAATTTTTCTATCACTTCCTAACACTATAGGAGATCCTTTTTGTAGAGTATAGGTGTAAGCGGTAAATCGTTTAATTTCGATGTGAAATTTTTTTGTAAAATATATGCAATAATTTTTATGCTCAATAACTGCTAACGATTTACCTATTAAGTAAATCTTTAAAATCATTGTTGCAGAAATATAAATGTTGAGTGCTTAGTATCGTAACACGATTATGTTGAGTCACCTTTCCTGCATTGTAGAATTTCATGCATGGTCTCGGTGTGCAGCCGGATGATCATCAGTATGATCTCTTCCAAAACTTCCCCGTGGAATCGAGTACGGAAATCTTCAAGAAAATAGGAACTTGGTTTTCTGGAGGGAAACCGCGCTTCACCTATGTGAACCCCGACTTGGAAAGAAAGCTTCTCTTTGAAGATCGAATACTGAAGTTAGGAATGCCCATAGTAAGCTAGAATTTTGATTTCTTCATTAAGCCCAGAGAAATTCCATTTAACAGAAGTTTATATGTTTAATTTTATATTCAATATAAATTATTGTAACTGATTCAATCCTTTACACATTACATAATTTTTGTACTTAAGCTCTTGTCGTCAATTACATTTGCTACAAAAGCACAAAGAACTTACTTTCTTTTTCTTGATAAATCAAAAGATTTTACAATATATTTTACATTATCTAATGGTTAGAAATTTTAAAGTCATTTTTTTCATTTAATAATAAGTTTACGAATAAAGTCTTTTAAACATAAATAACTTCAAATTTTTCGATTAAAAGTACAAGAAACACAGATAAATGTTCATCAAGAATTTTAATTGTAAATTAGAATCTGTCTTTTGTAAAAGAAAAAAAAAATAATTTAAGCATTCTGTTTCTAGATGTAGAAGCTCAAGCTAAACAGAATATTTTCAGTCATTTTTTCTTCTTTATTAAATAATTTTCCATTTTTAATTATATAAGGTTTTAAATTTCATAAAAATCATTCACCTTGCTTTGAGATTAATCGCCAATTTTCTGTAATTCTTTTAATGTAATAATTTTATTGTGCAGTTTATCTGAAGAAAGATCTGAAATATTTTTAAACTTTCAGAACCCGCCTTACACGATTCCCGCCAATGTTTCGGAAAACGACGTGGACAGTGGAGCTGTGGTTAAATTATTTGATTACTTAATGAAGAGATTAAAATTTAAGTAAGAGCAGAGTTTTTGAAAATTTCCTTTCACAAATTGACATATATTATATGAATACAATACATTTCACCTGCAGATATGAAGTTCTTTCACCTGAAGATAATGAATGGGGTGTTCTAATGCCAGATGGAACTTGGAGTGGAGCTGTAGGGATGCTGCTGGAGAGAGTAAACTCCTCTTTAAGAGTTACTACTTACGTTTGCTTTTTGTTGAGCATGACCAATTTCTTTTTCATCGAATGCTGTATAATTTTTATTTTTAATAAGCCTTACTTTATAAGCATTAAGGTATATATAATAGCATATCATTTAATATATTTAAAAATTTGTGTGAAGAAGCAGTTTTTGACAGTATTTTCATATTTTAGATTTCTTTTACCTACCGCAGGTATTATCAGGCTCTTCAGAATGACGCGTTATCAGTGAAAG
This sequence comes from Latrodectus elegans, assembly GCA_030067965.1. Lineage (NCBI taxonomy): Eukaryota > Metazoa > Arthropoda > Arachnida > Araneae > Theridiidae > Latrodectus > Latrodectus elegans. The sequence continues at coordinate 120,763,131 of CM057813.1, forward strand.
GATTCGGTGAACTTTGTATTAACTTACTATTCAAATTAATCTATATAAGCAAGAGTTGCTCTCAAGTTTCCTTTATTACAGATTTACTATTGTACCATTTAAAAAGTTATTAAAATTTTAACTCTATGCGTTAAATCTTGTCTTATGTCATTTAAATGAAATGGAATATACTGTACGATTTCAATCAGAACCAGCTGATAATTTATGCCATTTTAAGCTTATATATACTGAACGATACTATCCATAAGTACTACCATCGTAAATAAATTAGTCTGTAGATCCCTATTTCATTGATTCTGTGTTTTACATAATAGGATTATATAAATCATTTTTATCGATAAACTATTTATCTACTCATAGAAAATGATATTTGTAACAATAAAGTTCTCAAATGTAATTGTAAATAGTTTGACAAATTATAAATACATTTCTTGTACAATTGTTGAAAAAAGAGAATTGTGTAACATGCATTGGGTTTATTAGTTTTCATCTCTTTGATCCTCTATTTTAATTTAAATTAGAGATGCTTAATTAAACTATGCACTGATTTCTTAAAACTCTTGTTTTCAGAAAGTGGATCTCGTGCCTTTTCTCGGTATAACAAGAGGCCGTACCAAAGTTTTGGATTTTTCAGACCCCGTCATGACCACGAGTTCAGCTATCCTTGTCCAGAAACCGCGTGAGCCTCCAAGGACATTTATATTTCTCAGACCCTTCACTCCCCTGGTACGTAAAAACACTTTCTTAAAACCTTTTGTGAAAATGTAAGTAATTATTTTCATAAGCAAATGAAAAATGAAACGCCAAAATACATGAGAAAAAAGTAACTTTATTTCTCAAATAAAACTCAGCTTGAATATCCTTGGCTAAAAAAGCAGCTTTCTATAAATGAGGAAGATGGTAAAATGTGTAATGACTGCCCCTCTCATGATGGTCAACAACCATTGTTTTGCTTCATTGCATTGAATAAAGCAATGGATATGTTTTTGGAGAAAGGCATCTCAATACTGTTTCAACACTCAGCCACAGTTTTTATTTGTTTTAGCAATTGTTTCGCAATATTGATCTAGAACAGTTCTTATAAAACTGTTTTTATATTCGATGTCATTCACCAGGGACCAAATATGTCAGATTTAGTTGTGAATCTGAATAAAGTCAGGCTTAAATAATCCTCACGTTTTGAAGAAACTTAAGCATCGTATGCTTTGTACTCAATGTCTATGGTTACTTCGTCGCATGCACTTCGATAAGCAAAGAAAAAACCTTAGGTTCTGCATATAACGCAGTATCGAATGATTTTTCGTAATGCGTGGTTATTAATTTTCCTATTGAATTATAATATCAGGTACGAATAAGTGCAAAAATGAGAAACACATCAACTAGCGCTTTGTTTATGTTAAATTTCATAAACAAAGTGCTAATTGATGTGCGGAAAAGCTTGTGTTTCGTCAAGCTATTAAGCCGTATGGAAGAACAGTATGGTGAAGTATAAAATAAAAATACAGCAGCCTTTCTGCATTGTGTGTCTCTAAAGTGTAATCTATTCATCGTGATGTTGCAAGCAAAAGCGTGATTTGTCCAAACGTAAAATATTACGCCATTCCCATGATTTTCTCTAGTATTTATATCATTATTGTGTTCGTGTGTTAAAATCAAAGCTACGAATATTTTGCGGATATTTTCGATTTGTGATTTGAATGGTTCATGCAGACACTAATTGCTGTGTTACAGACTAATGTCAATATGGTGAAGGGATTCACCTGTTTTCGAATGTACTACTTCAATCAGTTTAACTTTTGCATCACTAAAACTCGACTGTAGTTGACAGGATTACCAATTACTTGGATAGGTACTCTTTATTCAACTCAGAAATCAATGTTCCCAAGACATTCATTTTCTTTATTAAAGAATAATGAAGTTGGATATGAAAAAAAAACGCGTATGCAAGCAATTTTTGCGTCGTTTCTTTTTTAATATGCAATTTATAATTGGTGTTGTAGTTGACCATAATTTGCAGTTGCGATGACTTGCATTTAATTACTTATTCCATCTCTGAGCGTGCGCGTTATAAATTTCAAACCGCTTGAACTATTCTTTCTTGGTGTTGATGTCAGACAATGTACATTCCTAATGGGTTTTCTTTGAAGTTAAATGCAGCCAGTCGTACTTTTGTTTCAGGTGTGGACATTAATTTTCATCATGATCCCCATCATGTCCGCGGTGCTTCATTTCATTTACAAAAGGAGTTTGCTGTATCTTAGAAGGGAAGAGAAGACGAAAAGTGGACTCATCTCCTTCAGCAACTGCTTATGGTACATGTATGGTGCTATTTTACAGCAAGGTAAGTACCATATGATAGGTTGTTTCTTTAACTGTTGTGAAAAATAATGTGTTTCATATCTTTAGTTTCTAAAATAAATAATAACAGGTCGTATTCCTTAAAAATCAAATGCATCGTTAAAGAAAAGTGGACATTTTTGAAGGATTATTAGTCACAAATTAATTTGATCATTGTTAGCATGTGCACAATTAACCTTTACTATTACTTCAAATTTAGAATGATGAAAATATAATTAAATGCTCACATCAGAGTATTTTAACTTTTGGCCAAATTCATTTAATTATTTCTACACTTTATGATTTAAGTTTCCGGTATTTCACTTTTAATCATAAAGTAGACTTTTGGAGAAGTGGACTGAATATCCATTGAATAACGACATGTCTCTGATTATAGTGATGTAAATACCATTATAAATCAACGACACGTGAAAGAAGTTCATAGTGTCCAAAGTAACTTTTTTAAATGATAAATCTAAATTAAATATCTAGGCTCAAATGGTAAATACAAGGAATTCAAATTATTGTAAACATTTCATTCTTTTACTGGAATGTGTGCAACATTATACAGCATTCCTATTTGAATACATGTACTAGGTGGTATCCATTGGAATACTAGAATGTCTCTTAGATTTAATAGTACCAGTTTTGATTTCAATGACACATGAGGAATATTCAACATAGTTCCACTAACAGTCCTTTAAATGCTTTATGAAAGCTAAATATGAGGTACTGCACTGGTCCTAGAATGGAAAGTATTGAACTTATTGTAGACATTACAATACTTTCAGTAATAGTAGTATGTAGGATATTCACAGTCGTAATGAAATGTTTCTAGAAAACATCATTCAAAATGGGAATTTAGATCATGAGTAATACATGCAAAACGCGCGTTCAACATATTATTTAAAAAAAAAAAAAAAAAAACTTTAAATGCTCGATTTAAATTTAATATGGAAGATCATACAGATGAATAGAAAATATTCAAATTATTGCAAACACATTTCTATTCTTTGTAGCATTTTAAAAGCGTTTAATCAAATCTAAATGTGGAATAACATAGTGTTTATTAAATGGTCAGTATTTCATTTAAGTTTTGTTCAAATAATTGCTGTGTTGTAAGTCAGTAAAGTTGTGTTAGGAATTCGTCAAAACGCATATCCTAATGCAACGAAATACAGCATAAAAATGCACATGATGACGAGACCATGTTTGTATATTTTTATAAAGCTATTGCAGTGGATTCTTACTTTTCTGAAAAAATCTTGGTTGGTTTGTTGGTTTTTATGGCGCAAGGTCCAAGTAAGGACAAGCTGCGCCAGACACAAAGTCGTGTCTGGTTCCTCTGTTCAAACCATTAAAATCTTAAAATTATATTAAAATATCAAAATAAAATATAAATGTTTGTATTTTCTAAAATGTATAAGATTTAAAATTAAATTATTTTTATTTTAAAATTCTAAATCAGATAAAATTTATAAAACCAATTGCTTTTAAAAACGCAAAGAGATTGCGATGTGGTGGTTCACCTAGTAAATCTTTTAAGGTTAAAATATTACTATTAAAATGTGAAACGATGATTGTTAATATCTGGGCATACAATTAAAATATGACGCACTGTGTATGGTTCATCACATATCTCACACCAAGGATTTATGTCACTTAAGAATAAATGCCTATGAGTGAAACGTGTGTGACCAATACGAAGGCGAGTCAGTTTAACATCAGCGCTTTGCAGAGTTAAAATTAATAATGGGATGATTGATGGAAAGATGGAATAAAGTTTGTTGCAGACTTGCAAATTCCAGGATTCCTGCCAGAGAGACTATACGAAATGTTTAGTTCCCTTTCTGACATCCATTGATGGGACTGAAGGTAGAATAGGAGTTTGTCAGACCTAGCAGCTGCGTCAGCCTTCTCATTGCCATCTATACCCATATGGCCTGGTATCCAGCAGAACCGTATCTCAAATCCCTTGATAGTTAGAGTATTAATCAGTTTGAAAATCTTAGATACAACAGGATGACAATTTAGGTTGTTATTTTTCAACGCTTCTAGTACACTATTAATGTCAGTGTAAACACAATAGTTAAATTCATTTCTAGAACTGACCTGCTGAAGTGCACGGTATATCCAGTGCCTCAGCAGTAAAGATGGAGCAGGACTTGTGGAGACTGAAACTAAGCGAGGTATTATCAAAATAAATACTATATCCAACGTGTCCTGCAGTTTTGGATCCATCTGTGAATATAGGAATGTAGTGTTTATACTGACAGCGATGAAATGCATAAAGTTGTTGAAAAATAGACGGGGTTGTATCTGCTTTTTTGTAATTTTTAAAGGGATTGATAACAACGATATGTGGATCATACCAAGGCGGATGTGCGAACAAGTCTGTAGACTCAATAAGGTCAGACAGAAAAACATAGGTTTTAATGCGGGAGACAAAAGGTTGAAGAATGCTTGATGGTTCAGCATTATATAATCTCTTAAGAGCAGCATTAGGAATCGTGGAATGTAAGGGATGGTGAGTAGAGGACTTGATTTTTGAATAATAATTAAGAGACAGCTGCATCCGCCGCAGGTCTAATGGCAACTGTTGGCAGATTACATATAGACTCTGGACGGGTAATGTGCGAAAAGCTCCACAGCATATCTTTAAAGCAATGTGGTGAACAGTGTCCAATCTGCGTAATATGGAGAGTCTAATTGATCCGTAAGCAACACAGGCGTAGTCAATTCGAGATAAAACTACAGACTGGTAAATTCTTAGGAGTGATGTGCGATCTGCACCCCAAGATGTATTCGAAAGCACCCTGAGGATGTTGAGCAGTCGCTCACATTTCTTCCGCAGTTGTAAAACATGCGGAAGGAAAGTTAACTTCTTGTCAAAAATCACGCCAAGGAATTTTATCTCATTGATTACAGGAATGGTTCTATTATTTATGTGAAGCACAGGATCATTATGGAAGCTAGTTTTCCTACAGAAATGGACACAGCAACTCTTACTAGGAGATATACTAAGACCATTCCGTTCACACCAAGTGGTTAAATTATTTACAGCTGTTTGTGATTATCTCTCAATTATATTCATGTTTGATCCTTGATATGAAATTTGCAAGTCATGAACTTATAAATTACTATGAACAGAAGATAGTAACTGATGAATTATGTTACTGATGAAAAGGTTAAAAAGGGTTACGCTTAAAACGCTACCTTGAGGGACACCCTGAGCTTGAGTAAAAGTATTGGAAACTGTAGTTCCAACACGTACTTTAAAATGCCTAGTGGCTAGGAAATTTTGTATAAATATTGGAAGATTACCCTTAAAGCCAAGATTATGCATATTACGGAGAACTCCATAACGCCACGTTCGATCGTATGCTTTCTCAATATCGAAGAAAATTGCAACAAGATGGTTTCTCCTCACGAAAGCATTTCGAATTTGGGATTCCAGACCCACTATATTATCAATAGTGGATCGTCCTCTTCGAAATCCGCTTTGATGAAGAGGTATGCAATTATTCTTCTATAATACGTAAATGAGTCTAGCATTGACCATACGCTCAAACGTTTTGCACAGGAAACTCGTGAGAGCTATTGGACGATAACTCAGAGGGTCAGATCTTTGCCAGGTTTCAATATTGGAATCTCTATCACTTCTCTCCATGATGTAGGATAAGCATGCTCAATCCAGATTCTATTAAACAATGAAAGTATGTTTAATAAAGAATGATGATTTAAATGGCGGAGCATTTGATACGAGATTCCATCTGGTCCTGGGCTGGTGTCGTTAGCTTTAGATAAAGCAGTCTTCAATTCTGACAGTTCAAAATCACAATTATAGGGTAGATTATGTCGATATGAAAGCTTAGAGGTGTCCGCTCAGAGATTCTTTTAATCCTTAGAAAAGTAGGATTGTATGAATCAGAGCTGGAAACACTAGCAAAGGTTTCACCGATGACATTAGCAATATCTACCGCTGAGGAGTGTATTGCAGCTCCAATTTTTAATACGGGAATGGAATAATCCTGATAAATACCACTGGCAGCTTTAACTTTCCTCCATAATTGTTTACTTGTTGTCGATGAATTGATTGACGACACATAGCGAATCCAAGATTCTCTTTGACTCTGACGTCTAACTCTTCGAGCTTGAGCTTTAGCTTTTTTAAAAGCAACAAGATTCTCCGTAGTAGGGTATGTTCGGAATATATTCCATTATTTCCATTGTTTCTTATAGGAGAGTTGGCATGTTTCATCCCACCAAAATTTCCTGTGTTTATATGGAATGATGGAATTTTTAGGGATAGCAACATCCGCAGCTCGGATTATTGTGTCGGTGACATATTAAACGGCAGCATCTATCATATCTATCTTAACTCTTGTCTCACTGATCAGCCAATTGCGTGAAAAGTGTCCAATCGGCTCGACAGTACACATAATTAGGTGGTTTGCGACGCACACTATTACTTCCAGCCTGAGACACGATTAGAGGGAAATGATCACTATTATAAAGGTTATTTCCGACAGCAAAATTCAGCAATGGCAGGAGTGATAGAGAACAAATAGCTAAGTCAAGAGAGTAAAATATCCTTGTTGGTTCGTGAAAATAAGTCTTCTCGTCGGTATTTAGCAGACAGAGGCAATTGTCAGAAATAAAATGCTCTATCTGACGACCGCGAGAATTCGTATCATCACTACCCCACAGAAAATTATGACCGTTTAAATCACCGAGCAATAAAAATGGAGTTAGGAGTTGATCAACTAAGTCATTCAGTTCATCTGCTTGGATGACATCATTCGGTGTTAATTAAAAGCTACAAACCGTAATTAGGCATGTGGTGTAAATTCTCACAGCCACAGCCTGGAGTGTAGTTCTTAACTGATGTGCTGTATTGGTGTAATTGTTGTATGTAATTATACAAACTCCACCAGACACAGCAGCATCACCATCATTATCCTTTCTGAAGCATTGAAACCCACGCATTTTGGCGACAATAGGGGGCTTCAGGAATGTCTCCTGGAGAGCCACACATGCGTTGTTAAAGCGAGAGATGATGGATTTGATGTCATCAATATCAATGCGAGAACGAAAACCGCGACAATTCCAAGAAACAAAGGAAGTCACGAATGGAATATATTCTAACCTTTATCACTGTTGCTTATAGTCATCTTAGATGAGTCTTCAGAATTGAAATCATCATCTGATGGTTGCAGATTCACAGTGTCTGCATCAAAACACAGAAGAGCTTTTTTTGTTGTCAAAGAAGATTTTCTAGGGCCTTCCTTGGCCAATTTTAATTTCCTAGCCTTTAAGTCTTGATTTTGCCAAAGCTGATTTTGTGGTTGTAGGTGTTGATAATTCTATTGTTCTTTGCTTTGGAAGAAAGCTAGCTGAAGAGGCAGAATTTGTATCTGTTTGGGTGCTGCAGGATCGGGTCACTTTTTTTGCCATAGCTGCGTAACTAACACCAGGAGTTGGAGTGCGGGAACTAACTATGCGACGAGCTTCAATGTAGGACACATTGTTCTTGATCTTAATAGTGACAATTTCCTTTTCCTGTTGCCAAACGGGACAAGATCTAGAATATGAAGTGTGGTCACTTTTGCAGTTGACGCACATTTCTTTGGCTTTGCAGGTAGCACTCTCATTGTCGTCAACTTGGGAACAGCGAGCGCAAGTAGGTTTTCCTCTGCAAGCCATTTTAGAATGCCCATAACGTTGGCACTTTAAACATCTGAGAGTATTTGGTATATATGGTCGCACTGAACAACGCATATAAGCCACTTTGATGTATTTTGGCAAGTTTGGCGTTGCAAAAGTCAAAATAAGGTGTTTGGTATTTAAGGTAATACCATCCCTTTTGATTGTTATTCTTTTAACCACGCAGACTTTTTGACTTTTCAAATTGTCAAGAATTTCATCAGTTGACGTGTGGTATAAATCCTCTGCAGAAATTACTCCCTGCACAAAGTTTAATTTCGTATGAGGCTCAACAGTGACGGGTATGTCAGCAAGTTCTTTCATAGTCTGTATCATCATAGACAGTTTATCAGAATTGGTTTAAATCAGTAAATTTCCTGTTCGTAATTTCTTCACTGATTTCAAGACACCCAGATGAGATATTAATCCCTTTTAAATAAGAAAAGGAGAAACTTATTCGAACGAGCCTCCAGTTCTTTTCATAATGAAGAACTTTGCATCGCACATAGGCATTTGTTGCTCCCGAGGGAGTGAGGAGAAAGTTGCTTTGTTCATATGTAGTGAGATAAAATTCAGGGACTAGACGGCACCACCCACCACGGAGCCCTACGAGGGGATACAGGTTAACTGTACCAGTGCTAGTCAGTCCCTATACGCTCACGGTACATCCCTGAAGTGGTTTCCACCTTTAACGAGTCACCCAGTAGATGTACCGATCGCTTGATCCATAGAGCCGATTGATGTTCTGAGGACTACAACATACCTCCTATTTACCTGAAACAGAGGCCAAAGCAATGTGTTGGTCTCAGGAGGCCTCAATTACCAGGATCCTCCCTTCCAGGGACACAGGTCTCCTCACACGGCAAACACGTGGGTGATTTAGTCCTCAAGAGTAGCTAATAGCAACAGAGTGGCGAAAGCTACTCACGGGGAACCCTCAACCTCTTACGAGGCAACCACAACGAGGAAGAAAAGGAAAAAAAAGCAGAAGACCAGAGGAGAGAGGAAAGTAAAGAAGAGGACAGATCACTAGGGTACCTCGGGATTGTGACACCCGTGTTTACCTAAAGAAGGTAAACCCCCTGAGGGGAAAATCTTGGTTGGAATGATGAGAAAAACGTACTCAAGGTTATACTGCAAACTACTTTTCAAGGCAATGCTGCAAAGATTTGAATGTTAAAATAGATTAAATATTTTTTATGCTGGATTTAGCCTGCGAAATGCGAACATTTATGTTAATGTGAAAATTACTTTCAGTGGTACTGATATTTAAGAAGGGTTCATCGTACGATTTTTGAAAAGTGAATCTCACCTTAATATGGTGGAGGAAAAACAAGAGTATATATTGCTAAATTTTAGTGCCAACGGCCTTGTTATTATCATGAAATTTCGAAGTCACAGAGCGATATATGCTTTCGTAATTTGCTTACATGTTCATGAGAGACACTCATGATGCGGAACCTATCATGAGCAAAATATTTTTGCAACAGTGTGTCAGTAGAAATTTCTTTCAGGAACTGGTCCTTTGGGTATTAAACTAAAGCGATAAGAATAGCCATTTGAAATAGGGAATCGGTTGCGTTGATGTCTAAATGAACTGAGTTAAATCCATCGGAATGGTTGGTAAAGCTACCTAGAAGGGCACACACCCATATAATACATACTGATTGCAGCTGTAAAATGGGATATGAAATCTAATTGCTTTCCTTATTGTGGGGAACATTTATTGTTCTTTTGAAAAAAGGAAAAAAAAATTCGTGGTACTTCTCAATATAAGTTAAGAAATCTCTATCATTCAACATAAAATGTGGATCAAATGTTGAACTGTAAAACTATACAGAAACTCGAATACTAAAAGTCGAATAGATGAATAAGCAGACATCTCCCTAATTAAGATTAGAAAATTCTCAATCATATTCATTGTATCAATCATAGGCACTATTCTTCCTTTACCTCTTTCTTAAGCTGAAATAATCCAAAATGCTACAATTTTAAATTCACAGCTTGATACAAAGCACTTTAATTATCTGCTTGATGGGTTAAATTATTTTTTCTATTTTTTTCTGCGTGTTCAGATTCAGAGATCAGTCAAGCTGGTAGTCCCACATGGCAGGTAGTATCACGACATCATCCGAAACTTATCAAAACATTCCAGCTACGTACCAAAAGTTTAAAATAGATGCCCTGAATATTTCTTATTATCGCTTCTGAAACTACCAAACAAAAATGAACTATCCCATTCGACTATTCATAGATCCACATTTAACTTCCAGATGAATGGTGTGGTAATTCTATACTTGATTATTGGAATGTTACCCTTATCTTTTTGCGTAACAAGAAAGCAAATACAACAAACATGTAAGCATAACAAACTATGGTATTCCCTGTTTAAGAAAATGGGTAGATCAATTGCGTGTCACAAATAAAAGCAATCCGTTGGGTACCTTGTGATGCGGTGTTGCAAATGTTCAATTAAAGTCTAAATTAGAAAATTTAGTTTTATAAATTTTCATGAATGTAATTTTAATGATTTACTACGCAAAATATATTTGAATTTATTTTTGAATAAAAGTGGTGTTATTTTTTTGATGTGCATATTAATTTGCAAAAAAAGTCTCTTTAGTATTTTTCATGCTCTTCATAATCAATGTATGGATTGCCTGCTTATTCATCATACTGCATCATGCAGTCAACAATTTTTCAAAGAATCGAAACCTGTTTCCATTGGAAATGATTTATTATGCAAGAAGTGTTTTTCCTTTAGTAGTATTGATAATCATTCGATTCTTCACAAGTAGTTTGCCAGAACAGTTGCTGAAATTTTGTTTCGAGCGTGTCGTTCATTTGTTATTTTATTTTCAAATTAATCAAATTCAAAGGAAAGATAACTAACATACTTATAAAAATATATAAAATAATAATAATAATAATAATATATATATATATATATATATATATATATATATATATATATAGTTATTTGAGTCATAAGAATATAGTTTTAAAACATTTTCGACAGATGTGTTTGAAAAATAAAAAAACATATAACTTGTTCAGAAGTTACAATAATTGAATATTCTAAATAGACTATAAATATATTAGTTAAGTGAAACACCCAGTTGATACGTTATAATGAATTATGAAAAAAAAAGTAGAGTGGAGATAAATACGAGAGAAAAAGACTTCTTAATCGCAAAAGTCATCTGAAAATAGATATCATCTTAATTAGGATGGCAAGCAATATTTGATTTTTAATTAGCATAATATTCAAATATTTCTCTAAAGGGTCATTTGGTTTTTAAGTATTAAAATTTTTGTTATATTATTATCTATGAAATAAAAGTCCTATGTAAAAAACTATAATATTTCTTGACATAATAAAGAAATATTGAATTTCTGTGTAATAACCGATGGTATAAGATTGTGGAAAAGGAAAATGATCTCACATATTGAATTAAAGTAACCATGGCAACTTACAGTGGTAAACTAATAGTTAAAAGATGTTATAAAGTATTTGAATATCCGATGCGGAATTTTGAAAATTAATGAGTCGCCTTTACACGAAACAAGAGAAAGAGCTCCTCCCCACGCATTCCAATCGATGCATGCATTGAAAGAATAAATTCAGCGACTCTCTTTCATTGCTCTGTAGTGGTTAGGATCAAATCGGTGATCTCCTCCTTTGAGTTCTTAACGCTGAGAGTCCATTTGGCGTACCTAAAGCTTGTTTGTTACTGCGATTGACAGCTGTTAATGTGTGCATACAGAACTGTTGTCTATGTTTACACTACTACAGACCTCACCTTTGCCATAAATTGTAAGAGTTATGTGTGTATTAAAGGATGACACGTGGAGAACCTATTCCCAGCTACAGGCATTGCCCCTATAACATGGTATATTTGTTCCGCGTTATAAGAAAACGCATTGTACGAGCATCTTTGTAAAACGTATGACCTTGTATAACACGTTATGTACAAATAATTCACATTTAACTTTTCTCGTTAAAGGGAGTTTAAATCGAATAATAAAGAAAAATTATGCTATGAACGCCCGCGAAATGTGTGCGTTTTATATTAAAATCATATTAAGAACATTTTAATTAAAAAAAAAAACTTATGCAAATGTAATTAAAAAACAGTTAATATCTCTAATAAATCAAATCATTCCTAAAACAATTTTATTACATGCTTATTCACTGTAGTAGCCATCTGAAATAACGCTCCACCGACATCTTTTTTTAGCAAAATATTCAAATGTCAATAATATAAAGTAATTTACTTGTATAAGAACGTAATTGATACAATGGGCAAACGTACACGAAAGGGATTGTGAAGTGTAGAAATCATTATAAATTTCGCAGTACCGAGATATGTCATTGGGAATCAACGAGTGATATGGTGAAAACACGCGTTTTACGAGGAGCATGAAATCGCGTTATAAGAGTGCCGTGTTATAGGGGACATTACTGTACATGTCCTATGTGAGTTGTACAAGGATCACTAATCTTTCTCAACTCGCTCAAGTAAATCACAGTTAGCTATCCTCTTGACACGATAAACAAGTCAGCATCAACAATCATTTTTGACAGTGCACTGTTTGGACGGTGTAAGGAATGTGCTGTTAAAAAAACTTATGTGTTTTCTTTGAATAAATATATCTCAATATTTGCCAGCATTTTGTTGTAAACAGAGCTGATCTGTATTCAATAAAATGCTAAGAACATCCAGATTCTTCCATTTATAAAAAGGGTTAATAAATCAGTACTGATAAAATGTTCAAATAGGAGAGAAAAATTAGACCCTAACAAAAGCGCTTTCCTCCCAGCGTCTCTGGATGGCCACGATTGAAAATAATTCAAAATAATATTTGAGCGGCTTATTCCTAACACCGGAACAAACTTGAAAATAATCTAACTTTGTTGCTCCACTTGTGCTATCAACACCTAAATAAAGAGTTACTTATTTGACATTGCTTCATATTTTGATATCATTTATAAATAAATATCGATAGTGATTCATAAAATCTGTTCATTCTTTGGTTTCTAAGAATGACATTCATTATTAACTGCTTAGGAGGAGTGCATTTACCCGAAACTATCAGCGCTCGGATTGTTGTATGCTTCTGGTGGCTGTTTGTAATGGTTGTCATGGCTACCTACAGCGGAAATCTTATAGCCTTCCTAACCTTTCCCGAGGCAGATTGGGTGGCATCCTCCATAGAAGACCTGATTCACAAGGAATCCGTCAAAGTATTGATTCAAGAAGGCACCAGTATACACCAAGAAATAGAAGTAAGCAGTAAAAAGAATTTTTTTTCTTTTATAACACGTGGAAATCATGATGTTAATTATTTGTGTAAGGCTTGCAACGACAAACATTTCTGACTTCATTCAAGAATCTGTAATTAAGTCTCATGGGACTGCAATTAGCACTATTCACCATTAACACTGAAACAATAGGCTCTAAATATTTTACGTTGCAAAATATTTATTATAAGCAGATGCTGTGTATATATATATATAATTTCATCTCAATCTTTCGCGTGAATGAGTTCATTCAATTCTTTCGATACCTCTCATACAGACAAGTAAAAAGCTCGATTAAACACAACTTTTTTGAACAAAGTGTAGTTTCAGTTAACTTAATTGATTCTTTCTCGATAAAAGTAACAAGTTCAATAAATTTGAAAATGAATTCTATGAATATAAATTTAAATATATAGTTAGAGGATACTATTAAATTGTCATTACTTCAAATTCTGAAGAATTTTTCGTAGGAAATTGATTTCTGTAATTATATGTATTTACAAAAGTATAAATTTATAAGAAATTAATACCGCTTAATAAAAAAAATCAGAACGCGTCACAATTAAGTTAATCATATTGATCAGTATGATTCGCGCTCATTAAGTATTTATTTATTTTAATTAAGTCTTATTATTTTACTGGGTGTGTAATTATATTTTATGAAAAACAGTTAAACTTTCTGTCTATTATTAATTTGAAAGAAACAATAACATTAGTTTTTACAGAAGATGAAATTCAAAAAAATATTTTTGTTATGCATTGTAAAAAAAGAATTACATCGATTTCAATTGATAATAGAAGCAATTTTTTTTTACTCTTCTTAACTTTTTTTTATAAAATATACATTTACATAAATCTGTTAACAAATAACGGACTTTGAAAATGCAATATTTGAAAATTTTTAATAAAAAACTGTGTTTAGAAGATCATGTTTTTCAAACAACTGCTATTGAAGGAAAAAGTCTTTTTTATGAGGTAGTAATTAAATTTTAGATCGTTTCTGGGAGCAGTCAACAAATGGTTATTCCACTGCGAAATTCTCACTGGTAGCAAAATAATATTGTCATAAATAATTACAAATAGGAGATTTTTTATAGCTTCCTTTTTAGCGAAATTAATAAGCGATTCTGTTTTATTAAAGACAGCCAAAATAATATTTGGTTTTTAATACAGGTTTTGAAATGTTATGACGGCTTTATCTCCCGTAATAATACATTTCACAAATCTGACACTTTTTTTGAGAAAAACTTTTGCTTAGGTTCATCTTAAATTGTATTGAATAAAATCTAAGATTTTATAAAAATCTGAGCCCTGTATAAAACGCAATGTGACTAACGCACACATTTTGATTAATTTAATATCAATAAAGTTCTTACTTTTTAGTCTATAACGTTATGGGCCAAAAAGAAAATAATTGGCAGAATGTGTAACCCGTTATCCTCGCAATAATGCCCTTCGGCCTCCACCGCATTTTTTGTTAACTTGCCTCCAACTGCGCAGTCTCCTTGCGTGAAAACTCTGGAGTTTTGAAGGCAAGAGTCTTGAAGTGCTTGGCACAAATCTACTTCATCAATATGAAACTCACGATTAGAATTTTTGAAGCCAATGCCTTGCAGTACGTTGTTATTGTTATTCATGACGCTTGGGCTAGTCATGCTCGCTAGTGCGACGGCTGTGCGAAATGAAATCAAAAAAGGTGTCTTTCTTTTAACCATAGCACCACGGAGATGAAAGTTCGTCTTTCCTTTAAGATGCCACCACCAAAGCATCCACTCCCTCAATTTTTACTTTGATCTGAAGGATGGGAAATTTTCTCCAGACCATTACACCCATGGTAACCGCCCAACGATTCTTGAGAGAAGACCGATGTGCTCACCATGACCCTTGCAGTACGTTCAAACTCTTAATATATTCAACGACTTGTAGGAGTAACAATCGATTAAAGTGTATGATTGATTTAATTTTATAACGACTGCTATTCATAATGTCGTTTAACAACGCGATTTACTGATTTGCATACCTGTTCTACTTTCATTCAATGAGAAGGCAAAAAAGCAAGAATATTATTCTAACATTCTTCAAAAACATTATTCGTACGGAGGAAATTTATATTATTTGCGAACTTTAACAGTCTATCTGCATTTTCATTTTATAACCCAACCAGCTTTCGTAACAGGAAATTATGCAATTGCTAATTAGTTTGTTCAAGTAAGTTAGACGAAGTAAGCAGTCTAAAATGTCTTGTAGAATGGCAAGAAAGTTAATCTTTTTATAACAATATACATATGGTTATCAAAATAATAAAAACACATGTGAATAAAAGCAAGATTTATGAATGCACTTTACAAGCATTAAAATATATTAATGGTTACCACAGTTTTCTTATAAATAGAAAGGTATAGATTAAGGTAGTATGTGGTGCTATTAGAATAGTTGAAAACAAAATACAATATTATTAATATTCTTTAGTATAGCTGGCATACTTCTCAAGTAATTAGAATAATTCTTTTAAGCGTCTATAGAATTATTTGACGAAGATGAAGTAATTGCTATTATCAGACAATCATAAATACACGAGGCGGAAATAACATCATCCCATTCTAACAACATAATAAAAAAATTGCCATATGACGTCATTAGAAAAATCATTAAAATTCGTAGCAAATGCCTGTAAATGTCTTTTTTTCTTCCATATGGAAAACTGCAACTATCATCCAATTCATTAAACCAGGAAAAAGTCTCCATGAAAGTAGAGAGCTATGGACTAATCTGCCTGATTCCAATCGTAAAAATAAAGTATTTAATAAAAAAATGTTTCAGTTTATTACCAAGTGAGAACGATATGACTTTCATTCTTTCAACAGTCAAGCAACTATTCAAAATCTTTGAAACAGTAGGAAAGAATCTGCACAATAATCTTTACGTGGCATTCTATTTATTCATTCTACAAGGCATTTGTGCATAGAAGGATGGAATTATATACGAATTGATCAATCCCCATTTCATTCAGATATTATATCCTTCCCGTCAAATGTTATATGAATAACAAACATTTACAAATTAATTATAATAATAAAACTTTTATTACATTAAAAATAAATGTAAGTGTTCCACGAGGGAGCCTATTAGGTCCCATACTTTATCATTTTATGGTTTTCCAGTTGAAAATAACCAAAGTGTACATCTAGCTTTCTATGTAAACCATGTTGCAATATTCCGTGTAAACCATGTTGCAATATTCCGTGTAAACCATGTTGCAATATTCCGTGTAAACCATGTTGCAATATTCCGTGTAAACCATGTTGCAATATTCCGTGTAAACCATGTTGCAATATTCCTCAATGAATCCAAATATAGCCGTATGTGAAATTCAACTTTTACTCTACAAAATATAAGAATGATGTACAAATTAGAGAATTATTATAAATGCTGAAAAATCTCACACGCAAATACTTATAAATATTTTGTATAATTTTGTCAAATAGTAAATAAATTCTATTATTTAGCAAAACTAGTCAAATATTTGAAAGTGAAAAAATATTTTGGACTTATATTAAATAATAAACTAATGTAGGGAATAACAACATCAATATTGTTATGTAAAAAAACACAAAAGCTTATGGCACAAGTCTAGGAGGAAGATCAAAACTTAATTTCAAGAAATTTCTAAGTTACCACATTTGATTATACCTCTCTCTGACTCACCAATTTTCAACAGTGTCTATAATGAAGATAAATAAAAATTAATATTTTTTCAACATAAAATACTAAGTTTCGTGATAAATGCTGCCTAATTCATACAAAATAAAAATATTGAAAATAATTTCAAAATTGAAAACCTATAAAGCATATCAAAAAATTAAATAATTTTTTTTAAGAAATTAGAGATAGAAAAGCAGAGAACTTTCATCTAATATATAGTTAACTATAAATATCTCAAGAAGGCACTAAACAGTGCCCGAACGCAAATTTTTGCTTTGGAGGAAGAAATACGGAGTTTTTAAATCTGTAAATAGTGAATATGTCTCCCTCATTCTAGGTTTGCTTTCATTTTTTTTTCAAATTGTTGAATTTAAACATGAAAATCCAAGAAAAACTACCTGCAAGTTCTGAAAATCAGGAAAGTGCTCAAAATCAAATACTTAATTGTCATTGGCCTTTGGCGCGCTACTTCTTATGCAAATACTCCTGTGCATTCAAATGAAAATAGTTATTTTTCTCTATTTGGGGCTCATTCAGATGAAAGAATCGAAACCTGATTCGAAGGTTAAAACTCAATATATGCAACAAATACTAGTTAATTGAAGTTTAGGGGTTTCTAAAGGTGCAGTGTGCAAAATCACGTTAGCATACAGCGTAGCAAGGCAATCTTGGCAAAGCAAAATTTTAGACGGAAAGAGAAGATTATAAAAGAATTGTAGTTGAAGACGACATATATTGTAGTACCTAAAACGCTGACAAATGCAGCACAAATGACCGCAGAGATCAGCCAGTACTTGGATTCTTCATTGTTGATAACTACACTTAGAAGTCACCTTCATAAACGCAACATTTGCGACAGAACCGCAATTCCATAGCAGCTTGTTACAGTTGTTAATGCTAAACGTCTATAGTGATGTCACACTCATAAAACCTAATCGATTTATAAATAAAAAATAATTAACTGACGAATATTGTCTTTGAAATTTTCGATAACTGAAGATATGGTCTGACGAAGTCCATCATGGTTTTCCCAGTACAGGTTGGGTGCACGTTTGAAGGAGATCTGCACAAGCGTATGATAGTGATTGTCTTCTTCCAACTGTCAAACATGGAGGTAGATTTATCATGATATCGACAACCGTGTCGTGTTTTTCTGCTTGACCTTTTGTAACACTGAAAGGAAAGACCACTGCGGATAAGTATTGGGGAATTTTATGTGATCAAGTGAATCCTATGATGCAAATTTTGTATTCTTAATCAGAGAGAATTTTCTAGGATTATAAATATATCTATCTACCCTGTTAGATTTGCCCAACCATTGTTTGATGAACATGAGGATGAAGTTAAATATACTTCTCTGTAATCAACAGTCACTAGAATGCAATATAGTCGAACTGTTACGATTTATTTTAGAGCGTTAATTATGGATTCGATATCCTCCACGACATATCTTCCTGAACTTTACGATACTCCTGAAATATGATACAAATTTCCCAGAAACGATATCAATACACTTATATAATTAATCAAATACTTATATTTTAGTAATTCTATTTTAACTGCTTTTGCGCTGAATTCATTGCTAATCATAAGTGATGTATCCATTCTAGTACTTTTCAAATTTTATATCTATTGCATCTTTCAATTTCCGCCTATGATACTTCTAATCTTGCTTATATATATATATATATATATATATATATATATATATATATATATATATATATATATATATATATATATATATATATATATATATATTGTGAAGATCAAACACTTAACAGACGAGAACTTTCGATTTAAAGAAATTACAACCGCACTTAAAGAAGTGCGGTTGTAAGTGATTCAAGAGGCATAGGAGAGTGTGTTGGAGCGAGAGGAACGGTATAGGTGTGTGAAAAGGCGAGTGGTAGCGGAGGTACCGCTTCCAGGCAATGGAAAATACATGTATTTGGAATAATGTAAAATGAACCATCTAAATTTATGTTTGTGTCTATAATTAATGTTATGTTTTGTTAATGTATAATAAATCTGTCGTAAAAAAGAAGATATGTTGGCATTACTGAACGATCCTGGAAACGACAGGTTCGTGAAACAATCACATTGGCGCAGTCGACAGGATGTGTTCCGGATTAATACAAAATGATGGGATGCTAATGATGAAAAAGTGTCTACAAAGTCGTGACTCTGTATATTTTGATTGCTTTTCATTCCATTAAGAGCTAATATTTGTTTTAATTATGTATGATTTAAGGGAACTTTGTTTTAGAATTTTCTTAAATTTCTTTGTAGGGTTTTGTTTAAGAAAGAAATGGAATAAGTTAATAAAAATTATTTAAATAGTTAAAATATTAAAATAAAAATATGTATAATGTTAAATTTAATTGAGGAAATATTTGTGTTTCGATACTGGTTTCGAAATATTATTGGTTATTGATATTTGTTCATTAATATTCAGGAAAGTTTATTCTTCTCTAACTGGTGATATTACTAAATATATATATATAATTTTGATATGTTGGCATTATTAAGGAAAAAAATATTTTTGGAATAATCTGTTTATGAAAACAAATTTATGTCGAATAATAATGTTGTTGCTAATTGTCAATTTCTTGAGTTATGTGCATCAATTTAAAAGCTTATGTATTATTTGAATAGTAAATTGTTGAAACGTACTTTTAGTTAATGTGATGTAATATGATATAAATGTTTTGCTTAGAATTTTCGTGATCATTCTGTTGTTTAGTATGTAAATGATATAAGTTTATGGAATAAGAAACTTTTAAAAAAGTTTAAATGCTTTTTAATTGTTTATTGTTTTGCATTATTAAATTACGTGTTCAGGAATTATTCAATGCTATAAGGTATATTAAATATATACTATGATTGTGTTTATTATTTATGTAAAGTAACTAAGTTAAGATTTTAAATTTTGATTCAAAACCGAGAGTGTGAAACATTTATGAGAGGGGAAATTTTGAATTATTTTATATTTCGAAAGTAATTGTGCTTACAATGGTGAATAATAGTTTTTGGGTTATTTCGGTAGCTCTGATTCATTTTATTTTAAGGTAAAATTATTTTATCATTTTATTGATTTAAGTGGTTATATGTTCAATGATCATCTGTGATAAGCATTTATTTAATTTGAAATGCTTAAACTGGAAGTATGATTCGTATATTTATATATATATTTTTTAGTTTGTTTTGAATTGTTTTCATTCATTAATGTCTATTTATGTAATTAAGGTTTTATATATATGATAGTATGTTATAGTATGTATTATGTATATTACAGTGTGTTGAAATGAAAATAGAAACTATAAATTTATAAATTTATTATTAGAATAAATTATTTAAAACTTTTTCTTTTTGGAGCATTAAGTAAACGAAAGTGTTTTATTGATTAAACAAATGAAAGGTCATTTGTGTGATTTAAATGTGTTTTATTTTGAATAATTGATAATTTAAGGTTTGGTAATTTGCGATAACATTAGTTGTTAAAATGGCCTTCGCATTCTTGGGTAAAGATCGAAAGGAGGATCTGTTAATATTGGCTCGTGAGTTAGGAGAACAGATTCCTCCGGACGCGAAAATAATAGATTTAAAAAATGTGATTACACAATCTAAAAATTTTGAAGAGTCATTTGTTCGAGAATTAATAAATACAATAATTTCCGATCGGATAGAGAGAGAGAAAGCCAAAGTAGAAGAAAGGCAACGGGAATTAGAAGAGAAACAAAGAGAACGTGAGCATGAAATTAAAATGCGTGAATTAGAAATAAAAGAAAAGGAATATGAGTGCAACTCGGAAAGCACTGTAGAATATGAACAAGATAAATTGCGAATCACTTTTGTAGGTTATTTAAATATAATGAAAGGAGTAATTTTAGATACCCCGGAACGAGCAGAAGAATAGCCTTTTTTTTCCATCATGCCGAAAGGATGTTCAAGCTTTATGAAGTATCCCAACAGTATGAAGGAAAAATTATTTTACAATGTTTAAGGGGTCATGCTAAAGGAATAAATGCTATGTTGTTGGAAGAAGATTTAGATCAGTATGACAAAATTAAAAATTTCATGTTAAGGGAGTATAGAATAACTCCGTTACAACATAGGAAGAATTTTGATTCTTGTTATAAATTGCGCAGTGAAAGTTATGCTCAGTATGCGTCCCGGGTGGAAGCTGCATTAGAACTGTATTTAAAATCAAGAGATATGGAAACATTTGCTAAACTTAAAGAACTTGTTGTAGTTGACAAAATAAAAGAAACCTTGCCTATTCATGTAAAATCTCAGATAATTTTGAAAGAGACCGAAAATTGGCTTCCTGTCCCTGAATTTGTTAGGGAAATTGATAATTTCTTAGTTTCGATACCAAAAAGTTTTGCAAATAATTCCCACAACTATACCAAATTTATTTCCGGCCCACATGGAACAAAACAGAACGAAATTGTAAGGAAATTCGTTCCAGCTGAAGTTAGAAATAAAAGTTTTGTTGAAAAGAAAGAATATTATAATTATTAAAAGAACCCAGATCCACGACCACAGAATCGTTTGGGAAATAAAACCACTAGTTCCGCTCCAGGTAAAAGGGTATTAAAGTTCTACAAATAACAAGAAGAGGGTCATTTGAAGAAATTTTTTCCGCAAGTGAATACAGTATCTCAGATTTCTAATAGAAATGAAACTGAAGAAGTAAGCAATAAAGGGTTAAATGAACTTTGCAATAAAATGGGTAATGCAAGTTTCGATTGAGAAATTCCAATCAGTGAAAAGGATGGTGAGCTTTTACGAGTTGATTTAAATGTAGGAGATAATAAGTTTCAAGGAATCATTGATAGTGGTGCGGAAATTACATCACTGTGGAAGTAAGTGGTACCAGAAGAAATGCTGCAGTCAAGTGAGAAAATTTACTTGAGGCCTGCAATTGGATCTCCGGTTGAAGGAAAGCTTGTTTCTGTTCCACTTAGTTTTTGGTCAGCAGATAATGATATCAGGCCGTATATCATGGTGTTGCGGTTGTGGAAGGATTGCATGAGCAAGCTTTGATCACTCCTAGAGTTTTCAGTTTGTTGAAAGAACAAAAAAGAAAATATCTTGGAGTGGAAATAAAAAATATCCACGGGAAAGAAATAGTTTCGAATACTTTCAATGTGGTGGGAAGGAAAATAGAAGCTCATAAGGAAATCGAAGCAAATCAAGGAACACTGGATTTAGAAAATTCTGTAGTAGAGGTTTCAACTACTCCAGTGGAAAGTAACTTGTTAAATGAAGAAATAATCGCTATTAAGAGAAAAGTAGATTCTTTATCATCCATAGCAACAACCAATGAAGTAGAAGATAAATCTAATGTTGAAGAAATTAGATACAGTTCTCCTTCTGAGATTGATGCTGCTGTGGAAAATGAAAAGAATAACAAACGAATAATCTCCGAAGAAGAAGCTAAAATGGCATTAGCAGAAAAACGTAGATTTTCTAGAGATCAAGAAGAACTTGAAGCTGAATTGGAAAGACAGAGACAAGAAGAATTGAGGAGACTAGAAGAAAAGCGTCTACGTCAAGAAGAGGAAGAACAAATAAAAATGGAAGAAGAGCATTTACGATTACTTGAAGAACATTGTCGTCAAGACGAAGAAAATTTGAGAAAAGCTATTGAAGATCACGAGCAAAAAGAGGAAGAGGAAAGAGTAAAACTAGATGAAGAACTGCGTTTGAAGGCTGAACAGAAAAGAAAAGCTAAAGAGGAAGCTGAAAATTTAAGGTTAGAATTAGAAGAAAAACTTAACCGGGAAGAAGATAAACAAGCAAAGAGAAAAAAGAGATTGGAAAAAAATTATGATGCGTGTAATCAAGGTAAATCAAATAGAACATCACCCTCTGGTAGTGTCAGTGGAGGTGATCATTTGGATGCTGGCGAGAATCAACAAGTAAATTTCTCAAGTGGTGCGAATTCTTTGGGGAGTATTGAGGGAGCAGAACCATCTTTGGCAGAGATTGTTAATCCTCTTGTATTTGTCACAAAAAAAGATGGAACGATTCACCTATGTGTTGTTTATCGGGGATTGAATTCCGACTCTAAAATAGCTCCATTTCCAATGCAAAATTCAGAAGAATTACACTTTGAAAAAGAATCAAAGCTGGTGCGGCAAAGTATCTATCCACTCTAGACATCCTTAAAGGTTATTGGGAAATTCCATTGGATCAAGATAGTCGAGAACTGACAAGTTTCGTTTCACCTAAGGGACAGTATTAATGGAAAGTAATGCCATTTGGACTTGCAGGTGCTCCAACTACTTTTCAGAAAATTATCAATCAGATCCTAAGACCTCATAATGATTTTGTTGAAAGTTTTCTGGATGGTATCATAATTTATTCATCTAGTAGGGAAGAATATTTGAACCATCTAAGAACGGTTTTGGAAACATTAAAGCAGTACAATTTTACCGCAAATTTAGCAAAATGTTCCTTTGCTCGATCGAAGGTAAAATACTTAGGTCATGTAGTTGGATCAGGAGAGCATGGGCCTGATCCGGATAAAATTGCAGCTATCAAAAACTTAAAATTGCCAAGAACAAAGAAAGCCTTAAGATCGATATTAGAACTGTTTAAATATTATAAGGAATTTGTGTCTCATTATGCGAACATTGCTAAGCCATTAACAGACCTGACCAGAAAATCTGTACCAAACGATATCCCTTGGTCTGCAGAGACTGAAAAGGCTTTCATCTCATTGAAAGATAGTTTATGTGCTGCCTTCTCATTGTCAACCCCTGATTTAAATAAGCAGTTTGAACTGCACACAGATGCTTCTCTTACTGGCGTTGGAGCATGTTTAATGCAGAGAGACCCAGATGGAAATCCTAAGCCTATAACCTTTGCCAATCAGAAATTAACTCCAGCGCAGATTAAATGGAGTACCATTGAGAGAGAAGCATATGCTGTGATATGGTCTCTTGGTAAGTTTGAATCATGGACTTATGGAACTTCTATAAATTTATTCACAGATCACAATCCTCTGAAGTATCTTACGGAAAGCATCCCGAAGAATGCCAGATTACAGAGATGGTCATTGGCTCTCTCTCGCTATCAGGTCACAATAGCTCATAAGCCCGGTAGTAATAATGTCGCAGATGCCCTATCAAGGGTTTATGAGGATGATTAATTATTTTTCTTTTATAATGAATCCTGTAAGAAATAGAAAATAATTTCCGATGTATATATCATTCATATTTAACTTTATATAATATAATGTAGTTATTTCTATTTGTTATTGGTTGTTAATTTTCATAAGGTTTGTGTGAATAATATTTACATAATTGTTTTTTTATGTTAATATTGATTCTTTTTTTCTTACTTTATAATATTGTGTTGTAATCAATATAATGGATATAGCAGTAACATAGGATATTTTTCTTTAAAGAGAATATGAAAGAAAAGTGTAAGCTGAAGCATGTCAGCAAACATGTTAAGCATTAAGGTACATTTAGAATTTTGGTATTATTTGGCTCTTGATGGAATGGTGAGGAAA
This sequence comes from Latrodectus elegans, assembly GCA_030067965.1. Classification (NCBI taxonomy): domain Eukaryota; kingdom Metazoa; phylum Arthropoda; class Arachnida; order Araneae; family Theridiidae; genus Latrodectus; species Latrodectus elegans. Next base: position 120,787,712 of record CM057813.1, read on the forward strand.
GGTAAAAGAAACTTTCTATGATTCTTCGTAGTTTCCATTTGCGGGATAAGGTCCAGTAATGGAAACTGGAGGGAAGGTGTGAAGATCAAACACTTAACAGACGAGAACTTTCGATTTCTTTAAGTGCGGTTGTAAGTGATTCAAGAGGCATAGGAGAGTGTGTTGGAGCGAGAGGAACGGTATGGGTGTGGGAAAAGACGAGTGGTAGCGGAGGTACCGCTTCCAGGCAATGGAAAATACATGTATTTGGAATAATGTAAAATGAACCATCTAAATTTATGTTTGTGTCTATAATTAATGTTATGTTTTGTTAATGTATAATAAATCTGTCGTAAAAAAGAAGATATGTTGGTATTACTGAATGATCCTGGAAATGACTGGAACAATCACGTATATATTATGTGTGATAAAATGTTGTAATAAGCAATTAGTTAGAGATGTCTCATGGGTTAAAGCGGATATTTACTGTTTCAGGAATCTCCAGTTGAGGCACTACGTCTACTTAAAAAGCGCTACAAGAATGGAAAAAATGTTGCACTAATCAATAATATTACATCAATTTTGCCAACATTGAAAAGAGGTACTGCTGCCTACGTTGATGATTACTACGGATTGCTTGATTTGGTGAAGGACGACCACAAGAAATCTGGAACATGTCAACTCTCTTTGGCACCTAAGAAATTTTTGGAGATATATTTGGCGATTGCTGCGAGAAAAGGAAGCCCATATATGAAGGATATCAATACATTGTTAGTAATTTTTAGTGGTATACGTTTGTTTTGTAAACTCATTGTTTTTTAGAGCTTATTATGCTTAAAGTAATGTATTGTTATCTGTATATTTTTATAGTAGAGCATCTATTAATGCAATTATTTATATATGCAGTATAATCATTTGAATTATTGAATTACGAATTCGTTGGATTGCTTCAAAATTTCATTATCTGTCATTACTTTAAAAGGGCGCAATCTTCATAAAGAGTTTCTAATTTGATGTTTGCTTCTAGGATACGGCGCCTGTGGCACGGGGGCTTAATGCAACATTGGTCTGAGAAGTTTTCCGAGACCAATTTGCACGAATGCTTCGCCATCACAACATCCCTTCGAGGGGTCCGGAAAGATGTCACTCTCTTCGATCTCATCGGGGCTTTCATGATGCTGGCTCTGGGGCTTCTCTCAGCCCTGGTGTTTTTCGCCGCGGAACTCCTTTGGAGAAAGCTGATAAAAGGTATAAAGAGGAGACCTTATCTAAGAAAGTCCAGCTTAAAGCGGAGACCTTATCTAAGAAAGTCCAATGCCTTCTTCATACAAAGCCTTGTCTTAGCTATTGGGAAAACTGGATAAATCGGAATAAATGTTCTGCCTTACAGTTTTAGTTTTATTCACTTTGTAATTTTATATGGATATTCCATGTCTAAAATTGAAATTTCTAATACCATATGTCATTCATATTTAACACATAGCTTCAACATTTATAAATAACCGATTAATTTCAGTTATTAAAATGCTTATACAATTCTACATTTAAATAAAAAGATATGTGAAGCTTCTTTTGTGAAACTGTCTGGTAAAATAATATTGCAGATTTACATTAAGTAGATTTCAATCGTTTAATGAATGTTATTTCTTCATTCTAGCATGTTTTTCTAAACTTAAATGGTTGCTTTTTTACGTTTTTTTCGTACTAATAATATATTTCCAACGGCAGCAAAATAAATTAAGTTTTCCCATCCTATTTGAAAATTCAGTTTTGAACGTTTAAATTGTGAATATTACCATAATTTTGAATTCATGATTTACTCTCCATAAATTTTGATTAAAAGTAGCCCTTCTACAACCTATCCTATTGCAGAGTTTCTCTCTAATAAAATTAGAAAATAGTGAAATATATTTAACAACATTGTGATTATCAATTTTTTTATTTCAAATATTCAAAAACCAATTTTGTTTAAAATATGATACGAAGAAAAAAATAATGTATTGTTATGTATAATTACACTAAAAATATAAATAATTCATTTATAATTATTTTCCTAATTAGCACATTATCGAGATAACTTTCCTCTAAAATTTGAGATTCTAAGTTAGTATTTCCAAATGTGTTTTTTAAATGTATAAACAATAAATTTATTCGATGGCTGGTGCTACGAGTAACATTCTATCCTGTTAATATTACTCGTGTCACTAGCCAACGAATCGATGAGTAATTTATATAGTTAAAACATTACATGAAAAACATTAATGTAGATTTCAACCGTATCCATTCGAACTTAATTTTCACCAACAAAAATTAAAAAATGAAATAACAACCACCTACAATTGAAATAGAAAACGTGATAAAAAAATTATATTGCCAATTTAGAACTGTTGATGTAGTATTCGAGGACACTTTACTGTGATAATTAGAAAAATTTCGAAGAAGATTTGATAAAAGCAGTATTAGAAAATATAAATAGATTGAGATAAAAAGTATTAGGGAATAGAGAAAAGTTATAATATATTCCCAACATTGAAAATGCTACTCCAAGAAGTGGCCAGAAAATTATGCAAACATCAGAATCTTATCGAGCCATGCAAATTGTGTGAAATGTGCAGCTCTCCAGCAGTAAGGTGAGGAATCGGCAAAGTGGGGCATATTCTGCAGTTATTCCTGCTTGGAAAAAATCGTTAAAAGTTCGTTCGTGTCGCAAAAGACTCTTGTATTTGCAAAGAATGCCAGGCCATCGTCGACGGAGTCAGCATCCAGTAGACAGACGAGTTTACTAAATGCTTGGCTTTCTTAAACGGTCTGAAAAGACAGGTTGCAAATCGTACTGACAGCAAATCGCAGGTGACAGATACCTGGACGCGTCCACAGTGCACCAGCTGTGGCAAAGATGGTTAGAATTAGGAACCATCTTCGCTGTTTGGAATATTGGATTAGGAGGATGATGGTTGGAAGTTTGCGGGATGCCTGTGCACCCAGAGAGGCGTCAAAACATGTGTATCGACATATCCGACGAGAGGTGGTGGCAGCCCTACAAAGCTCGCCTACCAAAATTCTGCAACAAGTGCATGACACTCTGGTTGCTTCCATGCCTAGCAGAACCATTTGCCGTCGATTGTTTGCAAGCGACTTGCACTCATAGTGTCCGTTAAGAAGACTGCCATTCACACCACAGCATAGACGCCAAAGCCTGGAATGTTGGTGAATTATTGAGATGTGGACGATGGAGTGTCACAGGATCATCTTAGATGTGTAACTCTTCTGTTTCTTAAGTGACACACTCCGCGTACTAGTGTGGTGTCGATGTGAAGACAGGTTCACAATGTTGCAATTGTAAAACGTCTTACTATGCGACAACGTGGCATCATGATTTAAAGTGCCATTGTGTACGATTCCAGATCATCTCTAATTTGTATTTATGTCAGCATGCCTTCAGCAGTTGCCTATCAGAGAATAATTGCCGATCACACATTGCTTGCATTAGCCTGTATGCCCTGTAAGGTCTACAACTGCTTCCCAGGCCACCATGTACGGCAGATACCTCACCAATCGAACGCGTTTGGGATATGATTGGACGCCATTTGAAGACCCTGCTACTGTCCCTTCAGAAGACGCACTTTGGCTAATGGTTGACAGCGGATGGAGAATCATTCCTCAGTATGTCATCCCTTCTTTCACTGATTCTGTGCTGAGACGTGTTATTTCATGTATTGCCGTTTTCGATGGTCCTTATAAACTAACCCTAACAACAATATGGACTGACAGCTAGTCTGTTCTATCATTGTTCAACCTAATGGACAAACCACAGATCATCCGTGAATGTCTATACACAAAGAAATGAACCAGAATCCAACTAAGTTGGATTAAAGCACACGCGGGCACTTGAGGGGGGGGAAGTAACTGGCTGGCACAGAAGGAAAAAAAAACTGATACCAATGAAGAAGTGTCAGTCATAAATCTGCCAAAACCAATCTCCGTAAAACTCCTCCTATATAAAAGAATCATCGGAACTTGGCAAAGGACATGGGACACATCGCAAAATGGTAGATACACCTACATATACATCCAACAGCCTCAACAGATTTCCTCATCCAAAATCCATTTATTAACTATTTAATAACGAATTATGGACCCCTTCATGATTATATATATATATATATATATATATATATATATATATATATATATATATATATATATATATATATATATATATATGCACAATATACATTTAACATCAAAATGTTTATGAGAATTAATGAAAAAATGTGCAATAAAGTTTCGTAACTAAACCATTTATTTTGCATTGATTCATGATTTTTTTTTTACTACACTGTTTCATGGTATTTTCTAGGAACCTATCAACTATATAAGAAATAAGTCTACTAAATACGAGATCTTCACAGATTTCGATTGTTAGTAATGATTCGTTACAATGCACTCATTCATCACTAGAGGGCGCTTTTACATTTAGCACTTGTCATGTGACAAATACCAAGTGTAGATAGATTACATAATAATGTATACTCGTATTTTTTTCTTTTGCATTTGATAAATGTGACCAATTTGATAGCAATATTTTTAATTATTACAATGTAACATTTAATGGTAAATAATTTGTGAGCATTTATACTTTTTCAAAATTTTTATTTGAATAAGCTGACTAAGTTTCACACGTAAGTGAGAAAAAGTACTTTGACGAAAAAGAAGGAAAGCTTTATTGTGGCAAAAGAAATTTGTCATTAGTATTTGTTATCTTCATATAATGTCATCGGACCTTCATAATTGAAATTGTCTCCTACTTTCAAAAGGAAATAGAAAATAAACATGAGTTATGTATTCAGTAATCCTTGATGAATTAGTATTAATCGTTTGCATACATAAATGGAAAAAAGAAATTAGAATTGTACACATGAGTATAAACTTTTGGTAAAAAACATTTTTATTTATGCATTCAATTCTAGTGGTTCTTAGATGATCTGCTGGAACATATAAACAACCACCCCGTTTTCTGGCTTCAATTGTCTCTCCTTCTTGAAGTGAAAATATTTGTTTTATTCTAAACGATGAGAGATAATGAAGCAGTTTACACTGTATTATCAGGAGATGCCAAATGTTTTGCCAAAATAACCACGTAATTCAAATTTAACTACCATTTTATTATACCAAGATCGACATTTTAAAAAATTAGTTTCACTGAAATTGGCACTGAAGACACATGGATAAAACGGGGAAATATATATATATAAGTGCACAGCTGTTTATAACCTATCAGACTCAAATTTAATAGAGTGAAATTTAATTTTGTAGTGGACGCATCAAACAAAAATTTGCCGAGGATATTTGTCATGTGACTTTGACGTCGTACGAAGTAAGTCCATTATGATTTTAAACTATATATAGATGAAAGTAAATGAAATGTTTTGCGATTTACTTTTACTTAAACTGGAATTTAGGTTTTTGGCTTCAATTGTAAATGAACGTCAGAATTTTGGGAGTAGGTAGGGAAGTAAATAGAGCTTCAAAATGTTATGTCTTATTGAACCCTTAAAGACGAATATCATACAGGAAGATACAAAAATATAATTAAGTAAAATATGAGCTATAAATATAGCTCAAAGTATAAGTAAAGAAATCAAGTTGTTTATATTATGCAACAAAAATAAAATTATGGATTCAATCTTTTGAAAAACAAGTTCCATTCCTTCAAGATTACAGATTGATGTTAAAAAACTAATTTTATCATATTTAATAAGTTTTTAGATTTATAAATCAATGTAATGAAAGTGTAATACTGAACTTTGAAAGAGAAAAGAAATAAAAGCATTTATATATATAATATGCGCACAGAAATTTGATATACTCGAAATGAGATGTTACAGATTTTGCCAAAAAATTGTATCTCCACAAATACTGCAGTCAATAAAATAATTCTAATATAATTTACAGCAATATTTCTTTTTGCTCATAAAACGCAGACATAAATTAGAGTCGTAATAATTAAATCCAAGATTTGAATCTCTCGGAATCTAGACTCTTAATTCCTTCTCGTACTTATTTATTCTTTTTCAAAAATATATTTTCTGTCTTTTAATGAATTCAAATATGATTTTAATTAGACTTCAACGGTAGTTTTATTGATCACCTACAAAATTGTTCATAAAAAGAATTTAATAAATGGAAAGTTCATTAAACAGAAAATATTTATCTTGAGTTTTCATGGTTTAAAGCATGACTGTTTATATACACTGAACAACACTGAAAGTGCAACACTAAAAAGAAATTGCCAAAAAGTGACGAAAAGGGCAAACAAAGAGAAACAGCAATGAATAATAAGTTATCTGTATTTCAAAATGAAATACATAATACAGAGTGAGAACAGGGTCGGGTCAGTAGATTGTAGGTCTATCGTAGACGGTAATACACGAAACAAGACTTCTAGGCACATAGTCAATTGAGAGTACCAGTGTCATCCTGAGGAATGACTCTCAATTCCCTGTCAACCATTTGCTAAAGTACGTCTTCTGAAGCAGGCGGGGGCAAGGACTGCAAATGACATCAAATTATATCCTAAAAATGCTCGATTAGTAAGAAATCTGGGGAGCAATTTGGCCAGGAAAGCAGATGTACAACTTGGAAAGCATGTTTGTTGATGCAAGCAATGTGAAATAGAACGTTATTCTGATGATAAAGGGCATTGCGCATCCCCCTGAAGGCACGAGAGTGTCGGCGGTTGCAGCACATCAGCTAAGTAACGTTGGTCTGTTATAGTGCTGTGAATACGAACTAGAGGTGACCTGGAATCGTACACAATGTCCCCCAAATTATGTCACGTTATCGCGCAGTGGGGTGTTCACAATTGCTGCAAGGTTGGACCTGTCTTCACAACGACGCCACACTCGTATGTGGCTACTATCACTGAAGAAAAAATAGAGGGACTCATCTGAGAAGACCATCCTGTGCCTCCCCCCATCGTTTACATCTTCCTAATCGGGCACCATTCCAAATGCTGGCGTCTATACTATAGGGTGAATGACAATTAACAGACACCATGAGCACAGGTTATTGGAAACCAATAAAAAGAAAATAGTTCTGCTCGATATGGGAGTATCTAGGGTGTTTTGCACATGATGCAGAATTTCGATAGACGTGATTTGTGAGGCCACTACCAACTTCCGTCTAACGCGTTGATCCACGTGTGTTGACATCACTCTGGCAACACCGGCATTACGCAAACGCTTCACAGTTCATACCATCTGCGATACAGTCGTTGCATTGTGGACGCGTCCAGGTGCTTATCAGCTGCGATTTGCTGTAAGAACCAACCTTCCCTTCTCAGTCCGAACACTATGACCGTCGTAAACTCGTCTATTTGTTAGAACTGACTCCGTCGACGATTATCTGGTCGACGATAAGGTGGCAAATCAGTTTCTTTCTGCTTCAGGAAAGCAGATCTCCCGAAAAACTGTTGCCAGACGTTTGAGGGGAGGACTATACGCCCGCAGACTTGTTGTGTGTGTGTCCCATTGACCAAACAGAACCGCAATGCCCGTTTGCAATGGTGTCGTGAGCACCGCAATTGGACTGAACAGGACTGAGCATGCGTACTATTCTCAGATGAGAGTGGGTTCAGTCTGTCATCGGATTGTAGACGCCAACTGATCTGGCGCGAGAATGGTACTGCTCATCGTCCATAAAATATCCAGGAAATGGACCGATATCGGACATGCAGTGTCATGGTGTAGGCCATCATCATGATCAATGGCCTCACGCCCCTACATGTGGTTGCGAATGGGAATATGACGGGCCAACGATACATTAATGAAGTTCTACTTCCTCATGTTCGTCTTTTCCGTGGTGCTGTCGGTGATAAATTTTTATTTTATGAACGACAACGCAACGTTTCATCGAACACTCGCTGTTCAGGATTGTGTAGACAGTGAGGGTATTCAACGCCTCTTATGGCCATCACGTTCTCCAGATCTAAACCCCATTGAAAATGTGTGGGAAACTTTGGGGAGGTAAGTTGCGGGTCGAAACTATCCTCTGACAAACAAGAACACCCTTATTCGTGCACTTACTAAAGAATGGAATAAATTGCCTCAACAGCTGCTGGATAATGTTGTGCAAAGTATGATACGACGTGTGGAATGTTGCATCACACTCCACGGTGGACATATCCCGTACTGGCACCTTTCTTCAAGGTGCCTGCTGACTTTTAGATGCGTTGTTCCATTTTTCCGCATGCAGCATCAAATGAACATTTTTTTCTTTCTGATTCTTTACAGCTTCTGTACTTTCCAGAACAATAAATATTCTTTATTCTAATGTCTGAACTGTGTGGCAACTATATTTTATCCTACTAGGCCTCATGTCTCGCTTAATGTTTTGCTACATTGCATTTTGTGATCAGTCCTTAGCAATTGTCCAGCAGTGTATATGTATATATATATATATATTAGTGTTGTGTTTCTCAATATTCGCATAGTCATTTATACAAAATGTACAGAAGTGTAGTTAAACCTTCTATTTTAAAATTTAAAATGAATTTTATTCATTTAAAGGAATTAATTTTCATTTTTTTAACAAAAATGATGAAAATGTAATGTGTTTTGAAATATAAAAATGCATATTAAATAGTTATCTAACTTCTTTTTCAATAATAGTTTTTCATCAACTTATATATAACTTCATTTTCAATGATTGCTAAAATTAACTGTATGTATGTAATAGTATTATATATTAAGAAAAGGAGTTCGAATTTTATATTAATGAATAGCATCATCGATGCCTGGAAGGACAGCTGCAAAAAACAAATGACAATGAAACAATGTATCTGCACAGCATATAACAGTGCAAAGTACTTTATTCCTGAAATAACAGGCTCTTACAAAACTGTAACTGAAAGTTCTGTTTCCTTTTAAAACTTCATATTCAAAAACATACTAACATCAAGTAAAATACATGATTTTTTCTTTATTTTACTTCTGATGATTGAAATGAATAACATTCTCGCTGAACTCTCGCAGACCTACGATACACAATTAAGGCAACCACATCATAATACCGGTAGTAAATGCGCAGAAAGCCCACGACTCGAGCAGTTACAGATCATTATTTAAAATTTTCATAAAAAGCAGAAGCTTCTATGGAAGTCTTTTTTATTCCAAAGTCACTAAGAAATTTTACAGAATTTTTTTTAAAACTAGTTTTTAAAAGCATAAAGTTTCTGAATTCATAAATTTTTTTTTTTTTTCGTCTTTGTTTAAGAATGTAGAAAATGAAAGTTTTTGATTCAAAAATTGTATTAAGGTGAGATGAAACAAGACTTACTCAATACTTATAAAAAATTTTAAAATAATAATTTATAGGATAAATTAATTCTTTTATAAGCGTTTGCATCATTGTACAAATATATTGAGATTTAACTCTTTTTTTCTTTGATGAATTTTTGAACTTTTCAAATTTATAGATTTCAAAATTTAATATGAATACAAATTTAAAATTCGAAAACAATATTAAAAGTTTTCATAATTTGATGTATTAGTCATTAAAATACAAATCAGTGTGTGAAATATTTTAATTTTTCACTCCAAAATAATTTTAATATTTTTATGTTCCTATTTCAAAGAACTTTTCCAAATTCAACAAAAGTTAACGCGCTTACGTTGGCAAACTGAATTGTCTTTAGGAGCGAGGGTCGTTGGGTCTTTCTTGAATGTAGACATGCTTCCATTCTAGCTAAGATGGACACAAACAGGGTCATAAGCTCCACAAATAAGGCTGATAATAGAATTTATGAAATACATCTTAGAGTGGCGGTAGTTTGAAGAATCTCGCGCAATTCATTATGGAATATGAATCGATTGTAGGATGAACCTGAAACTGAATCACCGGGGACTTTCTGCAAAAAGAGAATCAAGCTACACAATTACATCATTTTGGCACAGAGTGCAGAAAAATTACAAATTAGTACAAAAATCCAGATACAGTATATACAGTTGAAAATGCATAAAATTTGCTTACTTCTAGTAATACTGCAGGTGTATAAGTATTTCGGTGATTATTCATGTAATATGACCAATTTCACATGAATTTTACAGAGACCTAAGGTACTCATAGCAACTGCAAAGTTGTTTGGAATTCAGCGATATGTATTGCGCATTGTTTTCTGCTGGGATGAAAACTTTTAATTTCGTTTAAAAGTAGCTTTTGCTAAAGAACCTGCAGTATTACTTGAATATAAATTTAAAAGATCCTTCTATTTTGAAATTTGATTCCTGCTGCTTATCAGTATACATTTATTTAGAAACATTTTTCATATAGATAAAAATTACAGAGGTTAACAGATTTCTGTAGCAGCGAAATGATAGGAAATATATGCAATTTTTAATTCATATATAATACTGACAGCAGAACATACAAAACACTTTTGACGTGAATAGACAGTACATTGGAACATTATCCAAGGAATAAAATATAGCAGTGTATGCGCAAAACGTAATTTAATATGCAATAAATAAATAAATAAATGATTTAAATTAATGGGTCTTCATAAAATATATTTTAAGAAATTAATTTTCTTAAGTATTATTAAGATTATATCAGAATTCCTCTTAAAATAAACTAAAAAGACAATGGTGTTAGATTATTTTTTGAGACGTTTTATACTTAATAATTAAATTAATTAACTAATCTTTCTTTTAAATAATAGATAGTTTTCAATTATTAAATTTTCTTTTTGTAGAAAGTCAGAATAGCAATTGTAAGTGTGACAAAGAAGAAAATAGAATAATATTTTCTAACGTTTTTCCTTTATTCATATATTAATTGATTTTATTCATGTAAGATGAAAATAGGAAATGTTGATTTGATAAAATTTAATATATCCTCCTCTAGAAAGGCATTTAAATTAATCTTAAATTATTTTAATATGTATTCGTTTATTATTTATAGTAAATACATTTATAATAATTATGGATATTATTTAAATTTAGAAAACGAAATCAATGAATTGTTACTCTGTAACATTTTTCTTTTTGCAAGAACGTTGTTCCAAGTTTACACATCCAATTCATATTGAACTTACATAGCGTTTGAGTCGCTCTTTCACCAGTTCGGAATCTGATGAAAATAGTATTTTGTTTACAGTATTTTGCACTATTCTTCATTTAAATTTCAATTGATAAAATTATTTATCATTATATATATATATACACTTTAAAATGTACAGTTATTAATTTAGAAATATATAGAAAGACCCACTCAGTTACAACTAGAAAAACAAAGTGTTGCAAAAAACATAACTGAATAAAAAGACACAAAGAATTTTCATTTCCTGAATGATTTCAGGAGACGTTAAAGAAGAAAAGAACTGACAGCAATAATATTTAAGGATTAGAAAATAACCAACAGTTCAAATTCCGCATTCATCGCTGTGGTTCCAAGAATTGCAGTTGCTACGTAAATAAACGGCTTGTACCTTAGGTGAACGCTTTCAGTTCTTTCCTTCTAATAACAACGACAACAACACAAATTTTGAATTAAACATAACAGAATCCTTTTTCTATTAATCTTCAACAGCAATAGCAATAATTATTAAGATCTTCTATACAGACTTCCAGCATAGATTTTTTGATTCAGGTATAATAATTTGACACGTTGAATTTCGCAGTCCAATGTATTTCTTCATAAGACACAAAAACGAGATTCATTATTTAAATGGAATTTTTAAATTAAAATATATAGAACTCAAAATTTGAGAGCTGACATTTCAAACTCACCGCACATGATACAACATTTGATTTAAATTTGTTGGAATTTAAAATAAATTAACTAACAGTGTTCCTCTTCCTGAAGCAAAGAAAAAGGCAAGTGAAATGGCTTTTTTCAACATCTATCACTTTTGGCTTAAAAGTCCTGTCCGACAAGTTGGATAAAAATAACCGAAAGATTTTCAGTTTTTAAACATAGCGGTAAAATTATACTGCAAAGAAAAACAAAATATTTAGAAGCGTCTAATTACTTTGCCTTTTCTCCGATGTAGGAAGCACAAGTCCAGATATATCTTCAGATCCCCACCCAGTTCAGTTTGATGAAGTTTCGACAAAAATGTTGTATCGTGTGTGGCGGGTTAGGGTGCAATAACAAGATTTATTAAAAGTTTTTGAATTTGTTTACTATAATATAAGAACAACAATATATATGACAACTTACTTCAAGTTCTCAATCATTTTTAGTCAAAGTTTATAGATATATATATATATTAACATTAAATAAATATCAATTGATGATCTCATATTTCATAAGACAGAATATTATCCTTTAAAAATAGTTTGAATCAAATTGACTTTTAGGATGCATTATAAATGCAATAAAATAAAAATTTACATTTTATAGAAAATGAAATATATATTTATACATGTTAAATAAAATGAATTCCTTTTAAAAGTTTCCAGGCATATTTATTCAAAAACATATTTAGTTTTTTTATTTGATTCAATAGTGTACTTTTATAAATCCCATATGCTGTTGACTACAAAGCTTTCTTTCATAGTTTCGCTTTATCATATTTTTAAAAAAGAAACAGCTGGAATAAATATGATTTTGGTTTGGCACACACAATGCCTTAACATTAAACCAGTCTCACAAACAGTACAGTAAATATTTTAGAAATTGTGAAGATTTCCTTTTGAAACCTACTTCATATAAATACTAGATTTCAACCTCCTCTAAAAATACAGCCACAACACAGTTCTATCAGCCTTGCAAGATTATTTTCAAATTCAACGGTGACAGTATTTATATCCACTAAAGAATGTAAAAACACACCAATGATTTCAATCATACGTATGGAATGAGCATTAAACTATTAATAAAAAAAGGAAACGCAGCTGTAAAATTAATTAGTAGAGCTTAATGGTGAAAAACAATGAAGTTTCGGCACCAGTCGTTGGGGTAAAAAACTAAAACAAATCCACACGAAAGCAGAGTGGGCTGCAATACAATTTAACTGGAACTCAACACAAGAAAAAAGGAATCATGATACAAGACTCTTTCCTTTATACAAATGGTAATAGGTTGGGCCCCTCACATAAGGTTTCTTCCATCAAATATATTAACACGATAAATATTCTTCTTAAGCACATCTGATTAATTATTCTACATCACGGTCTAGTTGTTCCTACTGAACATGATGTCTAGGGAGTCCAGAATGCGTAAACTATGTGTTAAAGCACCAGCAGGTAATGCTGACAAATAAATAAGATATATAAATATTTTCCAATAAGTAGAGCCGAAAGCGAATTATGGAGCATGCTGCTAAAACAGAGCAAAAAGACAACAACATTTAGTTTAGTGCAATGTACAATCACTTCCATATTCAGGCTTTTCAACAATTCAAAAAGATTCAGCAGTTCATATTCACAATCCATAACAGACTATTCCGATACATTCTTCTGCACCGCAGCCAATTCTTCAAGCACACAGAAGGGAGAGAGACTGTTTCAACATTCACACCCCTCTCACAAAATATCAGTCTCGTATATTTTACTTTTCTGAACCTGTGTTGCAGTTGGTTTGGCTGGGACAGCGGGTGCTTTCGAACTAGCAGAAGTGGTGATTGGCACCGTCGGTTTACCCTCTTTAGGATTGAAATTGACTGAATTGCCTGCCAAATGCGTAAGGGAACCAGATGAAGGAGTTAGTGTTAGAGCTGATTTAGATAGTATATTGCTTTCACTTCCTGTCTTCTTGAGATCATTCAAGATGGGGGTGGAGGTGGCTGACCGAGAAGGGAACCGTTGAAGAATCTGACTGCTCTGAAGTTGCTGAAGCCTGGTATACTGATCCTGAAGCATCTTTTGTTTTCGTAAAAGTTCTTGATGTCTTTGCTCCAGTACATCTACTCTAGTACGAGGAGGGGTTGGAGGGCCTAATTTTTTGGAACTTTTACTGGGAGTTCCGCCATCTGGTGGGGTGCCGCGAGAACTCCCACCTGAAGATTTTCGTTCCAGTTTTCCTAGGGGTGACAGCCCACTACCAGATTGGCCAACTTGCAGACCTTCTTGAGAATTGACACTCTCACTACTACTGCTGTTGCTCGACAAAGTCTCTCTTCGAAGGACATCATCCGATATAGCACTGGTTCTTAAAAGTTCTTCATCTTCCTTTTCCTTTTGGGTTGACCCCTCGTCCTTTGACACTGACCTCGGTGCTGCCATTCTTTTCACAGAATTGTCTGTGTCTCCAGCTGGAGCTGAATTACTGCGCAATTGACTGAAGACTACATCTCGGGGACTCCCAGGGACGCTCTCCTGCGAATCAGCAGTCGGAGAGGTTAGAGGTGACCTACTAGTTGTCCGAGGGGGTGGTGGAGGAGGAGCCTTCTTCTGAGCGATGGGATTCGCCACTGTCCCTTCTACTCCATCAATGACAGTCTGTTTCACATTACCACCTGGATTCACAGCCACTCTGATTATCATGTCTTGGGACTTTTTAGAATCAGGAACTGGAGAGTGAGAAGGAGACACAACTGTTCGTTGTCCCCCAGACTCGCTGACCTGCAGTTTGCTAGTGATGGTTGCCGGCGAGCGAAAAGCGCTGTTTCCTGATGTGGTCACCTCAGGCTGGCCTGGCATCGACGGCGCAAACGATCGAGCGGGGCTGCGCACGGGGGACTCAGCGCTTGGATAGGAAGGAAGTCGCCTCTGGGGTCCTAAGAGTCCTGGTATGTTGTCTCGCGGTTGTTCCAATGGCTTCGTGAAGGTCTGTAGTTCGTCAAGCAATGCATCTAATGCATTTTCAGAAGCTCTCTGATGACCACCTGGCGGGACATGTATCACAGTGTGGGGATCGGAAGCAAGAGCCTGTGAAATAGGAAGCGTTATTTTGTTCAGTGATCATTAATAACAGTGTTGAATCAAACAGTGATAAATTGAAAGCAACTAAATAAAAACAAGGTATTGATTGCGTGATTAATATTTATCTTTTTATACATTTTGTCTATAAACATTAATAATACCCATAAAGTCATAGGAAATTTAAGAACATCCAAACATTACTCTTTACACAGAAAAAAAAATTTTTTTAAGGTAAAACTAATTAGATGTATATTACATTTGATAAAATGAGAAATTCATTAAGAAACATTGCGAAGTTCCTATACATGGCGATAAATTTAATTTCTTCTTTGCACAGCTAAAAGGCAATTTTTAAGAGACAATATCCCAAAAATGTATATTTATTTAAATACATAGTTATGAAAATTTCTATAAAAAATCCGCTTCATCCTCTGTATAATGTTTTATATCTTCCCCATTTTTTATTTATATATTTAAATAAAATATACATCATAAAAAGTTAAATGAATTTAAAATACTAAAATTTTTTTTGTCACACATAATACATATTTATGAGACAAGAGTTTTTGAAGTGAAAATGTAAAATCGTAAAAAATCTACAAAAGGGAATTTCTTACTGCATGTATACGAAATTTTTAAAATTTTCTCCCCAAAAAATGGCATTGTGGAATTTTAAATTAATTGAGATAAAACTTCTCAAATATAACTCTTATTAGCAAAGTTAATTTTAAATAAGAACATTTGTTCATCATAATTATTTTATCCATTATTCATAAAATTTCTTTAAAATTAAATTATGAATACTATTTAGGAAACGCTTTCGTCAAATAAATTATAGCACGATATTTAACTTTCAAATATCAAAAAGGATTCTTTACCATTATATTAAAAAAAAATAATTTTATAATTTTGCATTTTTATAATTTTGAACAAATTTGAGTTTCCTTAAATTAAAAGAAAACTTCATAATAGTTCCAATCAATCAATATCTATATTTAAGTAATTTTATCTACTTTTCTTAGAGCAGCTCTCCCGAGCAACATTCACCTCCAAAATTATCATTCAAATGATATTTAATCCGTGAAATGTAAAATGAATAATTCTTAGGTATTTGATTTATTATGAAATCAAAACTTGAGAAATAAACTCAAATTGCAATAAGAAGCAAAAAAAAAAAAAAAAATAAAAAAATAAAAAATAAAAAATAAAAAATAAAAAAAATAAAAAAAAAATAAATAAATAAAAATAAAATAAAATAAATAAATAAAGAAATAAAAAAAATTGTATTTCAAAATAAGTTTTTATTGAGAGCTTCACTGTGAGACAACTGAAGAATGCATGTTTCATTCCGAACCCACACAGCTATCCAATGAATGAAGGGGAGTGATAACGCAAAGCGAAAAGAAGTGATGTTCTATATTATCAATTTAAGAGTAAAATGTAACACAAATTCAACAGATTTGACGCACATATGACACAAACAAATAAAAAAGAATAAAAATTTACACAGTTCACATTTAATAACTTTGAATAAAGAGTACAATTGCCTAAACGTTTCAGTAATAATTATTGCTCGCAAATGTTTCCAATGCAGTATGTTACATCAATAAAACAAATACTAAATTAAAACTTGTAGAGGAATGGACAAAAAATAAAATAAAAATTATAATTAATATTTTTTTTTACCATTCCACTATGAGATTTCATTTAGTAATAATTAATAATCACAGGAAACAAATGAAGGCAACTGTATTATATCATCGAAATTCATCTAAAAATTTTAAAAACTTGTTTTTTGAAAAGTAATAAATAAAAATTCTGTTTTCTTTATAATAAATAAATACAAAACTGAAGAACTACACGATTTTTCAGAAGAGTTAAAACCAATTATGCAAAATAATTAAAATAATTAGCCATTTTCAAAATTAAGTGTTAAAAATTTGTAATATGTACTCAAAAAAATTTGTAAACATATTTAATAATTCCTCAACTTAAAATAGTTGTCATTCAAAAATGTAAAAATGAACTACTGAATATAAAAGCAAAATATTAAACAGATAAATTATAAATTATTAATGTAACACAGGAAGTTAGTAACTAAAAACAGCAATTTCAACAATTTCTAATATTTAAAATTCAATTCAGAGAATCAAAATGGAAAATTTACATTAAGAGAAGCTCTCTTACAAATATTTATGTACAATGATTTTATATCCATTAATGAATTTTTAAATGGATGTTGTGTAATATTCTGAAATAAATAACTCTTTTCACATATATTTAGTCTTTTCTGTAAAATTATTTCAAAACAAAAACTATATAATTATTATTATTTTTTATAATTTTATTTATATAATTTCACTTTAAGTCATTAGTTTTATAAATTCTTTTCATACGCTAAGAGATTTCATCTTACAATATATATTGTTTTATTCATCGTTATAAAAACTTACAACGTTCACAAAGAGAAGATTAGAGCATAAAAATAGGATTGGGGAAAAATGAATAAAAGTCAGTGACAAACCTGCTGATCAAGTCCCTGAACTTGCGAACCTTTCCATTGGCTGCATTAAAAAGAATCCAGAAAACTCAAGCTGTGAACTTGAGCAAAAAATTCTTCAAAAAAAAAAAAAAAAAAAAAAAAAGAATTCTGAAAAAGGTCTAATCAAGCAGCCGTTTACAAAAATTTGTTAAGAACTGTGCTACTTCAGAAAAAGTTGTAATGACCCCTTCCCAAACTTCAAAAGGTTTCAAATTTAACAATGAATGATTATTTCTAATTTCAGTTTAATAATAAACAAAATTAAGATTTAAATACCAACTTTCCTTTTCTACGGTATAAGAAATGCAACAAATAATAAAATGAGAAATTTCTTGAGTCTGATCTAAAATTTGTTCGAAGAAAATTTATTTTGTGATTATAATTATATTGCTTACAATTTGATGGATAGTATATATATAGTCTATAAATCATAATGCTTGTTATTTTCATCAGAGTATACATGATTATTATTTGTTTATACACTGGTGTGCAAAACTTAAGCAACAATGTAAATTTTAAGCAGATAGCCATGAAATTGCATAAAAAGAGTTCTTGCAATCAATGAAATGAACACGTAATTCAGTAGAAAGGTCATGCGTATACAAATATCAGTGGAAAAACGTCAGAGGTGATGTGAGTGTATGCAAAACGCGTGTCTCGGCGCGCGCAGTTCAACTCTACAATAAAAGGAAGGATGGAGGAGCAATTAAAGACTTTCGTTTCAAGAGCAAGTGAATGTGTCCGTGAAATATGGCTAGAAAAAATGACCTAGACGATTTCACACGTGGAAGAGTGATTGGAAAACTGGAGGAGGGGCGTAGTAAGACCAGTGTAGCTGAAGAGTTCGGAATGAACACAAGTGTCGTTTCGCGAACTTGAAAAGCTTTTAGAACCATAGGTACAGCTGTTCGAAAGGTTATCAACTGCAGTGAAAACTGCAGTGAATGACCGCTATATCGTCCTGCAGGCGAAAAAAAAAAAAAAAACCGAAACCATTCAGCAAGCTCCATTGCTCAGCAACTGTGTACAGCAATGGGGCGACAAGTGTCGCCGGTTTACTGTGTCCATACGCCTTTACAAAGGTGGCGTATTAGCTCGCCGTCTTGAACGCTGCATTCCGTTGACAGCTCGCCATCGGCGGCACCATTTAGAGTGGTACAAAGAGCGCAAAAACTGGACATCTGATCAATGGAGTCGTGTCCTCTTCACAGAGAAGAGTCTTTTCAATGCCATAAGGGATTCTCAATGCCAGTTGATTTAGAGAGAAGGTGGGACACGCAGTGTCCCAACTTCTCTCTAAATCATCCCAGTAACATAACGGAAAGAGACAGTTATGGTGGCCCTGGAGTTCTCGTCTGGGAAGGCATTATGTTGAACGGGCGGACTGAGTTCCACTTTTGCAACAGAGGTTCTGTAACCAGAGATCGCTATTGTCAGGAGGTAATCCTTTTCCATGTGCGTCTGTTCCGAGGTGCCATTGGAACAGATTGTCATTTTTATGGATGACAATGCACGTTCACACCAGACTTATGCTGTTCAGCAACTACTGGAAAGTAAAGACATCACCCGAATGGATTGGTCAGCGTACTCCTTTGATTTAAATCCCATAAAATATGTGTGGGATGCTTTGGGGAGACACATTGCGGCTCGATTGTATCCCCCAGGGAACAAGCAGCAACGGAAACAGATAATGATTGAGGAATGGGCACTCTTAGCGCAAGAATTGCTGGACAATCTGGTACTGAGTATGGGGAGACGGTGCGAAGCAATTATTGCAGTAAAGGAAGGTCATATCCCATACTAAGGAACATCTGTTTGTTATTGTTTCTCTTGGAGAGATGATCTTGTGCACGGATACTATAAGTTCAATAAAGCCTATTTTCGTTTGATTTCATACTATATGCATTGTTTTCATTTTTGTGTAACTATGCTTTCGTCATCCTTTAAGTACAAAATGATGTGTCTCATGTATGAATTTCATGTCCCTCAGATGATTTCACGTGGAGTTATGGCAGAAAAACCACCTGTTGTTTAAGTTTTTTCACCAGTGTATTATAATTGGGAATACGCTTTAAATGTATAAACAAAGTTTTTAGAATTTCAATGAATAGCAAAATAATTATGCAAAGCTTTATCATTATTTTTGAAACTTTTCCAGACGAGTTGTTTAATTTTTGATGATGCAGTATTATACATTAAAAAATTACCCTGTATCATACATTAAGAGGACTTGAGTATTTTACGTACTTGTTCATTTGAGATACCGTGACAATTATAATTTATTCTATTTTGTTCTTCATATTTATTTGAAAATTCTTTAAAGTATAGGATATAACTTTACAGTAAATTTAACTATCAAATATTAATTATAATAATATTTAATTGATTTTTCGAAATCAATTTAACCAAGTTAAGCCATATAACTATAATTATAAAATAACGATTTAAAAAAAAATTCTGTAGCCACTAACCATAGATTTTCTTTGAATTCTCACACAAAAACTTTTTCTTTACACAAATATCCAAAAGACATAAATGCATTTCAATTTAACAACAAAAATATTCGTTTTCAGATAATGTTTACAAAATTTTTCTTTTAAATTTATTTCAATAAAAATTACTTGGATGAAAATATTATCTGGTAAACATAAGAATTACACATCAATAAGCTAATCACATGTTTCACTAACAGAAGTTATTGGATTTTATAACTTATTAAAACAAATTTAAATATTAAAATAAAACTTATGGAGAAACAGTAACTTTGTTCTTTCAGTCAAATTATTACTTTGTTCTGATTTAATATGGATACATTAACTTCTCTTTATAAATAATTAGCATGAAAAAATTTGAATTTAATAAATTATCTAGAGTATAAGATATAGCTGAAAAAAAATTCTGAGGGATATATAAATATTTTCTACAAAAAAGAGCACATGAGAAAGCAATGAAATTTAAATTTACTTCATTTTCGTAGCACAGTTCTTACATTTTAATATTTTTTTCTCAAAAGAAAACTATTCACAATAGAATGTGCAAAAATATAAGATTTCAAAAATGAAAATTTCATGCTCAGAACGTTTAATATCATAATATACTGAGTGCCTGAGAAAAAAGTGCACATGTCATGCATTTCAAAATATTGTGCCAAGGAGGTCTCATGCCAGGTTACTTATGTTCAGGGATTTCTGTACCCAAGTGTATGAACGCTTTTTGATGAAACATATTTCATATATTAAAGTTTCTCTATTAATTAAATAAAAGGTAAATATTAATTTCTTATACTTAAAAACTTATTAAATATTATTAAAAAAATTATTAGATTGTTATATCTAATTTATTAAATTACAATATTTTTAAAAGCAATTTTATCGTTAAATAAAAATATTGAATGATTTTATTTTCAAACGTTTCTCATAAACTATTGTAATATAATAAAAAATCTTATAAATATACTCCCTATTCCTTATATATTGATAATATTTTAAAAGAAAAAACATATGAAGTCGTAAAATTATATGAAACCAAAGTAAATATTGGAATCATTTAAGATTACTGGAATCTTAAGATTATAAAATTTAAGATTACTGGAATCTAATTGAAAGATAAATATATTAAAATTAGTGTGACATTACACAACTTCTGAGACATTATGGAACTAATAAAGCAAGATGTTTTCGAATTAATATACCGGAATCAAAACAATTACTTAAATATTTTTCATACACCTGAGTACCATGCTAAGGAGTACTCTTTAGAACAGCTATTGATAGGGTTCAGATATAGGTATACTATATATTTACTCAATTGATTGTCGAAAGTTAGAACTCCGCTTCCAATCAAACTTGCTTGACTGGTGAAAGTCAAAAACATGTCATCAAAGGGATTCATTTCAAGTAAGTAAAACACAAAACTTATAAAAAAAAATGTTATGAAATAAATTATACACACTTAACTAGTGACTTATTACTAAGTAAGCAAGCACGTGTAAACTATATGTATATATTGGAAAACTATTGGATCTATTTACAAAGTTTTAATTGCTAGTGGAAGACCCGTGGAAAGTGTTAAGAAACCAGACGCATGCGCAACGAGGTGTAAGAACTGAGTGAATGGAACATTAAATAATGTTAACATTCAATAAGGATTTAAAGGAAAAAACTGTACTCGATGATAAAAGAATGAGCTAGTTTTAGATGTATTGAAGTAAATAAAAAGTCGAATATATATATATATATATATATATATATATATATATATATATATATATATATATATATATATATATATATATATATATATATATATATATTAAAATTAACAGAAACAAAAACCTATTCTTAAATTTAGAATATCTAAAACATTAATGTTAAAAACAATAAAATTTGTGAATAAGGAAGCTTTAGCTGAACATTTTATTGTTCATTTATAATTACAGAGATTTTTATATTGTAAAAGTAAAGAAATACAATGTGATAAATGTTATTTAAAATATTGAAAGATTTCAAATGGCCTATTATTATCGCTTTTTATCAGCATATTTCTTGTTGAAATTACTAATAACTTTTCTTTATCTGAAATGAAGTAATAAATTAAAAATATTTTAAAATGTGTGTAAATAAGAGAGATGTGGAAAAGATATATAATATGCAATTTTGAAGTAAATAATGTATAAAATATTCAAAATTCATTAAAAGATTTATTGAAGTTTGTTAAGTCAAGTATTGCATGATTTAATAAAATAGATTTTAATTTTTTATGCCTTACAAACGAAAATAAACTTAAATTTGAGAAGAAATGCAATTTTGTAGGAATCTTTAGATTCTAGTTGACACACATTAAAAAATATATATTCTAAGTTAAATTTTGAAGAAAAATTTTTCAATATATTGACAAAATGACATAAACAGCTATGTTTATATTCAGATTTCCTAGTTTTGAAGAAACGTGTTTCTGAAAGGCATTTCGTAAACGATGACCAAAGAGTCAGAAAGGTTAAAATTAAGTTACTAGATATGAAGGTGCAAGTTGTGATGCCGAATAAAGAGTGAATACATTACGATATAACAATTTTAAAAGATTAATTCTTTTTAAAATAAAAAAAATATACCAAAATAAATGAATAAAAGAAACATGTAAACTAGTTTTAAAAAATATGGCAAAAGTTTAAAGGATTTATTGAAAATTGAAACTTAAAAAACTGGTCTATAAATCACACTGCATTTTGATTTTTCAGATAATGAGATCCTTAAAGTTCTAATTTGTTGCTTTCAACAAAAAGTATGTTTCATTTAAATCTATAGCGAACATCTTAAACACTGGACTATTCTTTATAAACTGAAGAAAAGTTTTAAGCTTCGCAAAATGTAACATTCACTGTAAATATCTTTCCACCCCTCCCTAAATGTAAAATCAAGGGAAAAAATCTATATTTTAATCTGATAGCCAGATAACTAAAGGTAAAATTCTCCTTCTTAAAATATGTTTAATTGAATAGGATGCAATATTAAAGTTCTTATAAGAAGATAATATTTTTAGCGAATGTACACTAGTGTAAATGTACAAAATGTAAGCAACAATGCAAAATTTAAGTAAATAAATAGGAAATTGTTAAAGAGGAATATATGCAATCAATACAATGAACGTGCAATTCAGAAGTTAATACATGCGTATGCAAATGTTAGGAACTAAATGCCATAGCCGACATGAGCGTAAGCAAAATGCATGCTGTCGGTATGCACAATTCCTGATTACAATAAAATAAGAAATGGAGAGACAATTAAAGACATTCTCTCCAAGTCCAAGGAAGTTCTTTCGTGGAATATGGCTACAATAAATCATATGGAACGACTTCACTCACAGAAGAATGATTGGATAACTGGAGGAATGGCGAAGAGAGACCACTATTGCTAAGCTGTTCGGAATCAACAAAAATGTCATTTTGTAAGCTTGGTAAGTCATTAAAATTATATGTGAAGCTGTTAAAATGGTGGTACCGTCCCAGGAAGAAAACTGCTATTAGATGAACGACTTGCGGGGGAAAAGAAAACAAAACCAATCTGTTGTTGACAGTTTCTGAGCATGAGCTATTGTTCAGAAACTGTGTACAGAAACGGGGCGATAAAAAATTGCAATTTATCGGCGCTTTCAAAAAGGAAGCCTATTTGCTTGTAGTCCCGAAAGCTGCACCCCTTTGAAAATTGGTCACAGGTGAAACCTTTTAAAGAGATGCAGCACTCGTTACATGTGCGCGAGAGTGGTGAAAGCAGCACAAGAATTGGACATCTCATATCGAGAGTCATTCCGATAATAACACGGAGAGAGACTGTTTCGGTGGTTTTAGAGTTGTCAATGAAGGGGGCATTAGTCTAAACACGTGGACTGAGCTCTACGTTTTCGACAGATGTTCTGTAACTGGGGTTCTTTATTTTAAGGATTTTCCCTGTGCGTCTATTGCAATTTTTCATTGGAGCAGACTACGTTTTTATGCCAGCCACACGGGAATGCTACTGTTGAGAAGCTGCAGGGGAAAGAAGATATCACTCGAGTGGACTGGCCAGTACATTCTCCTGTTTGAATCCAGCAGAACATACATGGGATGCTTTGGGGAGAAAATGCAATTACATCTTCCGGAGAGCACCCAGCAATTGAAACGGACGGAGGAATGGGCACTCTTCAAGAACTGTTGGAACTGTACAAAGCAATCATTGTGAAAAGGAGTGGGCCTATTTCATTCTAAGAATCACCTTCTTCCTCTTGGACAGACATGTGTGATGATACTTTGAGTTCCATAAAAGAATTTTATTGTTTCATTCTAGAACTTATTCATTATTCATTTTTGTGCAACTATATACTTTCGGTTTTATTTAAGACTAAAATGCTATATTCATGGCTCTCAGAGGATTTCTCATAGAGTTATGGCAAAAAATACTGGTTGCTTATATTCTGTATACTAGTGTACATATGAAGAAAGTCAAGGAACACCTTTAACAATATGTCTTAGCACAAAAGTCCTTTACAACTAGCCTTTACTTTTTAAGAAATTTATAAAAGAAAAAAGTACATCATAGAAATATAAATTGATTATTAAAATGAATAAAATAAGCTGAAAAATATTCTTACAGAAGGATTGAAAGTGGCATAAAAAATCTCATTTAAATAAATTCATGGTAAATAAATTTTAATGATTTTAAGAAATTCTTTGTAATCATTTATTTTTAGATTATGTTTTAATGTGACATTATAATTAATAATAGAGTAAAAAGGAGGGGAGGGGGAAGGGAATAGATTGTCATTGAATAACATGGCTTACATATTTATCAAATTAAAATGAATGAATATTGTAACAAATGGCGAAAATAATTCAGTCGATTTAATCAACGCGAAGTTATGTTTTAACAGATTAATTTTTTATGTTATTGTAAGAGAAAAAAATCTTTTATAAGCTCTTTAGTATTTAAAATTAAATATTTCCAATTCAAATAAATATTTTTATTGTTTGGCAGTATTCTAAAGAAAAAACGTTTGCTCTATTTATATAGCTTGACAAAAATGCAGATAAAAACTTATTTAAAAAAGCAGAAAATCTTAATTTAGCAAACATGAGTGATACACACCTGCAACATTTTTTAAATAGAAAAATAGTTTAATGCATCTAAAAAATTTATATCATAATGGTAATTTTATCTAAAATTAAATATTTTCTAATCTAATATACATTTTATAACAGCAAAGTAAAAATTAAAAAGAAATGCTTTTTTTATTGTTTGGTTAAAATTGCTCTTTAAAAAAAATCGGTTATATAATAATTTAATTAATATAAAATTACAAGGAGATGACAATTTTTTGCAATTCACACACACACACACATATAATAAATAATAACATAATGAAAATATTTATTAAGTTAAAACAAAAATACCTGAAATGGAATATATTCTACTCAAATAAAATAGTTCTAAGTGAAAAAAAATTGATTAAAATATTTACTCTAAAGAAAAGTGTTTACCCAATTTTAATTAAAATAAATTAAATAATTAAGAAATTAAACACTTCCGATGCTTTTTCGTATAGAAAATATAATTTTTCTGTATTAAGGTAATTGACTTTATAATCTGAAATTAAATATTACACATTGTTATTTTTATATTAACTTTAAAATTGAAAAAAAGTATTGCAAAAAAAATATTTTATATGTAAATAAACTGACTAAAATATTTCTCAAAGTAATTAATTAATGAACGAAATTTTATTTTAGGTGATTTAATTACTAGAATTACAACAAGTCTACATATTTTTTTATAAAGAAAGCCATTTTTTTTGTTTTACTGCAAAAGAAAACTAATTTCTATTATTACAAAAGCAGATGAAATTTTAGGCTAAAGAAATGTAAAGGTATTCAAAGGATTAGTTGTATGCTCACCTTAATCGTGTGGACTTCCCCATCTGAGTGGTTTCCTTCAGATGATGATGACTTCTCGGGGGTGGTGTGAGCACCAGTATGACGCTGCTCCTGCACAGATGCCAAGCTGGTGGGACGGAAAACACAAAAAAAGAACAAAAAATAACCAGCTGCAAAACTAAGCAGAAAAGAAAACTGAAAAAAGTACTTTTGTTTGAACATAACAGCTGGTTTGTCCCTGGCATCGTGTTCAAACGTCTGTGTGATGGCGGCTCGCTGTGGCCAGGCTGCCAAAAGGGAAAAGAAAAAAGAAAAGAACAACCCATTGGCAAAGAGGAGAACCATCCTTAGCAATCAAAACTAAAAATCGCTAGCTTAATATTTCATTTTTTACAAATGATACAATTGCTATTTGGTCATCTTTTTCAAAAAGGCAATTAAAAGTTAAGCTTGAAAAAATAATTCAGCAAGAAAACAAAGAGCAATTTATAAAGTTAAAATATCCTCAGGCAGGCACAATAAATTTTGGATGAAATTTCTTTGGGAAAAAAATTTTAATTAGGTTCTATGTTCACATATACAATAAAGAAAATTATAAGAGCACATGTGTTAAATTTGATATTACGCAGTTGCGCCTTTTCTCACGTAAACACTCGCATATATTGACTCAATGTGAAATAAGAACGTTTTGGTTATGGAAATTTCTTATGTGAACTACTGATTCCGTACATGAATCAATAATGTAAATATTATTCTACTTTAATAGCAAATTAGAGCTAAATAAATTATTACTCAGAGATTACATTTGTAAAAGAAAATGTTTCATATAATTTAAGTGTAACTACTTTATGTAAAATGCAAAATTAAAGAATTGTTCCCCATAAAGTATTAACAGAAACTTAAAGATGCATAACCTGAATACTATGAATGACAAAAAATTTTTTATAATTATAATAATTATTAATTTCTAATTAAATAACTTTATATTATTAAAAGAACGATTAGAAAAGAATGATATATTTTTTGATATAAAAACCGAATCATTCAAAGATTTATTTTATTTTACAATTTTAAAACAATCATAATTATTGAAAAAAATAAAATTTTTAAAATAAGAATGGTATGTTTATCGTCACGTCTCATGCGAGCACTTTAAATTCAAATTAATTTGGCGCAAAACGTATTTATGCATTATATTAAATAATTATGATAATAACATAACTATTGCAAAATATGTGAATTGAGGGAGCAGACAGTAGAAATACCATGGTAAAATTATCAATAATTAAGCAAATAATAATTTTTTAAATATAAATTTTTTAAAAATTTATTGGAAAATAACATATTAAAAAGTTAATAGCTATTGAAAAATAAGCATTTATGAATAAGTTAATTACTATAAAGTGATAATTATAGTAAGAAAATGAAATGTGCAGTTTAAATCATACATGCTGAAAATATCTTCAGAATGAGTCAGATTTTATAATATAAATAACTAACAAATTATTTAGTTACAGTGCCGCTCAAATTACACTTTTGATATGTCTTATCTTAAAAAAAAATCGAGTTGGAATGTCTGTTATAATTAATTTATCCAACAGGTCATTGCCCTGTCACAGTACACATGGTGAATTTTAGAGTGTAAAACTAGCTGATTTCGTTTTGAATTTTCTTGTTGTATACTTTGTATTTTTAATGAGTATAAATAACTCGTATAAAATAAAAAAAGGAAAAATTAATTATATTGCACCAATAGGTATAATGTCATAAGAAAACTAATTGTATGGTCTTTTTGTAAAAATAGTTAATATTGCGTGTCACACATTTACAGATACATATCTTTTTGAAGAGCGGGAGCTGGTGTCTTCTCCAAATTTTTCCAAATCAAAGAGCCTTTGGGAAAAAACTCAGACAATTTTGATAGAGAAATGTATGCAATTTACATGGCTTTCCAAAAAATTTTAGATTTCTCGGAAATGAAATTTGTCCTTCTTGTTGACTGTCAGGCTGCCATTCATACAGTGGCAAATTATACTCTCTCCTACATACATTTATAGAATTTAACTGTAAGACCATCATTAACACTATACTACCTGCGGGAAAGGAAATTACTTTACAATGGATCCCTAGCCATTGCGGCTTGCCTGGTAATGAAAAAGCAGATAATCTCGCGAAAGGGGCTTCTTTTTTAAACCCTCCAGATACTTCTACTGGCCTGAGAAATGTCAAACTCCTTCTAAAACGAGTTATCCATCACCAGCAAAAAATGTATTACAAAGATAATGCAGTTGATGTCCCTTGGAAGACCCTGTCGAGTTCCCAGAGATCTACCTAGATCTATAGGGGTCTCCTGCTTCAGGTTACTTACTGGGCATGATTTTCTTCAGAAACATCTATATCACATTGGGCTTGTGGATTCACCAGACTGCATTTTATGTAGGGAACATGTTGACATGGATGGCGAGCATCTTTGGAAATGTTCTGGCCTTCAGGAAGCGCGTACTTCTTCACATTTTAAGACGCTCTCCACTCCTGGAGATACTTCATTTCTTTATTGGACTGCAAGACTAATTATGCGCGAAAGAGCCAACATAAGGACGTAATTAAAAAAAATATCTTTTTGAAACATATAATTAAAGAGTTGAGTTTTAAAAAATTTTTCAAAAACTTCTAAACTTCCAAATTATTTATAATGCGAATTTGCCAAATTATACCTCTTGAAAAATTTAAAATATTTGATTTATATTTCGCACATAAAATTTAATATTTTTATGATTTAATATGAGCATTTGCACTTGCAAATGAAGCGCAGTAACGCTGTTTGCAACTAAAAAATTCTTATACATAATGCCGAATTAATCAGTAATTCAAATCTATGTGAATACTGTCTCAGTAAATTTTCAGAAACATAAATTTAATTAATACCTGACTTCCAATAAATTCACAACAAGAAACTATAGTCAATAAGATATTTATCATTGAAAATAAAATCCCTCTTCAAAAATTAATCAACAATGTCTACTAACGGTATGTTGAAGACATTGTTTTTGCAACAATCATCCAAACAATTTTATTCAGAGAGTAAATATATTTACATTTTGTCTTTAATTCAATATTTTTGTGTTATCTAAAAGAGATTAGAAATTATTTGCGGTTTGTTTGCTTTCAGTTTAAAAGTCATTTACATTATATTACATTTCTCAAATTAAAATTTATAATAATATATTTTTGCAAAATGTATGTAATATATTTTTCCCTTTACATTAATTTTAAATTTCATATAGGAAATCAATATAAATTACGTTTTCTATTATTATTAAGAAAATTAATTTCCATCATCAAACAAAATGACGGAAGTTAAGACACATCTTACATATATGTATTTGGGAGAGAATGAGTAGTTTTATTAATAGTTTTCGATTAGAGTGTCATTTAAAAGAAGTGAGAATTTTGAATTTGAAATTACCGGGGTATGACAAATAACAAATAAAAACTTAATATTATATAAATCTTAGTTTTATCAAGCTTCATAGACATATAATTATCAAATTAAAGATTTATTGAATAAAAAAATCTGAATATATTTGCAGACAATATTGGATCATAATTTTAGAGAAAAGTAATTTAAGATGTTTCTCTTTTTATGCTTTAATAATCTATTCAAAATACATTTATAAAACATTAAAGAGTCTCTAAAAATTTTATCAGTTTTAGATTTTGTTGGATGCATTTTTTTAAAATTCATTAAATGTGAAATGTAAATGGAAAATTAAGACGCGAATAATTCAGAAAAAACTTTGTTAGTAACATTTTTTTTTTTGAATATTTAATATCACTTTTGTTATTACTATTCGTCTCAATTGGAAAATGGATTAAAATAAATGAAATGTTTTTTCAAGCTACTTTTTAAAATACAAAAATGAAAAGTTTATTTAATAACAAACTATACTGTATTCATTAAATCCTAGATTACAAAGATTTTCCCCTTTAAATTCCTTCATAAACATTTCAATTCATTTAAAAATTTAAAATTTTTGAATTACACAACAAAGTAAGAAGAATTTTAGAGTTATTGCGAAAGGTTTGTAGACAGTAAAAATATGCAAAACTTTTTGATGAAAATAAACTATCTGCGTAACTGATGATATTCACTTTATCAAAAGTATTTGAGCAACACTGTAAAATATCATACATAATTAAATTAAATTATAGTTTGTTTTAGAAATCATATTTCATTAGAAAGTTAATAAAAGTTTTACTTTTGACTTTTTTTCTTCATGACTAATTTATTTAAATAGAATTAAATATTAAGTAAGAAAAGAGATTTGAATAAAGTCAGAATAACATAAAGGAAATAACTGCTTTTTACTTTAATTTTCTTTTATGTTAAAATAATTATTGTGAAAGAAGGTTAAATGAAATCATTTAATAAAGAATTAAGAAAGTTAATTTCATTAATATTGAAACATGATACAAGTATTTTCTTTCCATTTGAAATGTTTCATAAGTTTTGCATACCATTTGTCTACTTTACATTGAATACCGCGAAAATTCAAATGCTATTCATTGAATTAAGTTTGTTTGTACTGAAAATTCAACTGAAAGATGCGACTTTTGAGAATAAACATTTAATTTGTTTGAGAAAAAAAATTTAAAAGTAAACAATTTTTTTTATTAAATTCGGGTATAGGTTTTAGTTATAAGCAATATGAAAAGAAAACTGGGAAAATAATTATAATAAAAAGTGTAAACTTACATGTTTCAAAACAATTCGCTTAGAGCTAAAGAGTGTTTTAAAATGAGGGATCTCAAAGAATAAGGAAACAAAAATGAAATAAGTTAAGCCGTATTGAATAACTATTTCTATTACTTTAAATTTAATTTCAAGTGCCATAGTATATTAAAATATGAAATGATACATACTTAATACTCTATAGTATATATTTAATGAAAGAGTAGGGGCAAACTTTATATGTTATAATATTATTAAAAGTAAAATTAAATGTTAAATATGTAATAAAATTCTTAAATTTTTAAAATATTTTTAAAAACTTCAAAAGAAAGTATGAATTTTAGTTACAAGAAGAACTAGGAAATGTTCTTAAAAATATTATTTTACTTTTTACATATTTTAATTTTCTAAACGTCGATTCATAAAAGTTTGTTTTGCTTATTTTATTTTTATTTATCTGCCTTTTAATTAATAAATATAATACTCGTTAAATAATTCTAAATTTTCCGATATATTTAAGAGAGCAAACTAAATTGACAGTAAAAATAAAAGAATAGTGAATAAAGAAATTTATTTAAAAAATCTAGAACTAAATTTGTTGGAATTTAAGAATTTAGTCTAATAATGCATAAATTACTCCCACTGACAAAAACAGGCAGCATGCAAAAATATGCAAAGTATGCATGAAAATAAAAATAAGAATAATGGAGTAAGACAAAGTTAACATAAAAATAAAAGAGTAAAATGAAAAATAAATATATTTCAGTGAAACATTGATAAAAGTCATTATGAATCAGAGATATTATACTGTTCCAAATTTGAAGCAGAATTTGCAACAAAAATATAATTAGTAAGTATATTAATTAAGCTTTACCAAGAATTTGTTGTTTATTACTATTGATTCATTTAATAGGATTTACCAAGGACCCAGCTATTATGTTCCACTTAAACCAACACGAGAAAAATACAAGTTTTTTTTACAATATTTTTTATATAAAAACCATGACCTAAAATGGTAAAGCAATATTTAATTTTATTTATTATATTTATCATGGTTATTTATTAATATTTAATAAACAGCATTTCTATTAAAACTAAAAGAAATAATATATAATCTTAGTGAGGAGGTCGAGTAAACGACTACAAAAAGGCAATGCATGTTTAGATAATGAAGATTGTTTTATAAACAACTGATACTTTCACACTTTGAAGGGAAAAAATTATGTTTGTTTGTTGCTTAATTTTAATAGACATTTCTTTCAGAAGCATAAACACATCAAACTTAAAGTTAATTTAGTGAAATATTTGAAAAGATAGTTTTTTAAAATTGTTATAAACGTAGATATGTCGCACAATATCTTGAAATTACTGCTTAAAGCAATGAATATTAAATTTAAAGGTTATAAATAAAGATAATAAATTGAAATTTTTTGTTAGTAAGTCTTTTAATAAAGGAACGATTTTATGGAGAAGAAAAGATTGTATCATGAGCAATATTGAGTATAAACAGTAGAAATTGATATAAATAATAAATTATGTGGCTATCATGACATAAATTATCTCAACAATTAATCAAGAGTCAACTGACTATTCTTTTAAAATTTACATTTATTGTAAATAAAAAAGATTTCAAGAATGGCATTTTCATTTTTTGTATGGAAAGGGAGATTATTTATGCGTCTATTAGGAATTCTCGTGCAAAATTTGAAATTTCCTTAAATTTTATAACCGAGTAATAACAAAAAGTTCAAACAGTACAGTTTTCGATCATATTTTAACAACACAAGATAAAAGTCACAAACAAGATCGTTTAAGCATCTCGTATTATCAAAACATAAAAATTGTAACTCATGAAGCAGAGTTTATAATTAAGAGGCTTTTATTTTAAGTTTAAGCACGCGCATTTTTAAATAATATTGCTGTGCAATTAAATTTAAATTATATTCTAAATAAAAGAAATATATCCCTCCCCCCTGATGAAATTTATTACTGAAATAATATTAAATATTATTACACATATTCAGCTTTAAAAACACTTACAGGAAATGGTTTTATATTTATTGGAATAAATAGGAAAAATATGCTGCATATCAAAAAAATATTAAGAAACTATTTATTAAAAAAATAGCTACTGTTTTCTTAAAAAATATAAGATGATTTTCAGGGAGAACTGTTTATAGGATAAGAGCTTATTGTAATCGAACTAATTACTAAATTTAAATAAATAAAATAAAAATAAATTGTTTAAACATAATTCATAAAATTAACAAGCTAAAATTTGATGCTAATAATTTTAATTTAAAACTTTTAATAGTAGCTAATGTTGCACAGTTAGGAAAACAAGATAACTACTTAAGCTGTGTTTGATAATTTCATTTCGAACAAACGTAAATCAGAACTGGAAGGACTGCCATTTTTAATGCATTTTCCGTAAATTATAAATCGTAATTTAAAGCGTAAAATCTTTTAAATATATAATGCTGTTTGATAATAAAATGAAGACATTAATTATAAAACATTAAATCAAAATGCTTAAAAAAGAACAAAAGAAAAGCAAGTGCTGCTTATTAAAGCATTTAATTTTGGAAGAAAACATGAAATGGTATCTATGAAATGGTATAAGTAGTTATTAATGTAAAATTAATAGCTTCATTCAAATAATATATTTAAAAATAATGTTTTAGCATAGTAATTGGTTGTGACTGATAACTTGTTATGATTAAAATGGAAGACCATGAAGTTAAAGATATTTACCGCTTTAATGTTACTAAGGTTCCTGTAAGCTTTTTACAACGACGTAAAGCAGTTTCTAATCTATCTGGTTCTTCTTTAAGGAATCTAAGAACACATCGAAAAAAATTAATGAAAGCACAAATGATTATTCTATAAATATACAGTAATAAAAATATACAGGGTTAGAGTAAGTTATTCATTTATTTTGGAAATGTTATGCTTTCAAAAATATTATACGCATGAAAGAATTGTGGAAAACTTACAAAAGTTTATATATCTTCTATACATGTTCATTATGTATTACCTTTGGTGGCAAGACACACCTTCAGACAGTAATCAAAGTTATTCCGTATATTTTTGATCAGCAATTATCATTATTGAATGCACAAAATTCTTTGTTTACAAAATGGATATTTTCCATATTCTCCAGAAAGTGCGTTGCACAGCTATAATATGCAAAAAAAAACCCAGCATATTTGTGGACACAAATATGCTAATTTCTCTTTTTTTTACTTCACTTTTGACCTGCGCTAACCTTTTTTTGGCTGCCTCCTTCTATCAGGAAGACAAGGGACTTGTTCTGCCACCAGGAAAATACAATATAATCTTGAATTAATCTTGCCACCAGGAATATACAATAAGTTGGCTTGGGATTCTCTCCTCATAGCTTTCATATTTCGTACGGAATAATGTGTTTGGAAAAACAGCCTTTTCAAAACGAAGGAATCATTTATGCTAATCTTGTACTTTGAATGAAAGTGTTGTTCCCATTTCCAATACAAGTATGAAGAGCATTTACATTATAAATATATCCATAAAAATTACAATTAGTATATTGAAAAAGTAATTACTGTACTATAATGCAATTATTCTGGCTTGTTAGTAAGTATATTTAATATATATATAATATATATATATATATATATTGCAAGAAATCTCGAAAAGTAATTCTAGGTATATATACATTGGAATACAGAAAAAAATTTATTCATTTATTGGAAAGATAATGTTTAATTTTATGCCACACAACAAACTTAAGAATTATGACAAAAGTTTGAATGGGGGATGCAGAAATACTCCATGCAGAATAGATTTAACGTTCAATTATTGCTTCCACATTTTCGAATTTTAAATTTATCGTTACTCCTATAACCTTTTTTTCTCAATCAATTACTGTAGTATATTATCTTAAAAATGTAAACAAAATTACATGGAAGTAACATTATTTCATGCACATATTTTTATGCCATTACTTACTTTTCTTCTCTAACAACAACTTCCATCTCAGCAGCCATAACAGACTTTAAGCTATCTTGTAAATTAGGGAATCGAGCTAAAATAAATATTAATTTTCCTTTTAATAAAAGATAATTATGTAACTATACGTTTAAATAAAATTAATCTAATCAGAAGAGGAATTCTTAAACTATGAAATATATACAATAATATACATTTACTTAGCTAATACATTTCAGTTACTATATCATAAAATGTACATTCAACATATTTCATAAAGAGTAAAAAAAAAAAATCATTTTAGAATTTTTATTCAAATCATATGATTATAAATTAAAATATTTGCTTTCTATCATTCATGATTTTTCCAAATTACATTTCTGCTCAGTAAGATGATATGTTTTATTTTACGTATTCACACATACACATACACACACCTATATAAGAGTATTCATTCTATAAACAGCTTGGGGATTCAGATGAATTTTTAAGATAAATCTGAAATACCAAGCAGACAACTGATTTGAAAAAAGTAAATATAGAGGTAAAAAAAAATTACTAAGAAATTATAATTCATTTTTTGTGACTAACATAAAATTTTATAACACCATTACTTTCCTCACCGTAAATACATTGAATTATTTTCAACAAGAATAATATTTATATGAAATTTATCTTACTATTATTGTGCAATTTTAAAAATGCTTTTATAGTTCTTATAATTTATAATAATTTATCATAACACTAGTTTATTACACTTAAAATTTATCTTTACCTATACAGATATGGTTTGTTTGATGCTCAAGGTTCATTTTATGACAAGAAAAATAATTAGACTATGATTTACAGTTTTAAGCGGATTAACAATCATGAACAATATTCACATCCAAGATGGGAATCGAAGCTATGAACTCTTCAACCGAAGGCCAGAGTAATAACTGTTCGGCTCCCAGATCACTAATACATACATGGATAAATAAACATGTATAATAATTAAACATTATGAAAATTATGTGATGGAACTAAAATTCACCTTCCAGTGTTAAGCAATAAATAAGATTGAACAGTTTGATTATTTGGCAATGTATACTGGATAACATATATAACAGCTGAAATGGCTTTCTTGTGCATCTACTACATATTTGCGTTTAAAAACGATTTCCATTGATTTGTTGACCATTATGACGTGTAACACTGAGAACACTCTACTCGAAATAAAAGAAAGGAGATAGCACTCTACTCGAAATAAAAGAAAGGAGATAGCACTCTACTCGAAATAAAAGAAAGGAGATAGCACTCTACTCGAAATAAAAGAAAGGAGATAGCACTCTACTCGAAATAAAAAAAAGGAGATAGCACTCTACTCGAAATAAAAGAAAGGAGATAGCAGAAAACACAATACTATTTCCTGCTGTGAAAAATGACTGGGATTATTCAGTTATATTAGCTTTAATAAATTGCTTATATTTACATAAATAAAATTTTTATTTTGTGTAACCACCGAATTGTTACGACCGAGTTTTCCAGGATTGAATTTATAACTACGGAATAGAATGGAATAATAATATCAGGATGTTGGTTTTTGGCTAATTAAAACATTCAAAATTTCATTAAAAAATTTTAACGACAGTGTTTAATTACTTTAAACTTAATGAAAGCTAATTTGAGTTACTTTCAAAATTGTTTACGCCGTGATGTAACTTTAGCAATTTAACGACGTTCCAGAACACTCATGTATTCCACGGATGTGGATTTAAAGCACAATTTGGCGCTTTCCAAGTTTTTAAAATCAATATCTATTTGTAACTGTGAAGTACAGAGGAAACATACACGGTCTTTACATTCTACATCACAAAGTAATTAAAAAAAACTATTTTTCGAAAAGTTTTAATTTTATTCCTTTACAGCTAACGTGTATTGGACTTTCTCGAACGACTCCCGATCAGAAATTAATAGAAAAGCGGACAGAAAAATCAAATTAAATATTATTTAATAACTAAAATAATTTTTGAAGGATTCCCCACCTACTTTGATTTTTTTAAGTGTTTAATACGAGAGACTACATTTTGTGGTGCAAAACAACATTTTGAACAATGTAATTGAAATCCAAATCATGACTTCCACCCTTTCGGTCTCTTCCCACAGAAAACTGGATGCACTTTGAAGACAAGACTTACAAACTCTGACGGTTTTGGCTATATGCAAATTACTATTATTTTCCTTGACCTCATATCTTTGTAAGCTTTCTAATTTTACTATTACATATTTTGTAAAGAATATTATATTTCTCATCGTGAGAAATATTTGAAAAAATTAAATTAGCATATTTTTATTTTGAAATGCGTATATTGGT
Source organism: Latrodectus elegans (assembly GCA_030067965.1). Lineage (NCBI taxonomy): Eukaryota > Metazoa > Arthropoda > Arachnida > Araneae > Theridiidae > Latrodectus > Latrodectus elegans. Next base: position 120,824,555 of record CM057813.1, read on the forward strand.
AACTTATTTTACTGCAATTTTCCAAGGTTTAAGATCAAAATATTAAGATTTTCATGATAAGAATTATTTTATTCTAAATCTGCATTGAGGAAATGTTCTACCTTGTTATTAGAAGAATGCTCATTATAAGCTCAGAATATAGATTTATAATTTATTAAGAATGGCGAAGTTTATTATATACCTAATTAATCATTTTATAGAAAAGCACTGGAGTAGAATGAAAGCAATGCAAACCGACTTTAAATAGTGGCAAAAGCTCACCTTTCAAATCAGCGACCGTTTTACTGGCTCTGCTGAGTACAAGTGCCATTCCTTCGACATCACTCATGTTGACGCGGCACTTCCGATTGATGACGTTACTGCGGAGCTCTTCAACATGAGTTTCCAATTCCCTGCAACACAAGATTTTGAAGTCGATTTCACTGCAACAGCTTTAAGATGATATATTTAAAGATATAAAACAAATCACTTCTTTATAATTTTTCACTGGATAAAAGGAATGGTAAATGTTATGTCTAATTTAGTAATATCAAGAAATTAAAAATAAAAAAATACTAACGTGAATTTAATTCTAAAATTACTTCCTTAGGACAGTTTAATATAGCTAAAACTTATTTGTACTCTTAATGGTGAAATAAAAATAGCGTAAAAATTTCAATTGGGTATGGTTTGAGATCTCTTTTGATAGTGAATAGAATTACCATTAAAGGTGATTTTCATATGTAATGATAACCCTATGGATGTTTAGGGTGCAGAAACCTAAAGAAGATAACTTTATATAAGCAAAATCAACGTCAATAACTAGAAAGAAAATACAAATGCAGAAATCGAGAGTTAGAAAATGTTCCTTTTTTTTTCAATGACTCAGTTATAAAATTCAATACTTCACTACTTGTTTTGAGAAGCGGTGATTCTAAAATACGATGGCAACATGATTTATTAAAATCATGGCCTATCGTATTGAAGACTATGGAAAGAATTTCAGGAAACATGGAATGCCGGACATTCAGCAAGATAGGGTCTTCCTCAGTTTTCACATTCAATGATGAATAAGACAATAATTTGTTGACATTGAATATGTGTCTAAAGTTATGCAAGCGTAAAAACAGTTTGAGAGATAATGATCGTAAACACAACAATCAGAAAATCCCCTTTATCAGACCTGCACTCACATAGATTGCTGTGCCTTCCAGAGGTATGTTGTATATTGTGTAGACTTCAGTTCACTGATGGGATCAGAAAAAAAATTGAGTTGTTGAACAGCAATATAGAATGCAAAGTTATTGGAACAGAATTTGTAGTATTATGACTTTCTTTTCGGTTTGAAATGTTACATCAAACAAGTTTCGGTAGAGATAAAGATACACGATATAACTAGAACTTCGTTTGAGAAAGATCGCATTACAGATGAATTTTAAGTTCATGATATAGGCTGGAGCCAAATATGAAATCATCATGGACGGATGTTTGGATACAAACACTATTCGGAAAGGCGATTAATACATACATAGAGATATAGGCAAGATCCGGATGGTTAATGAGTTTGAATTACTATCCCATCACCAAGTGATTTGTAATTCTGAACCATAGCCAAGTGAAGAAATCACACAAGAGCTGGCAACCTCCTCTCCACATCCACATCCCACCGCAGGAAGTAGTTTGAACGTAATACATTAATGTGAACACATCTCCAATCCACGGAGATACAGCAACCCAGTTAGGGAGCGTACGTGGTCACTCTCCAAACCATTGCCCGCGGCAAATGATATTTCACTTTGCTGATCTTAACAGGAAGCGGTGTGAAGTTACCACTGGAGCTTGGTAACATGATAATACCAAGCCACACATAGTTTGTTTTGTGGGAAACATTTTTGAAACTATAATATGAGTCAGCCATTAATTATTCCTGAGCTAATTTAAGCTGTCATTTTAGGGTACACAAATTACTCGGGTGAGGAATTTTTTTTACTTTCCGGGGTTTGAAAATTTCAAAACAGGTGATTACCACTCCAAGCAGTTTACAGGGATTAGATCCATATAAAATATCTTATATTATTTTCAAGCAATGTCTTCATAATGCATGATTTTTCAGCAATATATTTTTGTAATCTACATATATTCGGAATCTTTTAATAAACGCTTTCTTGAAAAAACTAATTCCTATAGAATTTCTCTATAACCTTTTTATTATTTATATATTCTTTATGTTCATGCATGACTGGCAAGATATGTTCTGATTCGCTTCCCTATTTTGGTTGATTCTCTAATATTCTTTTGAGTTGCAATGTTTTGTTCAATATAATATAAAAATTAGATGTGCTATTTTGGAAACTCACACATGATTTTCTTGTGAGTAAGCCATCGCAAGAAACAGTCAACTTTAAGATGTCAATCAAAAGATCTCCTGCAAGTTCCCTTACTAAGCGAAAGTTTCTATACTCTGTTGCAGGAAAAATATTTATAAGAATTAGTAAAGTCATTCATCAATTATGACAAACAATTTACAGATGATTCATAGACGTCACTGCATTATCATGTTACAACTTAAAAGCGATTCTTATTTAAGAATTTGGAAACTCAGGAATATTTTACACTTATATCTTCTACACTTCTTACAGTGAGCATCTTTAGCCATAAACATTTTTCGTGTACGCAGGACATTAAATGGCTAAAAGCCTCTCTTGCTGCTGAAATTCCAGGAGAGAGAGAGACAGAAAACAAAACAAAGAATTTTTTTTTTCATACATAGACTTTATAATCGTCAGAAGGTTCGATGCAATCATTCGTTGTAAAAGACAATTTAATTTGATTTAAAGAAATGACTGTTGATATGAATAATATATATCGTATTAATTATATGTACATACATACATATACATATATATATATATATATATACATATATATATATATATATATGTATACAGAGAGAGAGAATCCAGAACAAGTAAACAAGTAATTATGTACATAAATTAATTAACTATATAAAGATCTATTTTAATAACAAGTGAGAATAAACAAATTACAATTAAGTAATTAATACATTAATTTTAAAAGCATCTATGTAGAATATTTTATATAAAGTATTATTTCTGAAGGAATGTTAATTCCTTCTTCAGTAACATTGATTCACATGAGTTATGAATCATCATAAATTATATATATATAAATTACATACGTGAGATCTTTCTCTAGCCTAGTGACATCCTGTCGATAAAGATCTTCTTCTCGAGATACTCTTAATCTTTCGGCGCATACTTGATCTTCCCCGGACTGGGCGTGGGCTAACATTGACTGAAAAATAGAAAAAATATCAATTAATATGTACATTAATATGCGTTATATATATATATATATATATATATATATATATATATATGTTTACATACAATAAGAGAGAGAAATTTATAATTGGTAGAATAAAATTTAATTATTGAAGTATAATTTGTGTATGTATACATTGAAAAGCAATAATTCTAAAATCAAATCATTGAAGTTAAGCACTTTGTACAATGAATCATTTACTTCTCATAATATTGAGGATTCCCAGCAATATTGTTCAAAGTGTTTCAGGTTTTTAACGATACAAAGATTTACAATCAATAAAATATATGAGTTTTTAATGTTATAGAAGTCGTTCACACACGTTTTTGTAACGATTTTGATTTTCTCCCTTAAGTTAATGTTTAACCTAAAGGATATTAATTCAAATTAAAAATAAAAATGTGATTAGCATCAAACTGTAATAAGGCTCGATAACTGTCTGCAGCATTAAAAATATTATTTCTTTTAAAGTGTCTTTGAAAAATAAGCAATGAATCAAAAGCTATTCGAAGACAAATCCTCTTATTTAGTTATTAATAAAAGTTTTGAGAAATTTTGATTTTTAGTATTTTACAAGTAAAATAAATGACATAATTAATATAAAAGGAAAGAAAAGTCTAAGTTTATAATTGACCGGGAATAAGGCAAAAAATGTGCACATTCAACAAAGTAAAATACAGCTGTGCAAAGAATCTTTAAATATCTCTATAGGATCTGTGAAAAAATTATAAAATAAGATTTAATGTTACTTTATCCAAGTAAAAGAGCACGATGTTCCTCGCCTAATGCTGAAACATGTTTTTCGGCGTAAGACTACTGCAAAAAAATTATTTGACAACTAGAGAGATGGAAAAATGTTATTACAATTAATGAAGCTTGGATATATTTATTTGATGGCAACCAAAAACGTGAAAAAAATCTTAAGATATTGGTTTAGAGAAATCAAAGAAAGTTTTACTAAAGCTTTTATGGATATTATTAGATTTTCTTACATAACTGAAAACTTTAAATAAAGAAAGTATAAAAAATGAATTCCAATTATACTATCCGAAGTATGTTTTATAACACTAATTTTCAAAGATAAATTCCTATCTCTTTGTCCTAGCAATTTCACTGTGTTAAGTTCCATCGGGATAAAGTCATGCCTCCAGATATCTAGCTTTATTTTTGAAAAAGAAAATGAGAAATGAAACTTAAATTAAAGCCATTCCCTTTAAATGCATCCCCTCCAAATCCACTGACGTTTCACTTATGGATTTTTGGAGCATTTGAACTTAAAAAACAAGTTCTTTATAAGCGATGACTCGAAACATGGAGAGACTCCGGCAGATGGAGAAAGGAGCATTGACCTTTTAAGAAAAGGACTTTAAGAAAAAGACATCTTGAAGCTCAAGATGTAATATAATATAATAAAATTCTTGTAATTTCTATACACATATATGTCTTTGCAATATGTTTGAAAAATGTGTGAACACCCTTTGTATGTACTACATAAAAGTCGGTTAAAATATGAGGAAAAAACATGCTGCAGTCGATAAGTATCTGTTACAGTTGTTACAGAATATATATATATATATATATATATATATATATATATATATATATATATATATATATATATATATATATATATATATATATATATATATATATATATATATATATATATATATATATATATGTACACAAACGCTGCTGGAAAAAGTAGAAGGACACTCTATATATTATGATTTAAATTTTAGCGCAATTAATGTAATTTTTATTTTTTTAAACTAATTTTGACTTTTATTTTCAGTGAATAAGTTTTATTACCACTGATATATAAATAATATAAAAAATGGAAAATATTAAAAAGTAGTACTTCCAGATTTTTGGGATGTGAAAAAAGTAGAATGGCACCTGCAAAAATATTCTCATTTTGGAATCTGTAGCAGTTTAATATGTTAAAAACATTGCTCTTTTAAACTGTCTTTCTTTCGATATATTTCGTTGAAAAAATCCTCAATTTTTGTGTAGTTAAAATACTTAGGGGGAAACCTTTAAGTGAATTTCAAAGAAGCCAAAGTGTGGTATGTAAAGATTTGGGCAAAAGTGTAAAAGAAATTCCAAAGCACATAGACATCAATCCAAACACTGTTTCTAACTTCCTTAAAAATCTAATGTGTCATAACAAAGCATTGTTTGGCGGGCTTAAAAAATTGACTCCATATTATCAAGGAAAAATCTTTAAAGAATTTTAAAAAAACGTGGAAGCATTGGAAAAGCACAAGACCATTTGGAATTACACATGTAATCAAAAGAACACTTTACCACTGCATAAAAAAGATCGGATACGTTCATATTCAAGAAAGGAAAACAGCATCTTAAAAATGGAAAAAAAGGCAGATTGAATACCGGCAACAGTGGGTCAAAGAACACATGTCTTGGAACTCCGAATAGACTGCAGTTATTTTCTTGATGAGAAGAAATCAATTATGATCGTCCAGATGGTTGTCAATATTATTGACATTGTATGGATACACAGGAAGAAACTTATTCTACCAGACAGATAGGAGGAAACAGTTTAATGATTTGGATATCTGTTGGCTATATTGGAAAGACCAATCTAGCGTTTCTGGATGAAAGACAAAGACATACAGATTACATTCAAATTTTAAATTCATAGAATCTTCCCTATCGCGCTGAGCTAGGTGGGTAAAATTGGATATTTCAGCAATATGGAGCATCCATTCACGCGACCATTAGCGTGACAAAGTGGTTTGAAACAAATAATGGTCGGGTTTTGCCATAGCCTGCTAAAAGTATAGACCTCAATATGGTTAAAAATATATGGTCTGTAACTGTTCGGCGTGGCGTGTTTACGCCATAGGCAAGTAATAGAAATCTGTGTTGGAATTTCGAGAAGCTTTGTATTGTATTTCTGACAACTTTTATCAAACCAAAATTCAAAGCTTATGTAATTCAATGGCAAATAGAGTCTTTGAAGTAGTTAAAGCAAATAACACATGAATTCCTTATTAATCAAACTTTTATTTTCATTATTTAAAACTGTCATTTAACTTTGTTTCTCACAACATGAAGTGAATGAAATTAACATTTAATAGTAATAAGCAAGTAGATTTTATTTCATGTCACATGTATAGTTATCTGATTGTAAATTAGTTTTTAAAAATTCTGTAATGAAATTCTTTTGTAAAAATTCAAAGTTCTTCTCTTATTTGAAATACCCTCAGTGTCTTTCTATTTTTTTCCAGCAGTCTAAATGAGGATTAATGTAGATCTCTCACTAAATTAACTTACTCATAATGTGATTAAATTTGAACCCACGTCTCATGCAATTTAGACAATCAGTCAAAAAAGTCATTCTTGTTTTCACAATTATACTTACATTTACTAATTAAAATAAATATATGTACATATTATTAATGCATGTCATTTTTATAAAGAATAGTTAGATGTAAATAATTGAATAGAATGAAATGAAGTACACTTCAAATTTTAATTTTACTGACAAAAATAGTTACCTTGCCTATCATGTGATGTCTCTCAACCCTTATTCTTTACAACTTCTCTGAGTTAAAAAAATATTCAATGGAAATTCTTATCATAATTAGAATCTGAATATATAGTCTAAGTGTGTCTAGCCGTCACACACATCTTCTAACAATCGTTTTACCCCTGAGAATATTAAATGCGTGCATCTACCACGAATGTATCTACCGCCAATTTGAGTCTGTCAGTTGCCGTGAAAATAACACATGCCATATTTTGACAGTAAAAGCCGGAAGATAGACACTAATTTTGGCTTTCTGAACGATTTGAAAGGAATGTGAGATACTAGTGTAATTAGTGGAAATTCATAATGTTTTTTAATTATCATTTGATATGGTCATTTCTTGCTGCTATAGCATACACCACTAACCAGACTAATTGGCGGGATCTTTTCTTTTGATACCATAAGAGCAGCATCGGAAGAAATGTGGTATTGTTAAAAATCGTATTCCTAAATGCAGCACGCTTTTCTGAAAATTACTGAATATCAAATAAAAATAACAATGACTTATTAATACAAATGGGTCCAGTTACCTTTATTTTAACACAGGTTTCTCTGACAGTATCTCTGGCCGTAACAGACTGTGCCTGGGCTATTCGACGCAAATTTCTCACTTCCAGCCGCAAGTCCTTCGTTTGCTTCCTTAAATGTCTTAATTGAACGTACATTTCAGGAGTAAGATGGACTTCTACAATGATAATGATTGGTATAGAATTCACAATTATGAACAATGATATTTAAAACAAAAATTGAGACGCTGTTCAGTCTTGATTTGAATCAGTCTTATAAGTAACACAGCAGCACAACACAGGTACTGCGCGTATCATAAAGAAACATATACTAATTGATCTGTTTAAAATATAATGAAAGAGACAAAAAGTATATAACAGAATAATGCAAAAAATAAATAAATATTTGTAAATTAATGTTAAAGATTTATGGTAAATGAGTTTAAAAGAAAGTTTTTATCATTGATATTTCATAAGATTAAACGAAACCTGATGGCATTAGGAAAAATAATAATAATTTTTTTCATTAATGGCATCAGGTGCATTAATTTGATAAGTATTAAGACGATTTCATTATGAAAGAGTACTAATAAACTGACCAAAAGTAAAATATGCTTTTCAATTTTATTTAATGTGTGTAACACATTTTTTTTATCATGTTTTTGCAAATAATTGTTTTAGCTCAGAAAGGATTAAAAATAAAATAAACAAAAATTTAAATGTAATAAATAAATAAGTACAATAAACATAAAGTATTTTTATAAACTCTATGAGAAATAAAAATGAAATAAAAAGGAGAATAAGCAAATATAATTAATACAGATCAAAATAAATACAAAACGAACTATGCAAAGAAATTATATAAATAAAAAACTATAATATTCTACCTTTGGGAATAACATGTTCTCTGCTGTCATAAATAACAGCCGACTGATTGAGAGGTTTGGGAAGAAGGGTTGGTTTTATACCGGGATGAACTCTCTCCTCTTTGCCATCTACCATTAGAATATTTAAAAGGGAAAAGTTAAATTTACAGTTACACTAAGCAAATAATCATTTTCAATAACATATGCGCAGAAGATTTCAAGAAAATGTGTTATGCAACGCTTACTGTACTTTCAGTGTTAAAGAATATAATCATAAAATGCTTACACTTGCACATGAAATAAGTACTCAACAACCGAAGAATTAAATATTTTGAATGGACAGTTTATATTTTAACTATTTGATATAAGTCTCTTATACAATTGTAATCTGTGACAAAATAACAAAAAGAAATTATCCAGTCATTCAGCTTAAATATTGAAATTATTTTAAAAGTAAAACTACACTGCTGGCCGCAATAAATGAAAACCCTGAAGGAAAATAACATGAAATTTACAGCATGCATAAGTGGAGGTCAGATTTGCAAATGATAAGAATTACAATGCAGACGCATATCAAGGACGCCTGTGGCGTCGCTTCAAAGCGCTATTCAAGATATGGAAATTTCGATGATTTCATATTCGGCAATTGTGTTTTTTTCCTTCAAAATCACCATCAATTTTGCCTCGTAGAAAACAGCGATCATTTTTTGATCAAGAATCCAATTCCAACAGAGGAAGGATTGTGGCCTACCCAGATTTTCGATTATCTTTCAGGTTACACGAAAACGAACTGTCGTGTAATGAGGATATGTGATCGTTTGATGCAGGAGGGTACGACGGACCGACGTGTTCTAACCCATCCACCTCAGTGCACCAATATACGTGATGACAGGCAAATTGTGTGCAAATAATGACGGATCGCTCACTTACATAACGAACCATAGCACAGAATATTCAGGCTGTAACGCATGATCCAGTGTTTGCGGGTACCATTCGACGCTGTTTACAGCAGACTGGTCTGTTCGCAAGACGTCCATTGCTTCGTCTTCCCTTGACACAGAACCACAGACGTCACCGCCACCAATGATGCGATGACAGAAAGATGTGGACTGAAGAATGGAATGAAATCGTCTTTACTGACGAGTCACGCTTCTGTCTGCGACATCACGATAGTTGCATTCGATTATCGAGACACCGTGGAGAGAGGATGCTGAACAGCTGCATTATGCTCCACCACACTGGTCCTGCACCAGGTATTATGGTATGGGGTGGTATTTGGTACCACTCTCGCACTTCTCTAGTACATATTGCCGGTACTTTAAACAGTTGTTGGAATCAGTTGTCTTTCTTTACTTTTAGGGCGTACTCATACAGCCATATTTTAACTGGATAATGCGCAACAACACGTGGCACGGATTGTCGAAGGTTTCTTTGTCAATCTCCAGATTGAATTGCTTCCCTGATCGACTCTCTTTCCGGATCTTTCACCGATAGAAAACATGTGGTCCATAGTTGCTCAAAGATTGACCCGGATTACATCCCCAGCTGCCACACCAAATCAACTTTGGCAACGTGGCCAAACTGCTTAGTCAGCTGTACCGCAAGAACACATCCAAAGTCTCTTTGAATCAATGCCGAGGCGTGTGGCAGTGGTGAACTCCAACAATGGTGGCTACTTTGGCTATTAATTTTGGCAGGAACCACACTTCACAGAAGTCTATAAATTTAATCATTTGATTTCAACATGTCATCTACAAAATAATTTTTTTTTTGTGATATCTCTTGTCTTTCTTGGTGTTGCAATTTGGGTGATTAGCAGTGTATTTACCAACTTGAGAAATTTTCGAGCTACAAAAGTTTATATAAAAGGCGCGTTTAAAATTCTTTTTTTAAAAATTGTGTTTAAAATTGCATTAAAATTGTGAGTAAAATATGACTATTTTAAGAAACGAATGAACACAGTATCATAAGGATTAATAAGTTAATAAATTTTTCAAATAAATTTTCGATACATAAATAAATGCCAGTTTTGTAGCATTGAAAAAGAATAATAATGGCATTGTTCTTGATCATATAATAAAACTTTTAAACTCATAATTAGTAAGAATATGTTTTTTAAAGCATGTTACACTCAAATAAGCTTTCATAATATTACTTTATTTTTCATGGGACATTAAAAGAAAGAGAATACATATTTTATGTAGAAAAAATTTGTTAATTCATTAATTAAAAAAATAAATGTAAAAGATGTATTCAAATTCTATTAAGGAATTAATAAATTCAATTATTAATTAAATATTCATTGAATTAATTATTAGAAATTATAGAGACTTCTATTCATATATTTATAATTCATTTTCCTCCCCTTCACTTTGCTCATATATGTTTCTTATCTATGTGAAATCAGAACTCGTTCCTCTCTATTTTTAAATAAATATGTATATTTTTTACATTTCAAATATTTTATAAACTTTTTTACTAAAAGAATTAAGCAAAATTCTATTTTAAATTTTAATTACTCTAAACCAGAGGTTCTCAATTTTTTATTAGACTACTCGTAAAAGAATTGTTTTTACATACATTTTTTCTATATATGCAGCATGTGATATAATTATAATACTACTAATTGTACACATGAAACAGTTTAAGGCAAGAATTTAACAAAGAACATGAATCTAAAATAAAAAATACGACTCATAAAGATTATTAATAACGTCATTGCATAGATTTGTACGTTTCGTGAACATATCATTGAATGTGTTTTAAAGGAATTTAAAGTTTCCTATGATCCCTTTGAAAATCCTTCATTTACATTAATAAATGAAACCTTAAATAATTAATAATAAAAAATAAATTTAGAAACATTTTCTAGCCGGAGACTAAATATTTTAACTTTTAGAAATTAATTCTTAACTGAAATGTTTTTAAAAACTAAACTATTTTAATTAATCTTAGAAATTTTTAGTTGATGCTAATTACAACTTTTATTAAACATCATTATTAAAATTATTCATTAATATCAATTAATTCATTTGCGTTCAAATAAACAGATTTAATTACTTTTTGCAAATACTTTGTTTTTTAAACATAAACTAAGCATTATTCTGATCTAAGCTTAACATCAGATTAATGCCAAGACTGATGTTTATTTGGAATCAAAATTTCGAGAGCCCTTACTTGTGTTGTTCCCAACTTTTCCTTGTTCGCAGTCCCTGGTTGGTATCTGCTGGAGTTGTTGCGTTCCTGATTGGTTCTTGTTCGGTGGTCCTGTTGTTAGCGCTTTTTGTACAAGTCCAGTAAGGCTAGCGAGCTGTCTTTCCATATACTCCATCCTTAACCTGTGCATACTAGAGTGCGTTACATTAGGGATTTTGGCACAGCGCCAAACATAGACAGTGCTTAAGACATTCATCAAATAAGCAAAATTATTTTGAAAACAACATTTACAATAACTGCCAATATTATTACAATATAAATCTGTCTCCATTAAGTATAAATAACATAAATAAAAATATTAATCATTTTCATGTAGCAAATTAATAAAAATTTCTCAAATATATGTGTTATATACATATATAACACATATATTTGAGAAATTTTTATTAATTTGCTACATGAAAATGATACATAAAATTGATATACATCTATATCTATCTATCTATCTATATATATATATATATATATATATATATATATATATATACATCTATATCTATCTATCTATCTATATATATATATATATATATATATATATATATATATATATATTAGGAGTACATTTAAAATTCCCAGATGAAAATATTTTGTTAAAATAAAATTAGTATTTCAATGATTATGTATTTTGTAAATCATTAATTTTGTGTAAAATCTAGGTACAGAAATCAAATACTATAATTAGAGATATAATTAGAAATGAAAAATATATTTCTTAATGTAATCAAAGTAAGAATATTTGTTTAAGTTTTGAAATTTGTAGCATTCAAATAAAATAAATCTGAGCATGATTCGAGCTGAAATGCCTTAGGAAGAGCTTTGGTTGATGATTTTTGACATTGAAAGCACAGTAAATTCCTGTTCTCCCATACAATTCGTCGGAAACGACGCTGCTCATTATGCTCTTGGAAAACTGCAGTCGAAACACAGTAATGTGATCTAGATAAAAACTGTAGGTTCAGATTGTAACTTTTGAAAATTGTTTAAATGCCTTCTCATAAGAATACAATAAGATTTGATGCCTTTAAAGCTAAATAGGCACATATAAAAAATTCCTTTTTAAATGATGAATGTTCTGTCCTTTTTCCTACTTTACATCATTCATTATAAAATTCTTATTATAATAATACGATAAGAATCCTACCATAAATATAGTGAAATCCTACACTATATTTATGGTAAGATTCTTAACGTGTGTTACTCACATCATAAAAAAACAGAAAGCTTCATCCTTAGCAGGCGTTTAACTGTAAAACTCAAACGTTTCTAATTTATTGGTCAGTATATATATACATAATATAATATAATATAATATATATATATATATATATATATATATATATGTATGTATGTATATATATATATGTGTGTGTGCGCTTGTAACCTGTAAATTTATTTTATTATTATTTTTATTTTAAATAAATAATGCTAACTTTATTTCTTTCATGCTAATTATAAACTATTGAACAATTTAGAATTAACCTGGGTGGAGCAGGTGAAATAGAAAAAGGATAAATCGCTTTGGATCACAGCTCTATACTATAAATGTTTATAATTTTAAATATATAAATTCATTTAATGAACCTAACTCCTTTCCACTTCTCGGAAATTTTGCAGTAAATAAAAATTCTTTTGAATGTTCAAGGTACATTAGCATTTCATTAAGATATTTAATTAAGTATTTAGCTACATCTCCCAGAATCGGGAATGTGTCGTACTTGGCCTCATCATCGATGACAGGAGTAACACTACCAGATCTTGTGCCGTATATGCTCCCACCATACACCGAATCCTCGTAGGACGAGCTCGTGGAGTAGCCGGAGAAAGATCGCTGGTGATCCACGCGTCGCTCTGGAGACGACAGGTAGCCAGACTCCTGCTGTGAGCGTCGCTCTGGCGAGGAATGATATGATGGGTCATAGCGCCTTTCGGGCGAGATGTGATATGTTGCTTGTCCAGCTACAGAATATGGACGGTCAGGAGGAGCTCGGTATGAGCCCAGAGGCTCATGTCTTCTCTCTGGCGACATTGGCATTGTGGCGCCAATGGGAACTGCGAAGAAGATACAAACAGTTCATGAGGAATAAATTAAACAGAACAAAGAAGAGTTAAATAGAAGTATGTTTATAAGGGATAAATTAATCAGAACAAAGAAGAATTAACCAGAAGTACGTTCATAATGCATGAAGTTTCAACAGTAGACTTTTTGGAATATTAGATTACACAATTAATTCTGTACTTAGTTAGCCTAAAAGTCATTATTATAATTTCTGATTTTCACTAGAACACTTTATGGGTCCTATTACAACAAAAGAGACGCATGTTCATTATGGTCGAAGTATGCTTTAAAATTATATCACTCATTCGAATAAAGTTACATGTTCTTATTACATTGAAGCTCAGAAAGTTGTCTCTCTATGCCTTTATGTTTACCTCTGTCATGTAGAATCTTTGAAACATTTTTGCTAGAATAGAATACATAACCTTTCTTTCATTTTCAGAGTTCCGTGAAAATTTTCCTGCGTTATCGTAGTAAAGATGCAGAAGCATTCAATCGCTCCCTTTATCGGTACTCAGATATAATTAATAAATCAAATGGAATTTAGAACTCATTGAGTTCAAAAAAACCTTGATGTTAACTACATCACGATTAATATCAAAGTTTTTAGTTCGTCATTCTATGTCACTTCACTGCACAAAAGTTAACTGAACCAAATCTAAAGGGTTAAAGTAAATTTCACATCACTACAAATTTTACCCCCGGCCCAGATAATGAATCTCATCAGCAGAACACTAGAGAGCATGCTACTTAGATAACCCTTCAACTTGATATGGATTTTTCAATTTTTATTGCTAAAACTGGACTAATTCTTGTTAGCGTTTGTTTATGCATTGTTAATCGTAAATTAGGCGAATGTATTGAAGATAACCTTTTTTTTCAAATTAATTATTAAATGAAGTATTTTATTCATTGGGACATACGAGGATAAAATGCATACAAAAACTTAAGTTTCCTTAAAATAAGTATTATAAATCATTATCCATGCCTATAAAACATATCTTTACTTAATATTCTTTATTTATTTTTAATAAGCAATTTATGCAGTATCAAAATGAAAATTTTTAATAAAATTTTAGAAATATATTTTGTTATGCTTTTATTTTTTAAGAAGATTTGAACAATAGAATAAGATGAATATCTATTTTGCAGAATGTTTAATTGTTCAAACACTTCGGCTCATATATCGAATATTTTTATTATTCAAAATGCTTAAAGAAAGTAAATAGTAAGATTAAAATTGTTACTACAATTAATTTCTATATTTTTAATTACTAAAATTTAAAAAGAAATTAATAATCTAATATTATAGAATTTTACCATAGATAAGAGGAAAGTCAATAATAGCTGAATAAAATTGATATGAATTGAATACATTGTGAAACCTGTTCTATAATATATATTATTGAACTACAATTTTCTAATTCGAATTAAAAATAAAAAAATGTTATTAGATATAATAACATATATTAGTATTATAAATCATTATCCATGCCTATAAAACATATCTTTACTTAATATTCTTTATTTATTTTTAATAAACAATTTATGCAGTATCAAAATGAAAATTTTTAATAAAATTTTAGAAATACATTTTGTTATGCTTTTATTTTTTAAGAAGATTTGAACAATAGAATAAGATGAATATCTATTTTGCAGAATGTTTAATTGTTCAAACACTTCGGCTCATATATCGAATATTTTTATTATTCAAAATGCTTAAAGAAAGTAAATAGTAAGATTAAAATTGTTACTACAATTAATTTCTATATTTTTAATTACTAAAATTTAAAAAGAAATTAATAATCTAATATTATAGAATTTTACCATAGATAAGAGGAAAGTCAATAATAGCTGAATAAAATTGATATGAATTAAATACATTGTGAAACCTGTTCTATAATATATATTATTGAACTACAATTTTCTAATTCGAATTAAAAATAAAAAAATGTTATTAGATATAATAACATATATTAGTATTATAAATCATTATCCATGCCTATAAAACATATCTTTACTTAATATTCTTTATTTATTTTTAATAAACAATTTATGCAGTATCAAAATGAAAATTTTTAATAAAATTTTAGAAATATATTTTGTTATGCTTTTATTTTTTAAGAAGATTTGAACAATAGAATAAGATGAATATCTATTTTGCAGAATGTTTAATTGTTCAAACACTTCGGCTCATATATCGAATATTTTTATTATTCAAAATGCTTAAAGAAAGTAAATAGTAAGATTAAAATTGTTACTACAATTAATTTCTATATTTTTAATTTCTAAAATTTAAAAAGAAATTAATAATCTAATATTATAGAATTTTACCATAGATAAGAGGAAAGTCAATAATAGCTGAATAAAATTGATATGAATTGAATACATTGTGAAACCTGTTCTATAATATATATTATTGAACTACAATTTTCTAATTCGAATTAAAAATAAAAAAATGTTATTAGATCAAGAATAACAAAAATAAATTGTTTATTTATATAATACATTCATTTGGAAACCATTTATCGTAATTAATGTGTAACTACTTTATAATTTTACAACTTTATAATGTCAATCAGCTTCGTATCTAACCCATAGAAACAAATTCACGACACTAGTTCGATTCATGGAACCTAAGTTAGGTTATCAAAGATTCACAAAATTTTTTATTTATTTATTACAATACGGTGAAAAAGAATACAATGAGCATACTACAGCTCCTCATCTCTCCCAGTACTTTATGTGGCCATCAGCAACCAACTTTCAAGGGGTATAGTATCTACAAGGCTTCAGAGAAAAGACATCTGCAAAATCTAATACTGTGTTTCACTCGTTTCTGTGAATAGAGAAGTCCACTTAATATAGTATTGGATCTCTGGCGATTCCCCAGTTCAGACTTTCAACAGTGATTCTCCACTTGCTTTTTTATAGAGGCAATGAGGACCTTATTGTTCGCCCTCTCCCGATGTCACAAACATCAGCTTCAAAAATCAACAAACAATAACATAGCCTTGATGGTGTAGAAAAGCATCACGTTGTATGACATGTCGATGTATATAAAAGATGTACCATGTGACTCGTGTGACTTATAAAAATAAAATCATGGACTTTGTATTCATCATCTCAAGAGAACAAAAGGCTTTGATGATTCAGTGGATAAAAGTGTGGCGTCATATAGAGTTTATCCGGTCAGCCATCTTCTAAAAAGGGAAGGAATTCATCTGTTGGATAGGTCCATCTAATCTTTTACATCTAAACCCTATATTTTATGCCTAGAATGATTTGATAAAGACAATAGCAATTCCCACTCACTTCTCCCCGAAAATAGTTAAGACACTAAATGCTGCGTTTCTGAAAGAGTGGGAGTCGCAGGAACTAATAAACTGCCTTGGTTCTAATCTGTAATCATGGGGTGAAAGAATACTTGTTTGATAGGAACAAACAATTTTTTTTGTTCAATTAAATTTGATATTTTGCTACTTTCCATATTTTCCAACTGTAATGAGTACTATGCACTATTATATGTGCATGGCAGAGTTAAATGATTTTTGTTTTCGTACAGAATAACAAGTTAATTCCGAATTTCATTAAAATCTGCCCATTATTTCCCGAAATAACCTTCAAATTTGTGTGTGGAAATTGTCTTAAATTTGACCACTATGGATAAGAAATTTCAAATATGATGAGAGCATATGAATTTAATTCTGGTGCTCTTTAAGGTAATCTCAATTTTTATTTTCATATCATTTATCCAAAATCATAGCAAGAGCTTTTCATTCCGGATGCTTAAGTTTCAGAGTTTCTCCTTCAAGTTTATTTTAAAGTATATACACAGCACCTGTTTAGCTAATTTTGTATTCCCAAATAGATAATCATTGTTTCTAAGAGTTCATTAGCACTGGAAATAAAGTTGTAAAATTTTATTGTATTTAATGTTTAAACATTTTAAATTAAACAAAATAAAACAAAAATTTAAAGACTTTTAATACAGTTGTCACACATTTTATTTTCCGAGTAAATGAAAAATCGTTTATATCGTAGGAAATGTGCAATTAAATAAAATTTTAAATATGCAATTGGGGGCATTAAAACTCACCCAGAGGTCGCGGTTGTCCAGATCTAGGGGAAGGGATTGAAGGAGGGGGTCCTGTAGGAGGAGGAGTAGAACGAATAGTCTTGCCCAATGGGGTCAGAGTCTGCTGAAAAGACCTCTGAGGCTTCGGGGGAGGCAACGTTCCGCCTAAATTAAAAATAAAAAAATTTACATAATGCTTTTCAAAGAAAAATAAAACAATGGGAATAAATTTTTGCTTAAAAAGGGAATAATAAGTGTTTTAAAATTTAATAGTTAAAATATGAGAATAGAGAGAATTATAATATTTCTACTAAGCAGAATTTAAACTGAAAGTTTAAGCAGAATTTAAAGACAGTTGTTTTATAAGCACAAATAAATACACTTAAATAAAATATTGAAAATAAATCAGACTTAAAATAATTTCTAACAAAAAGGTACCAAATAATTTTATACATTTCTAATAGACATCCAGTATTTATTATATTAAACTCTTTGTCATAAATTTTTTAAATAAAATTGTGCACTGAAATTTGTAATGAAACATTAAAAATAAACTAAGTTTAAAATATTTAAATAGTAATTTTTACAAATGTACTATTAATGTAATACTTAACAAAATTTTATAACAAGAATTAGTTAATTATATATCAGGTGAAGAGAAAGAATTATAATAATATAGTTTAAAAAAAAGGTATAAATGGTGCATATGTTTGTAAATATAATCAAGAAAGGCAACAAAATTTCAGAATCATTTATTTGTAATTTAATTTTAGGCAAAATACTATTTTCATTAAGAATTTAATTCAAATAAGAGTTAATAAATAAAAGAAAAAATATAGAAAGAAAAAGAATACATAGAAAATACATATATTTATAAGGAATTATAAGGAAATATTAAAACATGAATGAAGAAATGCACTATTTTCTTCTTTTTTACATTTCGTTTCTCAAATTACAAAAATGAAAATGGCGAATCAGATACTTAATTACTTGCAATTTACATGTGTGTGTGAATAGTTCAAAAATTTATATTAATAAAAATTTTGAATAATAATAGATATTAACAAGACTAACTGCACAATTTGGTAAGATCATGTGAGATTATATAAATAGATTTATAAAAGAACAGAAAATTTTTCGATTGGAAAGCATTTTTTTCTGTGGCGATAAGTTGATTTCTGTGACGATGTTTTTCTGAAAAACCATAAAACTTTTTAAATGGTTTCGAGATTTGCAATGAATTGAATAAATTAAATTGAATAATGTTATTTTAATTTACGATTAAAATTTTTATTGATTGCATTCAAAATGTATCATATGTTCGGTGTCACTAAACAAGTAATATTTAACTAACTATGTGTACAAAACAAGTATACATAACTTTGTTTACACATCTCAATTTAAAAAGAAACGTAATTACTTAAGCCATTTTTACGCATTCACACACAGCAATTTCTGTTAAGCATTGAAAAATCCACACTGCAGTCCGTTTTAAAATATTTTCTAAAGCTTCTTGCCCACAGTTGAATTCACACACATTTCTAATAATCTTTAATTTAATTATTTCCAGGGTTTTTTTTTTTTTTTTTTTTTTTTTTTTTTTTTTTTTTTTAGCTTTTTTATTATCTTTAATGACACAAAATGAGGAAAGACTATAGTAATAATATTCTATAACTATATAATATCAATAATCTACTAATATCAAGACTTTTTAGAATTTTTTTTATGCTAACATTTAAGTATTTTAAACAATGTTTCCCGATTTTTCTAAAATTCTGTCAATTTCTTTAAGCTAAATTTCATGCTTTTTTTTTTAAATAGCTTACATTAAGTGTGATGTTTATAAAACACAAAAGTATTATTTAAATTAATACTTTTATATTGTATAAACATCACACTTAGTGCAATAACTTTTAAATTTACAAGATTTATGATTATTCTGAAAGGGTTTTTTTGACGATTTAATTTTACTAATTTTAGAACGACTAATTTTAAACGAATAACTTTTGCAGTTTGTATGTACTTGCATTATCATCGTATTCTTATATCTTCGAACGTATGTATGTGCAAATACATTAGCAACATAAATCGAGTCATTTTTGAAATATATGGAGAAAGAACCACAATAATGGCACTGTTCCTTCTTTAAAAAGATCATGAAAAACAATACGAAGTAAACTTGATAGTCTCTCGCAAACATTTTACAGCCAAGATGCATAATTATTATATTATTAGAAAATTTTTATAATAGAGTTTCAACAGCGCAATTTTTAATAGAACATTGACAATTGATTGTTGCAGTTGATCTATAATAGCATACCAAATTTACAACAAAAATACATATATTTTTTAAACACGATCGGACAAGAGTTTTTAATTTATTGTAACTTATGTTCAAAACATAATAAAATATATAGAAACTAAAATTTTGAGGAATGTAAAGCATTGAAAAACAAAAAAGAATATTGTAAGCTAGTAGAATGTATCCCCAAATTGGTGACTTAGTAACTTTTTTCCTCACCAAGCTAAACGCATGTATTTGAAACAAGAAATTTCCCAAAATCCGCCGAATTAAAAAGCTGAAAAAAAAAAAAAAAAAAAACCTCAAAGAATATTTCCGCTTTTTTTTAAAAAAAAAAAAAAAAAAAAAACATGTATATGTATGTTTTTTAAGCGGAAATATCGTTATATATATATATATATATATATATATATATATATATATATATATATATATATATATATATATATATGAGACACAAAACTAACGTATGACACAAAAATGACGTAAAACGTGAGTAAAAGTAAACCTGGCAAAAAATTTAAATTCGCAACAAAATAATCAAAAACAACGGACGCTAAATTTGGCGAGAAATCTCTTGGGAGGACATATCATACTTATACCCAAAGCAAACAATAATATATCGAAACTCATTCATCGACATTAAATTGATCAACATCAAAAATTAATTACTTGACGATAGTTCAGATGACAGAGACTAAAAAAAAAATGAATTTTTAAAAATTTTTAATTAAATCATTAACATAAAGATACAAAAGAAAAATTTCTATAATGTAATCTTATGGAGGGGGTTTGTTTTTTCATCCATGTTAAGTTTTCGCAAAAGTGAGCTAAATTTTCAAGATCTACAGTTTAAATTGGATTCCAAATTACTACAAACATTTTATTCTGAAATGAATTCGTACATACTATTAATGGACAAGGTCAGTGATGAATGAAGAATATTATAGATGAAAGAAAAATAACATATTTTTTTAATTGTTGCCATTGGAAATGATACTTTGAACAGATCCAAAACTTCACCTCAACTAATGAGAGTCTACAACCACATTATTAATAACCAATCACGTTAATCAACAACAGTTCAAAATGCAGTTTCTGGAATACCATGCGTGATTGATTAAAATGAAAAGCATACAAAAAATTAGGTAACTTTTAAAATAAACAACACCTTGGCCAAAATACTTAAGAATATGTTAAGGTCTTATACTTAACTTTTACTTATACTTAAGGTGTTAAGAATACCTGTATTAACCGCTGCGAATTCTATATACAGAATCTTAAAAAATAATTATTTTATACAAGTGTTTTAGGTATAATAATGATAAAAACATAACATATGACAAAGACAAAGTGGGACATATTTTTATAATCAATATTTAAAACATACAGTTTTATTTTTGAAGATAAAACAAACATGTATGCATTTAATTTTAAGAAGTTTTGAATTAAGAATTAATTTTAAGAATAAAAACTCTGATAATAATTTTTTTCACATATTTTAAAATTCCAACTATCGCGTGTGTTTAGGGTTAACATTTATAAAATTTATTAAAAAAATCAGAAATATTCAGAAAATTTCGAAAACAACGATTTTTTAAGAGAAATCAATCGGTATATATCCTAATTTAAATACACTCTGCCGTGTAATTCCCATTAACATTTAAGTAGAACCATTTTGTATTGAAAAAAAATGCCTTGTTTAAGCTATTAATGGAATTAAGAAGTAATTTTTCAGAAAATACTGGAAAAAGAAAATAATTTTTACTTCAAGATTCTTCAAATTAAACTTCAAAAACAATTAGCCTTTTATAAGGAAAAAGACACGATATTGTTTCTAACTACAGTTATAGATTAAAGTAAACGTTGAATATTAATTAGTTGGTACAATAAAACCTAAATTATACATTTTAGAAATAAAAAATAAAAATGTGTTTTTTTCTAATAATGAATGTTTTGTTTTTGATGAAAACTACATTTCTGAAATTTTAAAATATGAAATAGATTTTAAACATGTACATAAACTAATATTATTACTATAATAAAAGATGAAATATAAACTATAGTTAAAATCTGTATTTTTACCTGGCATATGGTTTCTTAAATATTTAAGGAGTGTCAAATAACAGAGAATTTTAAATGAAAATTTGAAGTATAAAATCACATGTTCTAGTGTGGAAGTATTTATTAACATAAAATGGATACCCTCTGAATTACTTAATTTTTTTTGTAATAACATATATTGTAACGCCGTGATGCATTGAGAGATAAAACCTATGGCACACCGTTCTACATTCGCCACAATTAGCACAATCTGCACTAAAATAGCGAGAGAAAAGAAAGCACGGCACTTACCTTCCGTCTCATCTCTTTCTTCCGGAATCACGTCACTAGACATTTAATTACATTTGGCCCAATAACAGACCTTGGAAATGACACTTGCTAAATTCTTTTTTAACAATGATATCAAAACATTCTTGATTACCTCCTCCGGGGGTCATGGGCTTCTGGCGGTCAGCCGCGTGGGAGGGGGAGTACGTCCTCATGGATGCACTGTGCGGCAGCGTCTGGGTCCGGTTGGCAGGCAGGTACTGAGCTGGCAGAGTCCCGTAATACCCGATGGCTGGCGGCAGCGGAGCCTTGGAAGCCTGCAAATAGAAACACTGAGTCAAAGGGAACAAACAGCACATTCCGGAAATGAAAATCGCTTACGTCTTCCCCTTTCCCTCGGAAGTGTTCGGGATGCCTTTCACATTTGTTTGTTGCTAACAGACTGGGAGGGGGGGGGGGAGGGCTGTTTTGTTTATCTCCGTGGAAAGTTGTCTGAGACACCTGCGCCTGAGCCGAAATGATACGTTTTCGAGGTGTTTATGAAGGTGTTGGAAGCACGTGCAAGGCTATGCGTCAGAATAAGGAAGAGAGATTAAAAACGCTCTATAACGAGAGCGTATACGCTAAGGCACGTATACGTTCTCGTGTATACATGCCTTTTGCAAAATGTACTAACTTCCTTACATGCTGTTACTCTAAAATTGGTCAAATTTGATTTAAAAGAAATCACAAAATTTAACGGAAAGCTCAAAATACTTATTTAGTATATATATATATATATATATATATATATATATATATATATATATATATATATATATATATATATATATATATATATATATATATACAGACAATTAAATTTTTACGATATTCCATTAAACATAAATTTGAAAATCCATGAGGCCACTCTATTGGTTTTTGGTATTTATCATTGTGAATATGAAGATTAATAGATATAAGCTTATTATATTCATTTAAATGTTACTTTCATAAAAACAAGAAAAAAAATTATGATTCAGATTATTTGTGATGATTTGGAATGCAGTATTTGAACATATTATGATTGTGGATCAAAATCGCTTATTGAGGTCAATACTTAGGAGTAAGATTTTAAAAATACTTTTCCTAAATTTTGATACATTCAAGTAGAGATGTATTGCCTCCTGATTAAATAACCTATTGAACAGAAAAGGAAAATTTTTAGCAAGATCGAGTCAAAGACTACGATCATGGGATTTATGTCTCCACAATTGTAAGCAATGTCTTAAATGAAATATAAAAAATAAAGACATTAAATTTTCTTTTGCAATATTTGACTAAATTCAATATTTTTAGTTGCATTTAATGTTAATGACACAAAAGGAACGTGATATTATTGTTGATAGGATAGGCAATGTTTTAAGATTGATTTGTTTATTATTCTATGGTCAACTTTTGACTTTAAATTAATTTAATCAAGAACTATGATTTAATGTTGAATTTGAGCCCCTACAAATAACTACATTCGTATTGAAAATTGATCCTCCAAACTTTTGAACAGAAGGCGAGAACGTTAGAGATTAGTAATCTTAATTATTTAGATAAAGGGAAATCTCAGTGTTATCAAAAATATTGATTAGCATCATAAACCATGAAGATATAGAGACATAACTTCATGCAATGAAAGTCTCATCAAAATCTATATGATTTTAAGTACTATTTTTGATAATCAAAAATCTTTCATTATTGACAGTGTTGTTTCCAAGAGTCGCAATAAATCATTATCAATGAACTACATGAAAGGTTAGTTAAGATAATAATGAATTAGCATAACAAAATTACGAGAATGCATATCTCATGAGAGACCTCAGAGGAAGTTTTCACAAATATTCATGAATAATTACAAAATACTTCAATAGGAGTCATGAGGGTAGTAACATTAGAATAGTTTATTTCTATATTTAAAGCTATTTTACTTATCTTGTTACTATCGGATTTCAAGAGCTATTTTATCAAGTTAAATTTTTTTGCTGAAGCCATATTTAATATCAGAAAACTGAAGAAATGGTTTAAAATAAATTTGAATTATTTTGTGTAATACTTAAAAAAAAAAAAAAAAAAAAAAAAAAAACGAGAATCATCATACAAAAAGTGAAACTAAAAATTACGAAAAGGCAATTTATTCCTTGTTAGTTAAAACGATATTGTTCCATAAAGCATGGAATAATTTGCCTGATCAGGGAATTTCTTCAAATCAGAAACCCACAACGATTGAAAAATCGATGGAAATAGTCTGAACATGGCTTTAATTTTATTGGTTAATTGTAATGAATGGAAATTCTTCGCTTACATTTAATTAATTCAATTTTTACGCATGAATTACATTACACATTATTAAATGCATTAAGAAATGATGGCAAATTATTCTTGAAGGACACTTAGTAATTAAACTTATTTATACATTGGACTTATTCATTAAATTTGAGCTTAATTAATAATAAATCATTTGCAATGTTACTATTTTGGTTAGAACTAGATTCTAAGTCTTGCAGCTTAAGTACAAAAGCAGAAAAATATTTGCAAGGACGACGAAAATTTGATACACATTTCTTGTTGTCTAATAACTTCAAATGAATAAAGAGACATAATTTTGCAATTTTACATAAATTTTATACAATGGTGTAAGAAAGTACATATGTTACACCAAAATCATATTATAAAACCATATAACGACTAACAATATGATTTTGAGAAATTTAAAATTTCAATCTTCTGCTTAATGATGGAAAATTCTTTAAGCGTGTTTGCCTTGAATGCGAGACAAAACTTCTGATTTATCTCCACAGATATCCTTAACCACATTATAGAAACTCTTTGTTCATAATGGAACACTTGGCATTAATCAACGATTTACAATGTTGCAGTCAATTGGGAATCACCACAAGCATGCTCAAGGTCAGAATTATAGAACATACGGAATGTTGAACTGAAATCGTTTGAAATGATGTTGCAAGAATGACCATAGAATAATCAAGATGACCATAGAATAATCAAGAGTTGCAAGTTGACTGGTTTAGTTGATTTGTAAAACACGTCTTATTCTTTTATACATGTGGGGTTATTAACAACAGGGCGGGCAGTTTAAATGGGATTTTGGAATTCCTATAAATCTCAAGTCTGAGGTGGAATTGGAATATGCTTACGCGGGAAGGTCACAGCGCTAACGCGGCCAATTCGGTGAATTATAGTTTGAAAGAATTAATGACTAATGTATTATAATGAAACAGTAAATAATCTCCTTCATGATATTAAATAATTGAAATTTTAATCATAAGAATACAACAATCAAAAATACCATTAAATCCAATAAATAATAAAATCGTCTTAAATCGCTAAATAATAATAAGGCATTGATGCGACCTCTCGATCTTTGGCCATCTATTTTATGCACCTGCATATTTCCTTCTACCCACCACAGAGTTGATCGACACCAGTTAAGTGGACGGTGTAGGATGGGTATCTTTCTAATTGAACAGATAGCAAGTAGAAAATCCCCTAATACATGACATGCTACCCCATAACCATTTCACTTGTAGGATATTGCAAACACAACCTATTTAACTGCAGTCTTTAGGGAACATAATTGATTTTCGCTTAAGCTGGGATTTGAACTCACAATTTTCCAGTCATGAGTACAACGCCTTGTGGAATCGGGCCACAGCAGCCTCCCTCATCATCGAAAGAAAATGAACTGTAAAATGAAAGAAAGGTTTAGAAATATTTTATATTCAACCATTTTGACTAAGTTCTGTTTTTATCACTGTGTATCCGTGTTTAAAGACCTCTGACAGTATTGCAAAGTATCTCTGAAATTTGTGTTGCTGTCGAAATTTTAGACAGAGAGGTGAGAGAGAGAGAGGGAGTTACCTTGCTCCTGTGAATGTGCTGATGCTGATACTCGGAGTCAAACTCTGGTTCAGAGAAGTAGCTGAGGTCTTGATCGTAGGTGCTGTAAACACCACCACCGTTCACGTCTTGTTCGTAAATCCTCAGGACAGACCGGTCACGAATGTCTCTGTAAAGTCAAGTCTTCATTAGCATTTCACATTGCCACAGAAAAAAAAGTTATATACCCAGTAAAATCATATTACATTTTTATTCAATGCATACTTGCTATCATGATAGCAAGTAGAATCAATGCATACTTTAATAGTTTATGGAACCTAAATTAAAATCTATCACCGGATTTCAAAGTTTACCACCCATCAGAAGTCATAGCTTAAAACAGGTTCTTAGCTATCAGATACATTAACGCTCATTATGGGAATTGAATCCATAAACTATTAAATTGATGGTCTTAATCCTTATCATTCAATCATTCAGATACTAGCTCAGTGGCAAATAGATTTAAATTTATATAAGCTCTTTTATTCTAAACTTAATAATTGCTAAATAGTTCTGTTCGCATTTGAAAACTATAACTGATTACTTATTTCATTTATAACGCAGTATATTTTAGAATAAGCTTATTTTATCGTTTCAAATATGTGTTTATACACGCTTGTAATTCGCAGTTGTAATATGATCCTAATAATTGGAAGAGACGCAGATGTAAATTAGGATGAGGATGGAATAATTCCATTAATTCGCCCTAATGTTTATTTTTAAGATGTCAGTCGCGGGGAATTCTCGAGCGACAGAAAGACTCACAGATAACAAATATAGACAGCTTAAGAAAATAAGGGACGCTGCCAAAATTTTCTTAATAACTGATCCGTGGAAATGCAAAAATCTTCATTGGCACAGAATAGTGTGGCGAAATTGCTAAAACATTGCTGGCATCACTGCTTCACCGAAAGTGAATTTAACCATATAGAATTCTATAATTAAGTTGTCGTTCAGTTGGGTATAAATGATTTCATTTGAGTTAATTTCTAGCCGTATAATTATAATAGATTACATCATATATCTTCTTGTATCTACTTGCAGACAAGAAAGTTTATTTTTTTTAAGAGTAGATTAGACAATTATGGTATGTTTCCGGATACCTATTTCTGTGAGGCAACGTTTCTAAACACAGCCAACCACGTCGTAATTTAAATCAATATTAAGTAACGATGTCGACACGTGAGCTAACATGTTTTTCACCACTCTATGTTCTATTAGTGAAAAGAAATTGATCCTTATAGAACTTTTCAAATAATACAAATAATAACTGTGAAGAGATTAACATCAAATCACAATTACTCATTTCTAATGGTATCTTAATCTTTTTAGTATTAAACACAGAGTGGTATCATTTCAAGCCATAATTTCCGTACTTTTGTTAAGAAGCATGTTTTCCCGGTTCAGGTAATTGGACGTACCTTGATGAATGAAATCTGCAGATCCCATTCAACAAAGCTGGTATCTGGTTTGGATATCGCATCCATTCATCTTTTAAAAGAAAATTAACCCATCAAATTGCCAGTTTCCCGAAGCGTATCGATCAGAGCTCACCGAGCTCTCTGCTTTCATTCCAGTGCTGCCACGAGTGAATCGTTGCATTAAAATAGTGCATGCAACACAGCTTAATTCGATATTTAAATTCTTGTGCAGTTTTAAAAGTTTTAAAACCACAATATCAACTTTTTTAAAGCTTTTCAAATAATCGAAACATGATAATAACATAGTACACAAAAATGCCAAGCCAAGGTTTATCATCTTAAACGTGAAGGACTTAAATCATTGTCCCTATTTCGTTTCAAAGAATTAGAATAATTTTCTGAAGGATTTTTTTTTTAATTTTATATTTTACTATACAGTTAACTTTTTTTCTAAGGAAATGTAACACATTTGCATTTGCTAATGTATAAACGATGTCTTTAGAGAAGGTAAAAAATAGTGAGAAACTTTGAAGTAATTACATTTATTAAATTAAGTGCTTCAATAAATAATTAAATATACAAAAAGGGAGGACATGTCATATGTAAGCAATCACTACAATTATCGAAATTGTGATGAGTAAAATCTCTCTTGTCATATATCAATGCTTATACATACATATACAAATATATGCTTATACATACATATACAGAGATTCCTGATCTTATCTTGTGATTCATTTTGTTAAAAACTTGCCCATTGCCACTTTAGACCCGCTACTTAGTGGGAAACTCTATGGTGGCATATCTGTTCTATTGTCGAACAGTTTAATGACCCTCGTGTTTATGGAAGTGCAGTAACAACATAGAGGAGAAGTAATCCAGAAATATGCAATCCTGAGGGCTGCGCATTATCTGATTGTAAAATTATTCTACAATTTAAACAAACCTTAATCGTCATTGAATATCTTCAGCATGTTATCAACGCATTATTAAGATATTAAAAACGAATGAAGAATTACAATAGTGAAATAAAGGATAGTAATAATCTAAATAGTAATTTCAGTCAAAATTATTATTAAGACAATTTTTTAAAAATAAATAAATAAATGTAACAAATCAAATAGTGAAATATGTTTTAAATTTTTTATACATAAACGCAAATAAAAAAACTTTGCAAATAATTCTAATATATTTCAAGTAATCGTTCAGTATATTTTAAAACAGATAAGTAAAACTGCTAAGTGCAAAACACTACAGTTAAATTCCCCTTAATGAATCATTGACACATAATTATTATCACCCATTACATTCAAGTAGTACTTTAAATAGTGTATTTTCATGAATTTTGTCAAAAATTTAAATTATGAAAAAGGCTTCAAGATTCTTTCAATTCACACAGGTATTTAATTTTTCTGTTTGCTTAAAACTGTATTTTGCTACCAGAAAACTGATATCAGCTAAAAGTATTGTTTAAAATTTATAATTTATTTTTATTGTGTGTTTAGAATACTTTTAAAATACCTTTTTTTTTACATGCCTTTGAAAAAGGAGCATGATTCATAACTAAGAAATGCCTCGATTTTTTTATTTGATGAAATTGTACAGATATACAACAGACAAACGGAAAGATACAAAAATGAGAATAAAATTATTCCTTTTCATCTTCGCTCTTAAAGTTGAATATGCGAAACAACAACCATGTTCAGAAGTAATTCCGGAAGTTAATTTAAATTTTTATTGGTTAGAAGAGCGTCACGGATTTCCATCTTGGAAATCAAAAGCATCTCATGCCCTCAATGTTAAAAAAAAAAAAAAAAAAAAAAATATTAGATTCACTAGCATTGTACCATGCATACTTTTTCTTAATGGATCAAATACTTTAGCAAACACATTTTTGTGGTTTTCACAATTACAAACAGAAATCCTAGAATAAAATGCATTTAAAAAGCTGTAAACAATCCGAGAAAAAAAATTGTATGAACTATGAATTTTTCCATGGGTTCTCAAGCAGCAGACATACTTCTTACAATAAGCCATTATACTTTGTATACATTTTTACAATGTTATTTCAATCAAATTTTATAATTTTTTTAAATAATTGATAAAATTTTCTATCTATGTTAATATTAGTTAATCAATTTAAAACTGAATATATAATCTCAGCCCTTTTAAGTTCTTGCAAATTAAGAATTTTCTGTTTTGCAAGGGAACTCAATAATATTGTCTTCAATGGACCTGTGTGAAGCTCTTGGCAGAGGAAACACATAAAGGTGAAATTTAATAACAGGAAATGAAGTGAATCGCGTTAACGAAGAAAGATAAAAAGAGTTTGTGTTAAGTAACAATGGTTGAATCCAAGTGATGCACATTGCATAAAGGACAGGTAAAACAAGCTACTAGATTTCGTGGACAGAGGAAAACTTTTCAGTTTTCAGCGAAAAATTGCGATTTTGAAATAAATATATTTAAAATTCCCTTAGGTTAGCCCTTATTCCTTATTTTAGTCTTAAGTGATGCCTTCCATCATGAAACGGAGACACGTGCACAGATATGCTAAAAAGAAATGAAATTAGCAGTTGGATTCTTAAAAATTATTGTTAGTAACGAATTCATTCGAAACTGAAGTTGAGACTCCTTTCATCCGCGTCCCGAAAAAGTTTGGTTGGCTTGTCACTCAACTTTTGTCTCACGATGCATCAACTTTTCTCTTACATGAGAGTTAAAATAAAGCCTGTAATTTAATGTGGATTTCGATTCATTACAAACTTCGATATCCGAAGTAGTAAAAAAACCCACAAACTGGACCTATAAGTTAAAGTCATAACCATTCGATAGCTAAGCGCGTTTTAAAAAGATTAGAAGTCAAAAGCAATATATTCAGTACGCTCGATTCTTCCACCTGCATATTCCTCCTACATGTAATCTGACATACTTTTTGCAAATTATCTCGTAACATGTGATAATGAACCAAATTATCTGATCTATCTTTACTCATTTTATCTTCGTCACAGAAATGGGAAGTTTGTCAAAATAGAAATTATCCATCTCGGCCATTTCTCTTCGTTTTCTTTTAGACTTTACGTTGCCCTGCATTGTTCTTATGCACGATTTCAAATAAAGGCTTTTCTGCTATATATATGGGCATTTTAAAACTTTGCTCCCATTGAGTGTAATATCTCTCATCAATATTTTGCGGTTTTCACTGACTGAAAGTTAATTGCTATGACAATGGCTAACATGTTCAACGGCATTTTTGCCTCTCTTGATGCCTACTAGCAGGTTCCAGAATTGATCACTATCTTGTATTTGCATATTTCATTCGTTACTCTTGTAAAATAAGTAAGATCAAACTACAGATAATGTATCAAAAGGAACAGATTACATTCAACAGGTATTTCCAAAGTGGAATGCAGGAAGCAGAAATATTCTGGATGGAAAAAAGAACAGACCTGAGATCTTCGAGCTCGTAGAACATGTCTTTGGCAGGGTCGTGGATGTAGACCCGGATGTGAGGTGAGTCGAGATACTCCATAGTCAATTGCTTGGGAAATGAACGTACGAAGAGAGCCCTCACAGTGTCCATGGATGTGATTTCGTTCGGAAGCAGCGCCCTCTTGGTCTCGCTCTGGTACTGCAGAAACACGAGACCTGTAAAGGAAACGACAATCATAAGTAAAAGGTAAGTAAATTTACCCCTTAAACAATAGAAAAATATAGGGAAAGATACTAGTTTATAATATATATATATATATATAAAGTTGTAACGCATTCAAAATGGTTGCCTGATATCTAACATATTAAAAGCTTATAGCACGCTTAGGAAAAGCATATATACAATCTAAATAACATCTTAGAAATTTCAGTTTCATTCAATACTTTGGTCTTAAATATCAATTTCAATAAATTTTGCATATTATCATAAAGACATCAGCTACCTAATTGATTGCAGTTATTTTAATGATTAGATGATTACAACAGCATTGAACTCAGATGCTCATTTTTTTAAATCACAAATTTTATATTGGTTGTTTTGTATGTGCTGTATTTTTCTAACATTAATACACACTTGAATGAAATGAAGTGATAAAATCAGACTCTTTGTATTAAGGACTTCTTTTCCCTTTCCAAAAGTGTAATATGCTTGAAATGGTCAAGAAGTGGAATATAAAGTAAAGTCTGAACATTTCACAGTATTTTTCCGAAATATATATGCTCATTACAGTAAATACTTTCATTACACTAAATTCTGTCGTTAGGGTTAATTTTGATCTAAAAGCAGAACCGTGCTCTTCATACATGAAAGTTCGGTTGAACAAGGAGAGTTTGTTTTCACATAAACGTTTGCTGTGATGAATACTTAGAATTTTTGCAAATATTTTCTTTCAACGCACAGAAACAAGGTTCATTGTCTCTGAAAAGCTATACCGGAAGGCAAAAACACATTGAACACTCAAGTGACTTATCACAATTATTGACTGATAGACTATTGTTTCTTTCATCAAATGTTTGAAAGATTGGAATCCCATTCTTGAATGAATCTCTTGTAATCGCGTTGTGAAGATTGAAGGCTGTTGTAAGGCATTTTTTCATCCAACGCTGCTTTTTGGGAGGGTTTTTCATAAATAGTGCGCCCTGTTCACGTCGACTCTCAAACATTCGCCCTGGCAAACATGAACGCAGAAGTGCAATATCCCTTTCTTTCTGGAACATTATTTGCGTTGCAATTGCCGTTCTTTTCATATTTACATTATCTTCCACATAATACAAAATGAAAAACCCTTCCCAGGCATACAAAGAAAAATAATGAACTACAATCTTTTTTTATTTATTTGTCAGCTTAGCAGACAAATAAATAAAAAAAGTTTTCGTAAAAAATACTTAGGGCTTTCTTTTTGTCGCTGTAAGCATTTTATGCCCAGTTTTCCCCAAAGAATTCCTGCATCTTGTTCTTGCAATGGCTTATAAAAGATTAAAAACATACAACGTTTGAAGTAAAATGATAGTCATTAATTTCTCTAAAGTGAGTTAAAGCAACTGATGGTTTCCTTCTTTGATGAGGTTATTGGGGATATAGTAGATCCCACCCATATTACGGTTTCTCTTTTATCATGCAAAGCAAATGGGAAGAAGTGAAATACCCCACCCCGTACAAAAGGATGAAATTGCATTAAGTTTTTCACAGCCTTAATTACAGGATGTAGGCTGACATCATTGGCAGTTCGGCGCTGAATGCAATTGATGATAAATTTAGAGTATTATTGAATGACACACTTATTTACTTTTGTTGTTGTCACACATACACTACCATCCGTTTAAAGGACTAGATTGGTGGGGTTTAAAGAGTATAATAACAACTATTTATACAAAATCGAACATTCCACAAAAATTGAAATAAAACATAAAAGTTTATGAAAATTTTAAATATTTCGAATGGATGACATTTTAAAAGAAATTACTGTAATATAAATTTCTTTGCTTATGAATAGTTTGATTGGAATCCTGCGTTCACTTTTTGAATGTGAGAATTATTTTAACAAATATCTGTTTAAAAAAACACTGCAAGTATTCACAACCCTAGATGCAAATTTCATATACGAACTTCTCTTTGAATATCAGACATGTAAAGGTTGCAGTAAAGCATTTGCATACCTTCCAGTAAGAAAACATCAAAGAGACAGAGTAAAAAAGGATAGGGATTTCCACATTTACAAGTCGCATGTGTTTTCTAGTCACTCAACGGTGGTTTTCGGTGCTTGGCAGCCTCAAAAAAAGAAAACTCTCAAGCACCCACTCTCAAATAATGGATGCAGAAAATGGTGAAGTGTCATCCATTTCCTATTTACCGATAGTAACTTAAATCGAAGCCTTCAGAGATCTGCCGATGCACTTAAGTCCTGATGAACACAAAAGCTGCGCTCTGTTGAAGTCATAGTTTCAATCATTCAACAGCCAATTCAACACATAGCAGTTAAATGCATAATGAAATAATTCCGCTCTCTCTCTCTCTTGAAGTTCTTAAAAGTATTTTACTTTGAGGAGCTTGAGTACCGGTGAGAATTCTTAAGAATAACTTCAAATCTATTTTATTTCCCTCTTTAAAGTTTATAGTGGTATTTATCACGCAAGTTCCTCTATTTGTAAGTCCACAAGAACACGGAGTAAAAATTACAATTTTCTAATTCATCATGAACATTTGACAGTTGCGCTTCCATTCAAAAAGAAAAATTGTCTTCAATTTATGCAAATTACAATAGTAGTTTGAGAGAAGAAATGTAATTATGAGTGTTAAAAGTATTGCCATAGGTAATTTAAGAATACTAAGATTTATTCCTTCTCAAAACCCGTTTTACCAACAATAGCCTTTTAATCACCCATAAACTATTATAATATATTCACAAAGTAGTATGCTTTAGCATATGATTATACAAATTTATAATATACATTTCATGGAAACGGGAGGCACGTGTTATCAATGGTTTCCACAAGTTTAAATAATCAGGAAAAATGTTAACATGACTAATTTAATAAATATTAAATTATTTTGAAATTTTTTATAAAAGTAAATGTACGCTTCAATAAAAAAAAGATAAAACAAAAAACTAAAGCAAGAAAATGTTATTGAAATCAGCTTATTAATGAATATAAAAATGAGGTGCTAGTTTTTGTGCCAGATACATTTAACCAAATAGCATTTATTCGTAAGATATAAATAAACCCTTTCAAGATGTTCATTTTTGCACAGTAATTACATAATATTCGGTAATTGTTTATAAATAATGTTTTTTAATATCATTTGCTTTATTTAAATGATATTGATATATGAAGAAAAATTAGCACATGAACATACAAGGTACTTACATCCGTTATAAAGTTAAAGTCATGTGCTGCTATTTTTTCCTCATATATATATATATATATATATATATATATATATATATATATATATATATATATATATATATATATATATATATATATAACAAAATTAGAAGTATCATAAGCGAAAATTGAAAGATACAAGAATAGATAAAACACTTATGTTTAGCAATACATTCAGCGCCAAAGCAGCAAAAATAGAATTACTAAAATATAATTAATAGTACATTTTTATTATTATTTTATTATTTTAAATTAATAATCAAATATTAGATGGAGAATAATAATCAAATATAGTAGATGGAGAATAATACATTTAAAATACATTGAAAATACCAAATGGAAAGAAATAATATATTTATAAAGTTAGTCAAAAACTAAATTTATAAAATTAAATATTAGAAGCAGAATAATAATCAAATACTAGATGGAGAATAATAATATATTTAAAAAGTTAATCAAAAAAACCAAATTGAGAATAATAATCAAATACTAGATGGAGAACAATACATTGAAAATGCGAAATATAATAAACAGTTGGAAAAATGTTCAATATATATTTTAAAATTTCAAAGAAAACAGAATAAAGAAAAATGGAACGAAGTACCAACATGGCCAGCTTCATCAGGGAGTGTTGACATCATTGGCACAAAGTTGGTATGCCATGGGCCAGTGCAGAAAAGCCATACTTTGTACAAATGTGGTCAACACCCCCTGATGAAGCTGGATATGTTGGTACTTCGTTCCATTTTTCTTTATTCTATTTTCTATAGAATTTTAAAATATATTTTGAACATTTTCCCAACTGTTTGTTATAATTCGTATTTTCAATACGTTGTTCTCCATCTAGTATTTGATTACAAAGCTCAATTTGGTTTTTGAATAATTTTATAAAAATGTACTATTAATTATGTATATACATATATGTATGTATGTATGTATATACATGTCAATTAGCCAAATTATTAATTATGTGTGTATGAATTATTAAATATGTGTGTATGAATTCATACACACATATTTAAATATGATCAAATATAATTAATAAAATTTTTTCCCTAAAATATTTGGTGATTTATTTTTGCAAATTAAAGATAGGGATGAAAAATTTTAAACTTTCTAAAGTTAAAATACAGAAAAATTAATATTTATTTCAATTGTGCATTAAGTAATGCACAACAGTAAATTGTAGGAAATTTAATTTTTCTCCTGAGAAGAAGTGCATTTTACAGGTGGTTGGACCAGCATACTTCTTTGCACTTAGCCCAGAGATGAACTCTTTGGTCGTGGGAGAGTCTTAGTAATTTAGAAGCGGTAACCAAACGGAAAATCCGCCAATACTTGACTGGGCACCGCAGAGGTATTATTTTACTCGGAGGACGCAGCTACCAAGGTCAATTGAGCGTGCTCTAGCAGCTTTATTGAACACGATGCATCTTCTGTTAAGTCGGGATTCAAACTTACTACCTTCTGCGCTTGAGAGCGACGCCCATTCATACCAATCAGTCTCATAGAAGGTGGTCCATGGTCAGGTATCTCATGGGTAAAAGGATCGGAAAATTTTCAAGCATTCACTTAAAACAGACGTGCCAGCAAAAAGCAATAGGCAGCACCTACCACGCATTGATCCCATATCATTGGATAACGAATCAGAGACCCTTCACTATGAACAGTATAGTCTTACTTCAATATAGACTATATTGAGACTATTTTTGTTCATGAAACACAATTTTCAGCACTCTTTATTTAAGGAAAAAGTGCTATTTATAACAGGCTTCGTGAAAATCTCCAGTAATAAAATTCTAGTTTTAAAATGTGTTCAAGGAGTCAAATGAAAAATTTCCAGAAAATATCGACATTCATGCTAAATAAATTTTTTATTTTGTTATAAAAACTATTTTAAATCAAATATGCACATAATTATATATGTGCAACATTTTTCAATTATATTTGTATATAATAGAAATAAATAATTGTAAAATTTAATGAGAATAGTTTTTTTTTATTTAAATTAGAATTATATTTAAGGATTACTTTAAAGGTTTCTAATGAATTTACAGATTATAAGCGAATTTTTTTTATTTAAATAATCAACATTCTTTATAATACTGTATTAAACATTATATAAAATAATGGGTAATTTTACAGTTTTTTAAACATCTTCAATAGATTCCTATCTATTAATTTTTTGAGTATTTCAAGATGTGTAGAACACACTTTTTCCTAATACACAAATTTTTCCTAACACATTTTTTCCTAACTCAGAACAAATACAACTATTAGATAAAATGTCCAGGACGAGATTTTTAACAATTATTATTTAATAAAAGCAATCCAATTTTTTTTATTGTTTACTTTCAAACTCTTTAAAGGCATACAATTTCACATCAATATTTATTCTAGGTTTTTTCACATCTAGGCTTTCTTTATTTCTTTCATCATTCAATGGATTCTCAAATTTTTTGGTTATTTATATAAACAAATATAAGAAATATCTATATATTTTTATGTCTTTCTGAGAGTTCACTGGTCATTGTAAATACAAGTCCCATTAAATAATTTTAGTCTTTATTTCATTCATAAAAAAATTCCTCCTTATTCACTGAAACTGTACCCAGTTTGCATCATGTAAGATACGAAAAGTATATTTTAACTCAAAATCTTTATACATAAATATTAAAATTCAATGAATTGTATAGAATATAAATAAAACCTACAGAAATAGAAAAAGAATAAATTAAAATCTGCCTGGTTCTAAAACATGATAATCTTATTTTCTTCACTTCATTTCACACACATAAATCTAAATACTGCATCTAGTCCTGACTAAACTATATTATCATGAAATTATTGTGGATGAAATGGATCTTTATTTTAATTAACAGTTGGGAATACAACAATATAATATTGATCATTCCACCATCTAGTAGTAACATTAAGAGCTACTTCTTATTAAGGTTTTGGGACTGTTTCTTTGAAAATTTTAAAATATTAAAACAAAAAATAAATGTATCAAGATAAGTAAAAATCTCAGGAGTAATTCATGATTTTCATGTACTCAAATTAAATTTTCGGGAATTTCAAGGGTACGTAAAAATTTTCAAATACCAGGAGTTTCCAGGAGAAGTACACACCCTGTTGAAAGTTGCAGTGAAATTTATTACTAAAATAAGCAAGCATATTGTCTGATCACTTGAAAAAAAGCTTTCATTGATGTTATTATTGATCAATTTAAGTAAAACAGCTGCTTAGTTGTAACTATTAAATGTTATTATATATATATATATATATATATATATATATATATATATATATATATATATATATATATATATATCAATTTTATTCTAATTTTTTGTTACAGATTTATAAACATCATTTTAATTTTCTTAACATATCTCACAATCCGGAAATACTCAAAAATTGAGGCAATTTTAGGCGTGTTCTATGTTAAAAATGACATTTCTAATTATTTGGTGTCTTGGCGACCATTTGACAAGATTTTTGGCGACTTGGCAATCTTCTAAGTGATTGAGCGAGAAATAGATATTTCTGGAAAAATACATCGCCTAAGCTCTAAGACTAATATTTAACGATATAGTCTAGAACCCTCCAGAAAATTGGCGAAACTCGTAGATTTCAAATCAATTCGGGTACCAACGCTTGTCAAGGAAGACGCTAGGCAGTGAAGCCGATGAGTTAGTGAAGACGAACTGACTTGAATACTAGTTTATTGCATAGAAACTGTTATCTGCCTGAGTTATTGGAGACTTTTGCGATTGATTGTGATTACGCTTTCTATAGTAACAACTGTGCTGCAGCTATGTAATTGTAAAATGTAATATAACTTATAGCACATAAATACATTTGACACTAATAATTTTTAAACAAAGTGCTATAAATTGCTACGCATGAATAATTGTAAATAAATATGACTTTACTCATAGAACAATTATCTTATTTGTATATGTGTTGAATAAACAACTACTTCAGATGTTCTTTATGTAAAAAAAAAAAAAAAAAGAAAAAAAATTAACTTAAAATTAATTTAACTGTCTCTAAAGGCAAATTCATCAAATAATAATCATAAAGGTTAATCAGTGGTAAATTACTCATTAATAAAAAATTAAAAATCTATAGAATGAGTCATTCATTATTTAGGAATTGAGGGTTAGTCATTCATCGTACGCAAAACGTTGCAATCATTGGTTGTAGCAACTGCTATAGCTTGAGAAAACTCTCCTTTTGCATGATACGAAATAAAATTTTGAAGGAATTGAATAGATAAGAGTCCTACGTAATAAATTAATTTTTGATACTGCACAGTGAACAGTATGACGGCCGAAGATACTTTAAAAGCTATATTTTACACCTAAACTTCTATTAAAACCATGTATACATAAGCATTTATAAACTATTTTAACATTCCTCGTAATTCGTATTGGAAGGTATTTTCATAAGTAATGAGAGCCATATTCACATATCACAATGGATGAAACCCGGAAAACTTTCAAGGACTCATCCGACTGGTGTTCATACAGGGAACACAGCCTCCAACTCTCACTATTCAGAAATGGGTGGACAACAAACTCGTGTGCGTGATCCTATCACCAGGCCACGGTGATGTTTAAAAAAATTAAGGAATCCTAAAAAATTACAACAGTTATTATATCTAATACAGCTAACTTAGAATTAATTCAAAATAGGTGTTCTCGTATTGGAATTGTACCGCTAAATAGTTTAAAGTTCCATTTGCAGATATCAAATCACGTTTCTCTGAAGTTAAAATTAGACTCGAAAGAAATCGATTTCGTACTCTTTAAGATTGAATTTTACTGGTTTCACAAGAATGGAACTGACACGAGAAAAGTAATTTAAAAGTGAAATAAATTTTAACATCTGAGGTGAAAGCTAGGGAAGTATGCAGCTTTGGATGATACAGTCGAAGTCACACATTCTTATTTCCTGCGGCTACGGTTGAATGGAATTTGCCGAAACATTCTGTTCCTGATTTTAGGAAATTTCAGTTCGTAGAAAATTCCAGTTTTTCCTTTTTCGCAGTGAGTCACCACATAAAGCTGTCGCCGAGAGAGCTTTGGTAACAAAACTCTCGCAATGAAAAAACACTTTGCAAGTCACTCCTTTTGATTTTTAGCTTCTTTTCCTGTCAAATTCCGTCCTTTTCCTGAAGATTCAACCGTGAATTTTTTTGTCAAAAATTAAATAGGGTAACCGTAGGCATCGATTTCTTTCCTTCCAATTTAGACGCCGAAAAACAAAACACTTTCAAAATTATGCTGTTATTTCGATATTGTGTGCGATAATTTTTATTTATATCTTTACTGATATCAAATAATCATTATTTAAATATTTGCATACGTTATCTATATTATCTACAAATATAATTATTATAAAATTATATAAAGAACTGTGAAAAAGGACATATGATTTTTTACAAACATACGTTTTCAAATTCTAAAAAAGTTTACAATAAAAGTATTAAATCAATATATAGAATATACAATTAAAAATAAAAAGAATTAAACTTAAAAAATATTTCAAATACAATCAATAGCCACTTTAGATCTTTATTTAAAAGCTTAAAAAAATATTGTTTCACAGGGTGATAGGAACTATGTTTCTGCCTATAGAAACAGTTCTCGACAGCTCCCCCCCCCGCACATTTCTGTTTAAAAAGGACTTCGCTCCAAAAAAATAAATAAATGAAAAATAAATAAATAAATAAAATAGTTATGTGATGCGATGTCTGAGTTTTATGGAGTAAAGTAGATTTCACACATCTCAATAATTCTAGCTCCTCGCTTTATCCTACATGACCATTCAATACTTCAAGAAGTCTGTGTAATGTGAATATAACATTTCTATACTCTGAAAGAAATAAAAGAAGCCAGATTACTAATTATCTAATCCTTTCACCACTTCAATTGTTGAAACGGGTTTTCGAATTTGTTGAAAATCTGTGGAAGACAGTGAGTGCCGTTTATCTGGGGAAATCTTCTTTCTACAATAATTATTTGATACTGCTTGGCGCTCTACTTGCAGAAGAATTCAACTGGTTTTCACAAAATTTCACGTAAAATAGAATGTACCTTGAATTTGGAGGCGTGGTTTTGAAAAAAAAAACGGCCTTAATTATTTTTTAATGACACTAGCTACTTATTATTGCTCAAAATGTAGTTTGGTATTACACAGTGTTGTCTCACATGTAAAATTAAATTAATTGAAATATGCAACGTTTGGAAACTTACTTTAATTCGGGAAATTATTTATTATTAAAGTGCGGATTCTTTTATTTCCACTCCAATAGAGTTCTGTTCGTCAACATATTGAAGAAATGGAAGAAACGTTCGATGCAAATGGTAACAATATTCTTTCAAAAAACAACAAGAATCAATATTTTCTAAAAAAGAAATTACGTGAAAATCCAGAAGCGACAATCGGATGCCAAGCGCATTTTTTCTCTACCTTTAGATTGCATAGATAACAATTTTAGAAGGGGAAAAAATAAAAAATAAATACGCGTATCCGTTCTTGAAGCTAACAGAGTTTCTGAACGATGCGAACCACACATAAGAAACTCAAAAACCTTCATATCAGCGTTTATTACAGTTTAAATTAATTACAAGCATTGTAATCAGAATTTTAAAATAAAGCATAAAATTTTAAATTTATAAGAGATCAAAATTCTGATATTTTTTTCTGTTCATTCCGTGTAGCCTCTATCAAGTCACTAGTCTATAAATCACTATTAGACTTCAGGTATATGGATTACTTTATCCATTGTGAATATGTACTTATGCATGTTATAAAACAAGTAATATTTAAAACTACTTTTCTAAATATCAGTTAAGCTTTAAAAAATAAATATTTATGACCGATTTACAATATACCCTTGGAATACTTTCTAAATTTTTGACAATGGGACACTGCTAGGAATACTCAGGTGAGATTAAAAATAAAATATAATTTTACATTTTATCAATTATTATATGATGAAAAAGATTGGATTTTCATTCATTCAGAAATTATGTTATGCATACATTACTGAAGTTATTAACTTTTATAGCAATATAATGCAGAATTAAAAGAAGAATTTCTGTGAATGAAGAAAGAATTCAAGTAGAGAAATTGAAAGCGGTTTCGTGTAAAAAGTATTCAGTGTAATACATACACAATTTAGCATCCATATTAACTGGAATTTGTAGTAACCGTATAAGTAAATTGGCGCAGCATGTCCATTTTTGGACCTTGCGCCATAAAACCCAACCAACCGTATAAGTAAAATTATGATCTGGTGTTTCACCAACATTATTTTGGAATGGATAGAGACTTGCTGTACAAAATAGGATGATACTGACGTCAGGACATGGGTCTTTAACTAGCTTAAAAGAGAAACTACATTTAATTTGAATTTGTGTGGTAACATTAGTTATAACTAATTATGGTAACACGATGAAGCCTGACAGCAACGCTCTGTAAAGTTCCTTATGTCAAGACGCACACCGTCTTGGATATCTGACGCACTCTCTCTACTTCTTGCTAAATCAAACGCATGTAATTGAATCTCTCTTCTATCTACATTCTTATAACATATTTTTTTTAAAAAAAGATAATTATTATTGTTTTTGATAATTTTTGGAAAATTATAGCTTTTGCTTATAGTGGTGAACGTGTTTATATTTTTCCCATTACGCTGACGACTGAAATTTTCATTCGAAAGGAATAAAAGGATTTTCCATTTCAATATTTAAGTAGTGTAATTGAATGGAGTTTGTAAGCATTCTATACCTTATTCGACTTATTTTCATATGAATTATTAATTTATAGGAAATTTTCATAATATAATTTTTATGAATATATTTCATACGAGTATTTAATATCATATGAAATTAAAATTAGATACATTCACTTACATTTATAATGTTTCTTTAAACGAAAACATTTTTTCAAATGTGAGACAATATTTGATATTGATGCTACTTAGTAACTTTGCTTGACCAATTATTTAGTTTTATAATGAAGTATTACTTACATTTTAAACTTTTTTTTCCTGCTTTGAATCACAAAAGCATGCACTTTTGCCAATTTTCTTTTTTAAATTATAAAAATATTTTTTAAAATGCATGGTAATAAAGTGGAGTCGAAATTGACTTTTTTATACAGCAATTTTTTGCATATAAACGTAATTTAAGAAAAAATTAAACCACATTTCAAGGAAAGTTTAAAAGCCAAACTATGACGCTCTGAAATCTTTTATCTCGTTGTGATAAAAAATTCAACTTCCTATAAATTCTTAAAATTTTCCAGAAATTTAAAACTTTTATCACATATTTTGTCTCATCTCTCTTCATTCTTGCGATCTCTTTACGACGCCTAATTCTCCAGACCTTTCATTTTCGGAGGAGGGGAAGGTGGTAGGGAGAAGTCCCCCCACACGACAACCAAACACCAGACATCCTTAAACTAACAGGGTTGGTTCACATGGCTTTTTAAGCACGCACGCACTCACAGACTTGAGAAATTTAGAAAGACAATAGCCGTAGTAACCCAGTTAAATTTTTCATTCCCCATCTTTTGGAATGTGGGAATTGTCGCCATGGAAACGCGGTGAGAGTTAGGCGGCAGAGGAACAGAGGCCGGTGTTATAAGTCATTTACCTCTCGCACTTCCCTGTAGTTTCGGAGCACGCGGAGTGGGAGGGACTTCGATAGGAGAGACGCAAATTAAACAATGGGGGAAAGAGGATAATGCGGGGGTGGGGGCTACCGAACCCTTTCGAAGACTTCAGAGAGAGAAGAATTGAGAGCATTGTGAGAAGCATAATGGGAAGTTTAGGCAGAAGGAGCCATATTAATATTTCTAGTTTCTCAGTAATTATAACACGGCGATTTATACGGAGATTTATTTTAAACTTTATTTGATTGCTTATTAATGATTTGGAGTATTTTACACCATATTTAGCAGCCTCTACCTAATGAGTTCCATTCAAAAGCGGGAAAAGAATTTTAAAACATTCATAAAACAATTTCTTCTTTAGTCTTTAAAAATGCGGGGTTATTTTTTGCGAAATATTCAAAATCAGTAACTGGTAGTGTAAAACTGACATTAAAAGATCCAAATCTGTCAAATAAAATTGCTCAATAAATCTAGCACATTAAAGCAATTACAACAATTTCATAAATAACTAGTATTACTATAATTTACGTAATTTAAAAAAAATAGGGTTAATTTTAATTAAGAACAAAAATTT
Organism: Latrodectus elegans; assembly: GCA_030067965.1. Taxonomy (NCBI): domain Eukaryota; kingdom Metazoa; phylum Arthropoda; class Arachnida; order Araneae; family Theridiidae; genus Latrodectus; species Latrodectus elegans. The sequence continues at coordinate 120,868,285 of CM057813.1, forward strand.
TTAAGAGGATTTTCACTAAAAAACAATTAAGTCGTTGCTAATTGGATTTACTATTTCTTAATATTTACGAAAATGAATGCGTCGGTGGCTCACACTACTTCACACGTTAGGCAACCGTGAACCAAAGTACCTTATAAAAATAAGCTGTTCTGGAGGCAGTACAGACAAAGGGAATTACTAACTTGATAAATCACTTGAAGCGGAATCTATGAAAAAGATGAAGATAAATACTTGGCGGATGTCCAGGGCTTACAATTTTTTCCCTCAAGAGAAAAAAATCTCACAAGAAGGAGAGAAAAACAGCGATTCTGGAAGAAAGCTCAGTTTACGTGCATGTTTTGAAAGAAGCCAAGAAAATGTTCTGAAAAGCTCAATTGCGCTTCGTCACGAAATCCAAAGGCATGGAAAGTCATAAAGCTGTAACAATCTTCCTGAAATATTTGAAACAAAGCTTCTTTCCATGAAATTTAGAAAAAGATGTTTTTTCTTACAGAAAACAAAAACAATGCGAGCTGTTTTATGGTTGCTGGGAGAATCTTAAAAGTGATGCCGAAGTTTGGTTTCTTAAAGTAAAATAGTTTAAAAGTGCTCTCTCAAGGTATATTTTGTTGCTTTGGTGTGAACAAATGGAAGTTCGAAATGTTTTAGCATCATTCCACAGAAGTCTTAGAAAAATGGAGAAAGGGAACTGTTTTTCATAATTAATGAAAATATTAGGAAAGAGAACTTCATTCCAGTGTGTTTGCTTCAAGTCGGAGAAAAAGAAAGAAAAATAATTATTTCATTTTCTATCTGTTATTCCCATGTGTTTTATAAAAACAGGTGGGAATGCGATAGATGGTGGTATAGTTCAGTAAATATAATTACTACTTTTTCCACTGAATAGCCAATTTCAAATAGGCATGTAATTTTAAGTGAATAGGAAGCTCTGTAATCATTATCATTCAATATGGACGTCGAATTCACAAACTATTGGCAAGGAAACATAGCTCAGATCATTTAACTGGTTGTTATTTTAATCCCAAGTGATAAATGTATTAGTTTTGTATAGGGATAATAAGTTAAATTTCCGAACCAACCAATGATGACAATGTTAACTTATACTACGTATACTAACCACATTGATTTAATTTCTCTTAAGTTTTAATAATGGTGTTTAGAGAATTTAATGTATGCTATAAAGTAGAATTTTAAATAAAATTTAAGAGCACTGACTTAAAAAAAAGTGAATAAAAACCCTATTAGAGACTCTCGGGGTATGAAGGCTCTCATAAAAGTGCAGGAAGCGAAATTCAATCTTAATCACATTTAAAAGATGGAAAATGCATCAACACTTTTCTATGGATGCATGTCGAAGAGCTTGCTAGAGAGTTTTAAATTTCCAAAGTTAAAAATTAAGTTATTTAACGAGATTTAAGGTCCACCATAATTATTATTTTAAAATATTAAAAATTATATAAATGGAAGAATTTAAAGAAGCATAAGGATTTACATATGAAACTAAATCACAATAGACTTAAAAAATTATGTCTCTGTGAAGGGATTAACGCCCAGGTTACTAATCAGTTATTAATTTTACTTAATGTTAAAATAAAATTTGTTTAAGTATTCTTTTTTAAAATTAAAAATAATTAATGCATTTTTTATAATGCATAAAGACAGTGGTCAGAACATTTTAATATTTACATTATAGATGGGATTATATTTTATGAAAGCTATATTCAGTTATTTTATTATTAATTTTTTTATTTTAGATTTTCGTTCCATAGACTTTTTGGAACACCAGGACTGATTTGATCAGGATCTACTTTTTATATTGGATTTTAAATCAATGAATCGAAGTTAATATTTCTGAACTTTAATCTAATTGAGTCCTGGTGTACAAAACCACTTAAGAATAAATAATATTCAGGTAAAAAGCCACATATACCTTTAATTTATAAGCTTGATTCACATCTTGAGCACGGATGTTCAAATGAGGAAGGTATATGTGGCTCGCTAGCAGATTTTAAACTTTAGAAACTGTTCGAACTTACATCGTGACAGAAAGTAAATGCAGATTGAAGATCAACTAACACAACATTTTTATGCAAGTTAAGAGAATGAATCAAGCCAAATCAAATCATTTTACTTTATCTGGATTTCTGATTTAAATATCCTCATTTGAAAAAACTTTAAAGCGACAATTTCACCAGGAGTGGTTTCATATACATATAATACATGAATCAAATTCGAAAATGCAACATTCCTGGCCTGGAAAGCACCTTTTAAAAATTATAATGCATTGACCACAAAGGAAGTAGAATGTCTATAATGTGATTACGCACATAAAAGTACATTTTACCAATATAAAAAGTATATTAGTTAAGAATTTAAATTTTAATGGGGAAGATATATTGAAATGTGTGAAATAAAAACAACAAAATACGACTTTACATTTAAAAAAAACAAGGCATTACAAATACAAAATAAGGCATTTTGAGAGTTTTTAAAATTGAGTTCCGAGTCTAAAAAGTCTCGTGAAAAATCTCACAAACTATCTGTATTAAAAAAGAAAAAAACTTGGTTTTACAATTTATCCCAGGACACTTTCTAACAAATATTGCATTCAGGGAATGTGAAAGGAACGAGCTCTGCTTATAGACCTGTAATTAATCTTCCTAATCGCTGATGCAAACAGGCATTTAGCAGTCAAAACTTCACATCAAATTTCGAAAGGAATCCTGAAGTGAATTCACACTAGTCCATGACTGTCCGCGCGTCACGCAGTTGTCAGAAGATAATTTCACCAGAAGACGACAGCTCGCTAGATCTTATTCCAACGGCAGTATTTATACATAGAATCATAAGATAAAAGGGGGAAAACGTAAAAAATGAGGAAAAATCTCTCTTCTCGTCGCACATGGAATAGCCAAATAGTTCATATTAATTTAAATCTGGTGACGACACTCTAAATGCGTACTTCCACCTCTCTGGGAGAGACTATCTTGTTGGGCGGAATAAAAAATGGGAGAGTGTTTCCTGCATCGTATTTTAAGGTATGCTCAACGCAAAAGTAAGCATAAAATTCGTAAAAAGAATTCCTGTTTTTTTACTGATAACGCGAGGAAGGGAAAGCAGCAGCATTCTTATTAATTTGTAGAGGAAAATCCATATTAATATTAACAATTTGCATAGCTAATGTAAAGTTCACAAAAGGAAGTATTTTAAAATATATTTGCAATCTGATAACTAAAAAAAAATTCACTGAAGAAACTTTAAATATGGCTCCTATAAATTTTCAGTTCTAATTTCAAATAAAAATTAATAAATTTCTAGCAAAAGATAAGATTTCTAATTAATGCGAAAAGTAGTTTTCCTTTTCAATTCGCGATATGAATAAAGATAAAAATTGCAAAGAAATCTCTCATCCTCTTTCTTTTTAAAAATGCTATAGACATTCTAATATTCTCATTTTAGTTCATGTTATCGCAAACATGTGTTTATATACCATCTAGCCACAACTGAACATCGACAGTTGGTATTCTTGATAGACGATAACGTTACTTAATTACTCTGCAGAATAACAGCTAGTGAATGTATATGAGGGTAATGGATCTGATTGAATAATTAGATTTCTTTACGTTTTTCCTTTAGGTTATAAATATAAATATTTTGGTGAAAAAAATTGCTTTTATGCATCTGTTTTTACACATGTCAATGTTCCACATTTATAATATTAAATATTTGGAAAACCGAGAATTAAATCTTTTTTTTCAGCATAGATTCAGAAATTTATGAAGAAAAGAAAATGATAAAAGTCCTCTTTCGTAATTGTCACATCGACTCACTTATTGTGTCACACCTCTACAATTCTATTTAAGACGTCGAAAATCTGTAACATGACGGAATGAGATTTCCTTTAAAAGATACTGCAAGAACATTTCACACTTCATTCACTTCAGAATGAATGAATCACATTCTAATCAAAACGATGAAAAATTAAGAAATCAAGCAATTAACGACATTTTCACGCCAAGCTCAATAGGCAGGTCGCCAAATTTCAGTGATTTTTTCTAACTTCGACGTGTCACGGGAAAAGTGTCGAATTTTTCTTTGAGTCATAAATTATTATAGGGGTAAAATGATTTCTCACACGCGACAACAAATAATTTGTTCCCATCCCCTCAAACCGAAGGGGTTAAAGAACAATTTCCAGAACTGGAACAGTGCCAGGCCAATACCAGGGTGGCTGCACGAACCAATCGAAAACAAGATGGCCACCGTTGTCGGCCCGTCACTAAGACTCATCTGCGTTACCTTTGTCGAGAATAGAGAGAACGAAGCTGTTTTTTATCCTGGGTCTCTTCGATAGGACCTTTATTGATCAAGAAATGACTGTTATCAGTGAGAAATATGCACAAAGATAGCGAATAAAATTAAAAGCTTCGAATTTTTAAAAAGCACTAAATGGTTTTAAAAAGGACATTTTTCTTTATTACAAATGTCTAAAATGATAGGATTATTTTACTAAGATTCTACTTATTAGTATTTTATAAATCTGTTTCTGTAATTTATCTTCAGCAAATATATTTCAACAATTGGAATTTGATACTTCTTATAATTCTAATGGTTCTTATAAATAGTACTTTTTAGAGAAAATAATAGAATTTGAGGAAAAATTGAACGTTTGATTTGCGATTGTTGAACTTACCGGTTCTTTTTAGGGAGCTAAAACAAATGAATTTTTCTTGTAAGGGTAAAATACAATATGGTAAACTAAAGCTTATTACAAAATAAAAATGTCATTTAATAATTAATTATAATTATTATAACAATGAGAATTGGCAATATAATTATGAAAAATGTATTAGTTAAATTTAAATTCGATCGCTTAATCATTATTTTACTTTCCTAAAAAAGATTGCATAACATTTTACATTTATAAATTTGTTTCTTTGAAGCGTTTTTGATTAAATATTTTAACACAAAATTTAGCCTGCTTCTTGATGTTACTGTGATTTTTATGAATATTTTTGGTGCTGAATACTAGCAACAAGAAAATATATATATATATATATATATATATATATATATATATATATATAATATATATATATATTTCCTTTTTTCCAAAATATTTTCTGTTCCAAAAGAATTTAAGTATAATTCATTTAAATAATTAAAAAAATATCTGGCATTCCACGCTATTCTGCCTTATGCGTTGAATCAAGAAATTGAGTTTTGTTACACAAAACAAGGCTCAGGATTTTTACCGATCATAACAGCTAAACACAAAAGATAATTTGTGGGAATTATATTCAGATATGACGCGAAGTCAACATCAGATCTACCAGCTCTTTCAACAAATCAGAGTAAATGCTTTGCACTTTTTTAAAATTTAATGGGCACAGAACTTTCAGCATGACTCCCTCAGTGCGGTCAGGTGAATAGAACCCCTTTATCAACTTTGAATACGTAGACGCCTTTTTCTACTACGCTAAAGTAGCTCCAACGACTTATTCTTGTAAACTTGTAGGCAAACAGAAAATTGCAACTCCTAAGCAACATGCAAATTCCTAAGAAATTGAAAACTTAGAAAAGATAAAGAAATAAGTTTAAAATATTGCATCGATGGCATTCGATTGAAAAAGTATCTAATTCTAGGGGAAAGAAACAATAGCCTACCGGTAAAAACAACTTAACTGGCTCTTAAACAACTTAATGGGTGACATAAAGACATGATTAATGAAAGCATTCGTTCTGACTAATGCTGAATAATTGGTGGCAGGAATAATCACGTGTTCTTCTCTAAGTCACTGATATATTTGAGTGCTTCGACAATCAGTGTTCCATTGCAGTTGCACATTAAAATAGTATTTTATGACAGCCAAGTATGAAATGAAAATGATATACTGCTCGCATCTGATTGGTCGGATTCGAAACTTGAATTAACCAAAGTTTTTTAGCCTTAGACTTTCATTGAACAAAATGTCTCCTCTCTTGTGTGGAAATTTTTTTAACTATCTTTCTATGGTAAGCAAAGGTCAAGTGTTGAACTTATCATTTAATTAATTCACTAAACTACACAATAATTAAATATGTATTAAACAGAATTATCTGAGAAGATATATGTAGTCTGAAATGTTATGGAAAAAATTTACGAATAAATGAAACGTAAAAAAGGATGACAGGAGCGAGCTTCAGGGTGTGACTGGTTAACATATATCTCATCAATACGAAAGCTTGAGAAACTACAAAACTTTCTTTCCAACTTTTTTTTTCTAGCTTATCAGAGATTTTTGTTAAGGTTAAGTATCACATACAAATAAATCATCAAGGAAAACAAAATTGGAAAAATAATACAAAGCCGAGAAGTCATGTCTTTTTATGAACCAGGAATATAAACTTTACCACCAGTTCTACCAAGTACTGTCCTTTAAATTCTTTTGCGGGACATTATTCCGTGAAAGATTATTAGATAATCCTCCATTCAGATTCCACTCGAAATGGAACATTTAGAATGCTCATAAAAACCAGGCATGAAGGGTTTTTCCCTAAAACAGAGCGGAAGATATTCGAGTAGGAATCGCAGATTTTACCCACTCCAATTTCTGGAACTTTTAAGAACGAAATCAACTTTTACGACCCTGAATCATACGGGAAAAGTAAGTTGCAGTGTTTTCCTCCTGTGAAATTTAAAGATAGGGAAAAAGAAATAACACACCGCCGGGATTTACGATATCCCGAGGGTTCTACAATCTTTAAGAATGCAAACTGCTATTTTTTCTTTTATTATCGCCCAGGTTGCGAAGAGTAATAAATATAAAACCGCAAGTTTTATGGCTCCAGCTTAACCCCTTCATTCCAGCCTCGTTAAGGGACTTATACGCCCTTTACGCCTGTTCTTTCCCATCTATCAACACAACCTCATTGGCGCCTTTTTTATGAGGGCTTGAATAGGAAACGAGTCTTAATTTAATTAACAGAACTTCGCCAATGCTATAACTACTTCACAAATTGCGAGAAAATTGTCTGTATTGGGTAAATAAACTGTTGACTAGCAATTTGATAATAATTATTCTGAACGGCATATGAAAGGTTGCAATGCAACACTTTAATTTTAGCATTTTAATTAACTTTTTTGATTTTATCATTTACAAATATTTAGAAAACTATTTTATTTTATATAAAAATACTTTATTTATTTACAAGGTTTTTTTAAGAAAGGTATTCTTTCCATATATCATCGATCTAATTATCTTCTTAAAATAAATATCTTTGTGAGTCTTATGCAATAAGAAAGGACAGAAAACCAAGCTTATTGTTATGTAATTATCGTGTTGGCCTCCAATTTAATAGTTCATGGGTTCGAATTGCTTTTCGGACTGTGATGTAAAAAGAAACCATAAAGAGATCAACGACGCAAACAAAAAATAATTTAGTACATTTTTACACGTATATACATAAATATTGAATTTTCTTATACGTGAATGATTGTAATAAAAATATGCTAGAATAAAAATACGGACAGACTGGATATCTCAAAAAGGTCGACTGGGAGCCAACGTCTCGAATACAATCGTCACAAGAGAGACTGGAAGAAGTAAAATGAGAAATTTTGAACAAGTCGATTGAGAATAGGTATTACAAAATTGAGAACGTGGATTAAGAGGAACAACAAGAAACTGACAGAACAAAATGTATAAAAATATCATAATAAGATCGATTGTCAATAGACATCTTAAACATAATAACAACGATGAGAGAAAAAACTGAAATTTTGAACATAGTTAACTGAGAATGGGTGCTAAGAAATTTAGAATAAATTTCATCAAGAGCAAACACGGAATTTTAAATACAGCTGTAGAGAGAGTAAGAGTAAATGATAATAGACATTAAAAAGCTTTGCACAAAAGTAACTACAAATAAGGTCGATTCAAATTATGCTCTGGTATTTAACATTATGCTTTCTCCAGCATTAGGATCCAACTCTTGACACTACTGAGAGAGGCTATTCAATCCTTATTGAAGCATTAATGCATCGATCGTGGCCAGTACTTAGATTTTATCCCACTCAAAATAACCAGAATTAATGAAATTCTTTCAAGATGTTTATTACGCAAAGTCAAAAGCATCATTTAAAAAAAAAGTGTAATACTCTCTGAGAAAGGAACGTTCGGCTGGCTGTTCTTAGTTTGAAACAAGAATTAAATCACTGTAACATCATCAGCTCTCTACAACCTGGCAGCTCGGAATCGACATTTAATCAAGGACTGCAATGTTAAAGAATAAATAAAGTGAAACTTTTGGAAGTAATATGTTAATTTTAATGAAAGTTAGTAGTGAAAATAATATAAGTGAAAAAAATAATGAGCAGTTTGGTGAATGAATATAATAACTTGTAAATTCTTCGCCGAATGAGGAGAAAATGAGAGCGTTTGAATTTGCAACAAATAATGGTATTAGAAAGTGCAATGAGGAACACCTTCTCATTCTTTTTATCAGTGGAAGGGAAAAAAGAGGGACAAAGTTATTTTCCTTGGAGCTCCGGAAATAAGAAATTTGAGCGCTGCGGAATGGACGAAACAATACCCCTTTTTCTGGAAGAGACAAAAAAAAAAAAAAAAAAAAAAAAAAGACGGAACAACTGATTTTTCTCTTTTTTTTTTTCCAGCGTTATCGACCGAACTGCGGTTTACGATTACGGTTACGAAAGCCGTGACGGTTCGTCACGTATCTTATTATCGTTCTGGAACATTTCTAACAAAAAAAAGATCTACCCGTGATTTTTAGTTCCACTTTCGGTGAACGTTTTGCATCTTTTATCAGGGACATGAAACTCTACATTGAATTGATGTTTCTCCCCCCCCCCGGAGAAGAAAAGGGAATTTTTAGAATATATTTAATGTCATTTTCTTTATCACGGAAAAATAGTTTCGTGCTTGTATTTGTGCTTGTATTAGTTTTGTGCGGGAAGAAACGAAGCTACATTTTTCTATCACCTTCGATTATATTCTTCATTTTCTTTATTCCTAACTTCTTCGGTTTATTTAATTCAAATTGGAACTTCGCTAGAAGTACCCTTAGGGAATGAATGGATAACAAATTCATGAAATATAAGTTTAAAAAAATCTGATTGAATGAATAACATACTGAATTTTGTTGATAAGAAAAAAAGGAAGGAAATGATAAATTATATGTATTTTTACTTAAATAGGAAGATTTATTTCAAAATAAATCTCTGTAAACTCAAATTTTTTTCCCCAACAAAAAACAATTACCTTGTTTAAAGATGATAAGGAAATTTTACCATATGCAAAGAAAAAAATATGAATAATGAATGTAAAGTTTAGGTAGGTAAGCATCATAACTAATTAAAGTTATCCATATAAATTAAATACGTAATTAATGACACTCTTGTGAAAGATACATTCAAAAAAATTTATGTAGGCCTACATCCACCTATAAATAAATTATAAATTTTAAAGTTAGATTTATAGATGAGTGGGGCATAAAAAAATCACATAAACACAGAGTGAAAATGGACAAATTAATTATGAAATATGTGTAATGTTTGCAAACACTAACTTCATAATGCTTTGAAATATATTAAACTCAATTTAATATTTTACTGTAACTTAAAGAGGAAAATTTATAATTAAAAGAATCATATAGAAATGATTTTAATCCATAAAAAATATCCTGTTTAATATTTTAACATAACATTAACATAAGTCAAATTGAAAAAAAACGCTTGCTTGTGTATATAAATATTTTCTTTATATATAAAATTATATTACAATAATAATATTTCATGGTAGGCCCTTAATATTGTTTTAATTCTTAAATTATTTGGCACCATAGCAGAGAAAGATAAGTTGCGACACATTCAAGAAACCAAGAATTCAAAGGATATTGCAATCAGCTATGAATAATGTATGATATCATGAGGCTTTAATAAAAAATTGTAATTATGAGAAAAAAGGAATTGTTTTGAAATTTCCGAATTCATAATTGTATAAATTAATTTAAATGTAATTTATATTTCAATAATTTTTATTAAAAGTGTAGTGTATTTATGATGGTGAAACACGATCTAAATCATCTAAATAAATATTAAAATATCATGTAAATAAATATTAAATAAAATATATAAAATTCGCTAAATTTTATTTCATATATTTACTTTTAGCTTTACAAATATTTTTAGTAAATTAAAAAGCTTTAGCAAATTTGTTTGAACATTAAGTATTGTTTTGATAAAAATAATTTTTTTTTTTTCAAAAAATTAGTTACCATTTTCAGGAATCACTTGGAATGTAATCGAATTGAGAATTTTAAGCAATTTACGGAGAATAAAAGAGACTTATAATAATTAGATAAATTTTTTAAATGCAATTTTGATAAATTCTAAACAACGCAAATTCTCATTATCTAATAATAAAAAGGTGTGTTTGTGAGTGATTGTTGTGTTTTTATGGCAACTGGAAAAATATATGAATAGAATTCTTAATTTTTCTAATGAAAAATGAAAATATATATTAAATCAAATAACGCAACAGCATAAAAAATCACTTATATATTTTACTTAAATAATAATTACATTTTCAAATGTCTCAAGATTTCTTTAAACCTTTCTTTTACCAAGCCGGTCAATTTTATGAAACGAAAATTTATAAAAGAAAGTTTAAAATATGCTTGAGTAAAATTATATATATATATATATATATATATATATATATATATATATATATATATATATATATATATATATATATATATATATATATATATATTAAATCAATATATTTATTAAGGATTTAGAATCTGTACGTCTGTTTAACATATAAGTTAAACAGACGTATATTTTCGCCACTGCCTGTATCACCACCAAACAACATGATTGATAACCTAGCACTAAAGGTTAGATCCGCAAAAAATTGGAATAAAGAAATTTCTAAACGAAATACAAACAAAAATTGAAATATATTAAAAATAGTACTTATATATATATATATATATATATATATATATATATATATATATATATATATATATATATATATATAAGTAAAATTATATTAAATATATATATATATATATATATATATATATAAACAGATGAGACTAACTTATACTTAAATCTCCGTCAACGATTGCTTTATCACCAGATAATTCGGGGGATCTCAACTGATATCCTCTCAATAAGACAGAGCTCTCTAAAATAATTTATCTCAGAAAGTTCCTATATTTTCGCCAGAAACAATGACTAAATTGATAAGTTTAGCAGGTATTTAAATTTTTGCCAATCGTTTCAACACCAAACAATGTGAGAGATTAGATAAATAATAATCTTCATTCCAACACTAAAGGTGCATGACGTCTTAAGCCAAGAATAATTTATTGAACAAAATAATGACAAGATAACACTTTAATTTAATTGATAAAACATATAAGCTTAGCAAATATCTTCGCCAATGAGTAATTCTACATAGAATACTATGAGATAACGTAACTGAAATTTCTTCTATCACTAAAATATATATTCGCGGATGATTTGAAGTAAAAAAAAATTTTTAAAATGCAATACAGACAAGAACACTTTAAACAAATTAAGAAGAAATCAATTGTAAACCCAAATAAGCTTAGCAGATATGTTAATCCTCGACAATAATTATTTTCTATCAAATACTACAAGGTTATACAACTGGCTTCTCTTTTTCATCCACATTTAGAACAGATGCATAGAAAATTTGGCGAGGAAAAATAATTTATTAAATGAAGTTAAGCCTGCAATTACACGGAATGTCTTTTCATTATCACATTAGGACAGATTCGGATCACGTAATGTGTGGTAATGGACCTTCATGGAAATCGTGTTACGCCTCGCTGGCGTGTTAACATTTCCTGCATTATGTGGCGAGCGTGCCACGGTCCACACTTCACGGCCTGTAATATTTCATTCTGAAAAAGACCTGCGTTTCTTTTTGTTTTATCTCTTCAAAAGTACTTCATTTGAACCAAAAATGAATACCGAGATTCATTTTGCGTTAATTTAGCTAATTATTTTTAGAATTTTGCCCAGTAGCAGTGAAACGGATATAAAATGCTTTATAAAATGAGTTTAGCTAGCTCATGTTGACAGTCAGATACAAATTATATACGTTCTACTTGAATAATACTTTTATTATAATGGTTTCAAATTATTATTCAGAATAGTACACTTATTTTAAATATAATTCATTTTGGTACAATTACCAATGATTTGATATTTATCAGCTTCAAGACTGACTTACCGTAATTGTTTTACTTCATGTATATGTTACAGTGACAGACCGAAATCTGGTGAATATCGACTCTCACCGATGAATTTCAATATTCACCTTTTACTAATGGTGAATGTTGTACATGTTGGAGATTATTATAATTTCTTCTCTGTATTCCAACCACGAATAAAACTAACAAGGGAGATATAATTTATTTATTTATTTTTTTGCCTTTCTTTCTGACATGAATGATTAAGAATTTAAAACAAACAGTACTTTTTAAATGGGATAAGAAAATAATAGAAATTAAAATCTTACTTAACTATTCGATTTAAATCTTATTTACTGTAGAAATTTAAACTATTATGACACTTTGAACTGCACAACAGTCCCTTGCCTTTGAAATTGCATTCATTTTTGGAACAGTAACAAGTGTACAGTCTTGCCATCCACTTCTCGAATTAGTGGCAGCTGCTTCTTTCAGGTAAGCAATTTTCTTTACAAATTACGAACTGATTTAGTGTGTAAAGCCGCTTGTGGATACCTTTTTTATTCGTCAGTTAATAGAAATCGTAATCTTCTATCTCAACAATAACCGCTAATTCATTTCGGCTAATTGTAAGATCATGGTTGATTTCAAGGACTAGTATTCGTAGAGTATAACCAATTTGAGCCGAAGGAAATTGTTTTTATAAGATTTGTAATACTTTTATTGCTTGTAATAGAAGATAACGGCTGCTCTTTTTGTAGAAATTAACTCGTGTTTTTTAGTCAGAACTTGATCTGAAGACCTAGTAAGTGGCAAGCTCTCTTTAATATATTATTTTTTTGGAATATGGTTTTCCGTATGACCACTGCTAAAATTATTTTCTGAAGTATTAACAGTTTTTGAAATAGATTTTCGGTTTTAAAAGTATTAGCAATTTCTTCGAGTTGTTTGCTGTTTCAATATTTGTGATTTGTTCGCAAGGCAAAATAGATAATGGTATACCTCTTTTTCCTTATTGGCAAAAATGGTTTCATAATGAGTTTGGCTTATTCATTCGTGACAACTAGTGTTCTTGAAAAAGGCAAATTGAACAAAGGGTAAATCATCTGAATATTTATTTGTGACTTTATTGTTCATCCATGCAGTCAGCAAATTCTATAAATCCTAAGTGGCTATTTCAACTGAGCCTTGCGTTTGACTGTGACGAGGATTTCCATGAATTATTTTAACATCTCTCCACGTAGTGCATATTTTAGACATGATTTGATTACTGTATTCTCTATTAATATATAATTGCAATATTGTTGGATCACCATAGGTTAAAAATACTGGGACAATGTGATATGCTACTTCTTCATCTCTTTAAGATTTCAAAGGTCATAGCTGAACAAACTTAGTTGAATGATTTTTTATACACCATTATTGTTATGAACTCAGATACACATTACGTTAGACTGCAAACCTATCAGATCAACTTGACGTCTTGAATTTAATTCAGAATTGACCATCGAAAATTTGACCACCAAAAATTTAAACAAAATATCACAACTTTATAAGTAATATTTTTGTATTTAACTTGCAAATCTTTAAGCATACGTGTTATTCTCCATGGTCTGTTCTGGTGTGAGTTACATAAAATATATAGAGCAAGTCTTTATTGATAACATAATACTATACATTTGTTTCTCCTTGTTTCACTTTAATAAAAAGGTGTATTGCACTTAGTTTTAATGGAAACCACTTCAGAAAATAATTTAGGTTACTTTTCTTTAGAAAAATAAAAACAAATGTTTTCTAGTTTTCACGCAATTAATGCATTTAACTTTTCAAGAAAAGGAACACGATTGACTGCAGTATCCATTCAGTATAAATTAGGGTATCGAAAAAAAAAATTAAGAAAACGTTGCTTCGCTCGATCAAAGCTTGCAGAAGACTGAATGACTCCCAACATAATGGAAGATTTGACGGAAGACAGTCAGTAACCTCTTTGCTGACCTCGGCCCCCTTCTTTTGATCTTCACAAGAGAGCACAATTGGGACTGTAGTCATACGCCAGTGAGGCTCCGAATGTGCAAGAATCAAATGAAATATTCGATTTTTCACCGGCATTATTTGGTATTGTTTTAAAATTCATCGGTGAATGTATACATTCTCCAATTTCACTCATTCACGGTAAAATGTATTTATGTTATTGTATGTAAAGCACGAAGTTTGGTCAGTCTTAGGCTTTAAAAGCAAAACTTAATTGCTAGTGCAGTTACCAAAGATTAATCATAACTTATTTCCCCAACTTTAGCAGCGCGCGTATTAAAATAGGATTTTTAATGATGGTCAGTAGATGGACTAAAAATTATGTGTTCGATATTGAAAATGGGCACTACATGCCAGAAAGCTTGTGCCTTTGTTGATAAGTACTGAATCTGTCGAAAGTGTGAAAATTAAAAAAAATCTGGAAACTGTATAATGGGAAATCTATAACAAGAAGGATTTATTATGCAGACATGAATTAATGTAAGTGAAAGGTTAGATTTGGATATTATTTGTTATGGTAATTTGATGATTTAAAAGCTTCAGGTGTGGTAATATAACTGCATTTTGTATAAAACCCACCACTTATAGAACTTCACTTTTCTCCATGAATATCATAGTTCTCTGTAGGTGGTATAGCTCTAAAAGAGCATGACAGAGTCACATCATCCATGTGAAATGGAACAATCGAAATGAAATCAACGCAACCGCATATTGTCAAGGGACGTGAAATTGCACTTATTGAAAATGAATAGTTTCTCAAAGTATCATTAAAAAAAAATTGTGTAAAGACCAACAAGGAATTGTAGAGGACTACAAACCGCATTAAAAACATTATATACTTTACAAAACATTTTTTGTCATTTTTATATATTATATTTCAAAGAATTTAAATTCTAATAAGAATTTTTCAGCATGTTATTTCACTTGTCATTTTTAAATAAATATAATTTTAATTTATGTTTATGAATAACGGTGTCAACTGATAGTTTTTTTCTTAAATGATTCTTTGGCTCTCGTTTTTGGTGCAATACATTTTAAAACACCATCCTTTTTTAATACATAGCATCGTTTAATTTAGTTTTTAAAGTATTTCTTTATATAATCACTGATTATAAACAAAAGTTTCTTTAGGATTTACAAGTTACTTTTACATTTGGCAATTTTATAAAACATTAATAAAGAAAAACGCTAATATATCTTATCTGTAAATATCTTAGAAAATTAAAAAAAAATTTTGAAAACCTCTTGAACTCAACACAAAAATAAACCAATTAAAAATTTTCGTTGTACAGAGAAAACAAATTTGCAGAGACATCATTATTTTTAAAGAAGAATGTTGTTATATGTGTTACAAAGTATCTAATATGCATGCGTATCAAAGATTCAACAATCAGTGCTACTTTCTAGATTATGTCTACCTATTTAGATTATTTCCCAATCATAATCATCACATAATGCAAAACAATATGTTATCAAAATTTTGGTGGATTTGAATCCTTTTTAAAAACTTTTGGGAAATGGTAATGCAGATATTTTGTGATGTGTTAGACTCAGTTCTAACAAAATATTTGAATTCTCAATATTTATATAATTACTTATAAATTGACGTCAAATATTTATTCTTTATAGCAAAGCAAATCTCAGGGGCAATTGCAAATATCATTTATCTGACATAAAAGTTGGAGTTAGGGGAAATGGATACTTTAACTAATACAAAACAGAACTAAAATGACATGATAATACATTCAGACATGTAGCGTAAAACGAGTTTTTAAAACAAGACTCCCTTCAAAATAATTCTGTTTAGTAAGAAAATTGTAGGATGGATGTTTCATTTGAATTTTTCTTTTTTCATCCATTAAATTTTTTCTCTTTTAATATATCTGTCAGGAAATTGGAAAACTTGCGAACATTTTATTAAAAAGAGATAAGAACGAAAAGAATAAAAAAAAGCAAAACGCAGCAGCAGATTTAATATTTGGCCCAAATTATTGATTGTCCAATAGAGAGAGTTCTTTGAGTTACGACACGTTCTTCGGTGATTGTTACTATCGTATTTATGATTTTTTTGTTAGCTCTCATCACAATGTGAGTAAATGACTTATCCCCAAGTGATATCCACCAAATAAAATGTCACGACTGAAACATGAAGCGATGCTTTCGTTCATAAAATAGTCAAAAGGTCGGGCTTCGCTTATAACAAGTGAGATTTCAATGTAACATGTTTCTCTCAATATAACAACACACACACGCATATATTCAATGTTTCCTTAACTATGCTATGAACATAGAAGTTTTGATAAATTAAAACAAATGAGATGGTTGTTAAATTGGCAACTCTAATGTTATTATATCAATAGAATATCATAAGATGTTAAAATAAATGTGAATCTGAAAAACGCATAATAATAATAAAAGTACGTCAAATGTTTCAGAAATTTACTCTGTTTGTGAAATTTTTGCACCTTAATTATAACAAGAATATATATGTATCTTTAGAATAATTTATTTTCATAAATATTTAAAATAATGTTTATACGTTTGAAGAATTTTATTTATGAAGGCATAAAACTGCTATATATCCAACAAGAGAAATAATCTACGAAAATCTGTATATATATATATATTCATGATATGTACCATTATATATTGATAACATGTTAAATCTTATTATTGTATTTTGTTTCAAACTATATGTTTATATATTTACATTCTGAAGATCAATAGTTATATTTAATCTCATATTTACTACCATATTTAAGAATAGTTTTCGTAACTATTCAGTAATTTATATTTGTGCAAATAGACAAATAATCAAAGGTATAAAATTACCTTTTTATGAGTAACTAAATTCGCGTGTTATACATGCAAAAAGCTGGTTGAATTGAGAAGGCGACTATAATGTTCGGAAAATGATTTTAGTATTGTTTTTAGTATTTGATTTTAGTATTTTAGTAGTTGATTTTAGTATTGGAAAATGATTTTAGTAATGATTTTAGTTGCAGACAGCTGTATTTAGATCTGATAGGAAGTAAACCTCTGCCAAATATTGCTCTTAAGATGCATAAAGAGACAATTATCACGGTGGAATCTGCGATTTCAGAAACGTGCCAACAGTATTTTCAGAGATGTATTTCAAGATGCAAATAGCAGGCATCTATGAAGAAATTCCAACTCCAGAAGGTTATTCTAAGAATGTTCATACTCTGAGAAATATTTTCATCACAAATAAAAAACTTTCTTTCTCATTCTGCTCAATATCTGATAAAAAACAGACATAGAACAAACTTTTTAATAGTCATTTATTTTTGAAATGAAAATTAATATAGCTAACCATTTAATCAGAGAAGTTAAATCTTTTTACGGATTCGTTAAAATTTTAAAGAGATTTGTTGCATTCTGCATTTTTATAACTTGCACAAATTTAATTTGATCTTTCAAACTTCAGTTCAGATGTTAAGCACAAAATGTTCAAAGTTCTCCAAAATTTAAGAAATATTTCGTCCGTTTAATGCCATTTTGAAAAATGAAAGTTAATATAGGATGACAATTTTAACTTAAATATTTTCATATATTTTTTTACCTCTACGTATATTTATACTTTAACCATCCGTTATAAAAAGCATTAAAATAAAATGAGCGAAACCATTTTTTCCAATGGAGAATGAACAGCTATTTCTCCTCTGCTCATTTGGAAGAAATATTAAGACCTAAATGAGCTTCTCATTGATACTTTTAAGATTCAATCAGAACTTTGGATGAAGCACAATGTTTTGATTGAGAATAGTTTCATTGAAGAAATTACGTAAGCATAGCAAAACTTGTGTCCATTTTTGGACAAACGAAAAATATTTTAATTTGACCTTCGAAAAACTACCATTCTTGAAACATGAATATTTTGCATATTTCAGCACCCCTTTTAAGCGTTTTACTGTTCATCGCATATTTTTAAACATGTTTCATAAAGACATTCTCTAAAAATAGATCTGAAGACTGCGGACACAAAATTGTAACTGGAAAATCTAAAATTACCAACGGATTTAAGAGAAGTCGGTCTCATCACCAGGAAAAATAATTTTGCAAAAGATGAACAGAAGAATTTGCTTTATAAAGACGCGGGTCAAATGAGAAAATTTAATACAAAACTAGGCTCAAGTTTATTCATTATGTTAAATGTTCTATTTATAGCTATCATAAAAATTACTGGCTTACATACTGTGATGATTTTATAGAAAATATTAAAAAAATGTCGAATGCTGGAAACCAATTTCACCATAGTCCATTTTTTGGAATGAAAGGCTTCGCGTACAATCAGTAAGCCAAACATGTGATTGAATGGTTCTGTCTTCAATTCAACATTTTGTAGGTAGAACTCATATTTTAGGTGAAATGTTTGTGTAGTTGTCAGGACTCTTTATCAAACTAGGTACTATCCACACTTGGCTATCTATACGAAAAGTGACCGAAGAGAGTCAAATAAATCAATTCCGTCAGCGGTTGAATAACGAGGAATGAAAGGTTCACTTCAGCGTGTACGTCTACTGTAGAAAGTGAATTTTAGAAAGAGGACTTATGTGGAAAGTGGATAGGGGAAAGATTTGTCTGCTTGAGATGTGAACTCTGATAACCATTCATAAAAAGTTGGTTCAGAAATGTAGACACTCTTTATACTCAAAGGTCTTGCATCGGACTCATCTAATCATCAGGTCTTGCATGGCCTGGTTTGTTAGGGCATCGTTATCATTATTGGAAGGTAGTGACAGTTCGAATCCAGACTTAACTGAAGATCCGTCGTATTCACTAATGGCGGCGGGAGCACTTTCAAACTGGCAGTGGTCGTAATGACCACCAAGTGAAATGATACATCTGGGGATGGCAGGCCAAGTATTACATCCTTCTGCTGGGTCCCTGCTCCAAAAACTCATGAAAACTCCAACAGGCTGCTTTTTATCTAATTGGTAGAGCCCAACTCAGGGCTTGGTACGCTGAAGCATGCTAGTGCAACTACAACATCAGATTTAGCTATACACGGTGTGAAAACATCCGTCACTTTTAGGACATTCTTCATAGTGAGTCTTAGGTAGCACAAAAGTTGGATTTCGTGTAACGTTAAAAGTTCTGAGTCTAAATGCAAAATTAGAAGGAAAGGAGAAAAAGAAGAGAGGAGTCCTGCAAAGAGTGAGTGAGAGGAGAAATACCTTGCTGGTTCACGCTTTGGAGGACATCTTCTTCAACGATGGCCCTCAGATTTTTCCAGAATACCGGACAATCGTGCGGCCTGTCGTTGATACAGAAGTTTAAAGGGTCGGATGGGACTGAAATAGAGGTGAAGAGGCACAGGGTCAGTAGGAGAGAGCTCAAGAGAAAATAAAAGAAGAGCATTCAAAAATTAAGGAAAAGGGATTAGAAAGCAGGATAAACACAGGATAGTAAGAGAAAAGAAAGAAGCATAATAGCATAGAAAACAATGAGTGTAGGTTAAGGCACAGTATCATACATGCAGACTGAAATGCATTGAAAGTGTTTGTTGGAGCTATTGTTGCGACAGAAAGAAATTTAGCATGCATATTTGAGATGTTGGTACTTTTTATGATCGGAGCCGTATTTTGGTATTATCAAAGAATAAGTGTCGACTAAAAAATTCAAAGCATAGTCAAAAAATATTTACGATTAGACTTAAAGGAAAAAAATCTAAGAAGTAATATATGAAATTAGAAATGAATGAATTTTAAACATTTTTTAAGCAGATATTCTTTCAAAGATGTTTCCTTATTTAGAAAGTCACAAATTTTTATATCCATGATAAAAAATTTCAAATAGAAGAACTTGGCGAAAAAAATTTTTAAAGGAAAAAGGTAACTTCCTCTAAGCATTTTTCATGAAATTCTTTTTATGATCTTATTTAGCAAAAAATATTTGCCAGTGAACCTAGATCCGATAACAGAAAAGTACCAAAAAGTATTTCTCCTATGACTTACGATTGATTCATCGCATGAATATTCTTTTATGATTGACAGTGTAATTTATAAATCACCATGCTACTATAGAATCTTGGTAATTCCATTTATTACGAAAGGAGGAAAATAAGATTTGGATATTAAGAAAATTAAGATATTTTACTTACAGGGGAAAAGGATTGTTTATTAATTCATACAAAGACAATTCTAAAGACTTCTTAATTCTTTACGCTCAATTGTAATTTACTTTACGATTAATACAAAGCAAACTTTTATTAGAAATATTTTTAAGGTACTGATTTTTCCGCAGTAAACCTAAACCTATATCTATAATGAATTCTAAATTTCTGAATAAATTGTTGATTAGCATCAAACTAAAATGAGAAATTACAATACAAGAAACGAGTATTAAAGAGCAAGGTGAAGTCAAACACTAGAACAAGTATTCTGTATAATACTATTAATTTGTATTAATATTTGAAATGTTTGAGAATTAACAAAAGCCTATAGAACAATGCTCTTAAGAGTAAAGTTTTCAGGTTCGATAACAACGATTGTTGAACCAAAAGTATGGGTGTTTGCCACCACGTAATAGACAGACAAACGTTTGAAATCCATTGTAAGGTATTTTTAAATCCATGACATAGTACACCTCAAATAGACTTTTTCATAGACAATTACTATTTACATGCATCATCACAAACTAACAATACATCGGGCTGTCAAAATTGCGAAATTCTAATGTCCATAGATTTTTTAAATTATATCTTCTTCTGCCTCAATCCAACGACACAAAAGAAAATCTTGACAGACTACATTAAGAATAATAGGAAAAGTTTTAATAGACATATATAGTGAAATCTAATGCAGCTTTATCAACAGTTACATTTATTGAATTAGAAACAAATGTAAGTCAGATAGATTGCTTGCAGAATACACGAGGGTTACTCTGAAATTTTTGAGATACATCTAGGTTTTTAAAGTTATAATCAGAAAATTTTAAGTGTGTTCAAAGTAATCTCCTACAGCATCAATGCACTTTTGCAGACGAATTTTCCACAGATTAAATGCCTCAAGCCATTCATTTCTTGGAATAGATGAAAAAATGCATTTATAGCCACATCAATCTCTTCTTCTGAATGAAAACGACGTCCACATAAGTTCTTTTTTAGATTAAAGAATAACCAAAATTCGCACATAGCTATATCAGGTGAATACGGTGGATGTTCGACGACTTTAATTTGTTTTTGTTTAAGAAATTCAATTGTTAATCCGGCTGTATGTGAAGATGCATTGTCATTGTGAAGCATTAGTT
Source organism: Latrodectus elegans (assembly GCA_030067965.1). Classification (NCBI taxonomy): domain Eukaryota; kingdom Metazoa; phylum Arthropoda; class Arachnida; order Araneae; family Theridiidae; genus Latrodectus; species Latrodectus elegans. The sequence goes on from CM057813.1 coordinate 120,889,825, forward strand.
CCCTAACATTCAGTTCTTGTAGAATTTCTAGAAGACATTTAGTGGTATACCAGTTTGCTGTTACTGTCTTCTGTCCCTCTAACTTGATGGCTTTGACCAATCCCGTACTTTTAGAAAAACGGCATACATCACTTTTTTCAGTGCGCATTTGTTTTTTCACCATTGTCGGCGTGGCATCATCTTCAAAGTCCCATTCTTTGCTTTCTTGACGTGTTGGAACGTCAAAAAACGGTATGTACGTTTCATCACCTGTTACAATTTTAGAAAGGATGCGGTGGCCACCATCATTTAGCAATTTAAGAGTTTCTTTACTAATTCTGACACACTCCTGTTTTTGGTGCTCAGTTAGATAATGGGGAACCCAACGGCAAACTATTTTTTCCATATTAATTCTTCACGAATGATTTTGTGTATGGATGCGGATCCAATGTTAAGATCCTTCTGTATCATTTATGAAAGGTACATCGATTTTCATCCATTAACATTTTTCGTATGGCAGACACATTATCCAAAATTACTGCCAACGGCAGCCTTCCTGTGTGTTCTTCATCCTGAAGAAAACTGCGACCTCTTCTAAATTCTCTAAAACCGTCTGAATACATTAGCACGAGCTGGAGATTCATCACCAAATGCTAATTGCTGCCGTTGAACGCATTCTTCTTAATTTAATCCTACTTTAAAATCATAGAAAATTATAGCGCGAAAATGTTTTCGCGTCAACTCCATTTTCTCTTCTCTTTAAAATTTATTCTACGCTAAAGAAGTAGAAGCAGGTCAGTAAAAAATCGTTTTCTGTGATAAAGTACTTTGTATTTTAAAATTAAATCGTTATTTTTATTTCTAAATTCTCGTCTGCGCGTATCTCAAAAATTTCAGAGTAACCCTCGTATTAGAAAAAAGATGAAATGGTGCCAATAAGTGACTATCATCAACCACAACAATTTGATATTTTCAGTCAGATTGGGAAGAAAAAGAATAAGCTTTTTAATTTTAAATACATTCCAGGAATACCCCTTCTTGGTCCATTTTATACAGAAGTGGAAGGGAGGAAACCTCCAAATCTCCGAAACCACAAGGACCACAGACATTCATGCAGAAACCAAAAGTATTATGTCTACCTCCCGTTGTTCAAGAGAATTCAGGATCATCCTTCCTGAAGAGCACGGGAATGCTAAGTAACTTTGTAACAGATTTCAGATATTAGACTATTCAGTAGTATGTGTCAAGCAAGAAATGGAGATATACAAAGCCAAGATATCGTAGGTTGATAAAAGTAATGTTATAAAATACAATTTTTTCCAACAGGTCATGAATAATGCTGTTATTCCCTCGGCTGATAAAAGTTAACGGTGATCAAAAAGTATAATGTGACTGATCATCATGCAAATAATTTTATCTAAAGCAATTAGTACATATAAACTTTCGCAAAATGCCCTTAGGTCACAAATACGTAGAAGATATTTGAAGCTTGGAGTAATAATAAACTGGTTAAATAAAAATTAATAAAATGAGAAGACAAGGCAAATTCCATTCCAAGACATGGAATGATTAATTTATGCACTCCAGGCTAGATCAATTCGATTGATTAAGCATATCATTTAGAAGGTTTCCTGACGTAGAATGTTTGCTTGGCTGCGTCACTTCCTGGGGGCCGAAATCACTTTCTACAAGCACGAACAGTTTTGCGATGCTTTCGCGAGTTCATTAAGTGTGATTAAACTTTTCTGGAGCAATCATACTTCCAAATTACTGCACTTTCAGATCTTCAAACATATTAATTGAGTTATGGGTCAAGTACATCTTTTGCCTTGGACATTGGTAAATAATTCACGAACGCTGCCCTCCTGAGTTAGATTAGAATACTTGACCGTTACAATCTTTCGGAAAATTAACTGGAACCGCGAGGATAATAGATAAGCGCTCACCCAACTTCAATTCGGATGAGTTATCCCAGAACAATAGGAGAGTAGATAAGTAGTAAGAACCGGGCAGAGTGTTAAGGATATAAGTGCCTCATAAGTGACCGTGGTTATTAAAAGAGCAACGTTTTAACTGCAAATCTCTCAAAGAATAGAATACATTAAAGTTTAAACTTTTTACAATGTTATTAAGCACAGAAGAATCAAATATATAAGCCGCAAAATAATAATAATATTAAATTATTTAATATTATAAAGTTAATTAAAGGAAAAGAGAAGAAAAAATTCAAGAATATTTTTCGAAAGTGAATTTTAATTTTAAAAGTGGTGAACTATAATTGATTTTGAGAAGAACCTATGCTAGATAATTTATAATCGCAATTACAATAAAAAAATTGGAGAATAAAAAATTTAAAATGAAAAATTTACTTCTCGAGACAAATATTTTTTATTTCAAAAAAGATTAGTTCAACATTCCTAACTCACATTTGCATTGACGTAAATTTGAAAATAATAAGATAAAAATACAATGAAAATTCATTATTCGTATATTTTATAATCTTATTTCAAAATATTAAAAAATCTTTTCGGAACGTATATTTTTCCTTCAAAAAGTTTGAATAAGAGTTGTAAGAGTTTAAAATACGTATTTTACATTCGCATCTAAAATTAATAAGAAAATAAAAGGTTAAAAATGTAAAATTAGAAACGAAAATTTTAATTTCAAAAGCACCAAATGAAATTACTTATTTTCTCAATCCGACCACTAAAAATATTTCCTTTCAGAACTGATAGCAATTCTTATTGTGAGGCAAGCAGTGGGTTCCCATTGTTACCTCAGAAATGAGGAAATTCTAGCAGTTTTGAAATGAAGACCAACCAAAACATCGCCAGATTTGACTAACCAACCACACATTTTCACTCGGAATATATTCCAGCCATTTTAAGTTATACAGACGCCACTAGTGAATCCGGCGGTTTTCCCCTAACATGGCTTTCCCCTTGAACTTGCAACCCTATAACCACGAGTTCGACGTTTTATTCATTAGGATTAAAGAAGTAAAAGAATAGATTTAAAAGTAAAGAGAGTATTTTTTAGAAATTGTTTTTTATTTTCAAATTGAATTTGAAACAATTAAATTTAAATGTATAATTTGTAATGAAAACGGGGGATATTAAACTAAAAATAAATATTATTGAATATTTATTATATAAAAATGTTACGAACATTTTTACTTTAAATGTGAGGAATATATTTCATAAATTTTATTCCAAATATGAAATATTCTGTAGTGAATTAAATTAAAATACCAGTTAACTTTTCAATATTTTTCACAAAATATAAAGCTAATAGATATGAAAAATTGAAAATCCTTACACCTAATTAAAATAATATTCTATATGAATACATTTTATATAGTAACAACACCCTCAAGTCTAAAATACATTTCAATAAAGAATTTATGCATCACGATGTGGGTAACGAAATTATTGAGTCGTTAATATTCGTTTCGCTTACTAACGATAATACAGAGAACACTTATCGGGTCCTCTTCCTCACAATACTGCAGTATAACAAGTTAAGTTTGTATTATCTTGCATAAAAAAAGAAGAAACAATTGAGACTACTGAGTATTGAATAAGTGAATTGTACGATTTTTTTTTTAATTTTTAAAATCTAATACTAATATGTGTTTGAATTAAATTTTTACTAACAATCTCTAATATTGAAATTCATTATTGGACAAAGGGGGATGGATACTTCATTTATGTTTGCTGTAGACATGTTTGTCGGGTTGGCTGCTTGGGAATTTGCCGGATTTTTAGAAAACCTTTCTGGGGTTAAGTTTGATCTCCAGTGTCTCAGTAGCTGGTTCCCGTTAAGATCAGCAAAGTGAAGTATCATGTGCCGCGGGCAGTGATTGGGAGGATGACCACATTAGTTCCTTCAATTGGTTGATGGAGCTCCATGGGTTGGGGACGTTAATATATGACGTACAAAGCTCTTCCTCTGGTGTGGTTTGGATGTTGAGGAAGGGCGTCAGCTCAAGTGTGAACCTGATTGTGGTTTAAAGTGACGAGGCACTTAGTGGTGGGGGAATATTCCAAACCCGTTAAACTTCAGGTTTAGTCCAGGGGTCATTTGCATCGTTATCTATGTATGTTGATTGGGTTTATTGTTGTGGGGTGGCAAAGCATCGAAAAATCTTGGATTTCAAGTTACCTGCAGGCGAAAGCTAAAGGTAAATGAATTCTGTGTGATGCAAAATTACTAAATACAGACTTAAAATAAATAAGGGCCTCAAATTGGAATTTAAGTATAACAGAGTAATTCATGTTACACAATGAAGCTTAATCTTACAACGAAAAAATTACTATTTACATTTTGTGCACATGTATATCCGACATAGATTTTAATGCAAACGCAGATGCACATAAAACCATGTCAAAGGACTCCTAGTCTTAAGTTATGTTTTTGAAACATGTAAGGAGCCCAACATCAAAATGGTGTTTTTAATGTAAAGCTGAAACTTGCTTGAAAATTGAAAAAATTTCAGTACTATTAAACTAACACCTTGTATACTAAATCCTAATGAAGGATGCATGTACCATAAAATAATAATCAATTTCAAATAGGGTGGTGTACTGAAAGTGGTTTTGGTTCTGAATTTTTATTTCACTATACGATTACCCACAGAATTCGCGCCACAAGTTTAATACATGCTGTACATTAGTTTATGGTCTGTTTAACACGTGCTTTAAAACACTCTTCCAATTGATGCACCGAATAAGGATCCAAGCATTCTACTAAATATGCAGTTTTGAAGCTAACTCAACAAGCTATTCAAACAACTGAAAACGCAATGCAGTCCATAACAAAATATTTAAAAATAAATCATTTTTACAAATATTTCGATTAAATGATTTCTAAGCATGCAGTAATAATAAGAAGAATATAAATAAGAATTATAATTTCTACAATTCAAAAATAAAAAAAATGATTTTGAGATAAAAATCGCAAAGAATTTCCGTCTAAGGATCCTATTCAGCATTAAACTGCAGCCTACGACTGCGGGGGTGCTCATTGGAGATGTGGACAATGAAAAGAGGCAGGACTGACCCAAAGGCCGCTCTTGTGTCTTGGAGGGTGTTCGGACAATTGGCAGGCTCGACCTCGCTTTGCTCGCTCTCCTAAACCCCGTGGCAGAAGTCTCGACCTCAGACATGATTCCCGGGTCTTCATCGTAAACGCTGGATGGGGGCTGGTACAGGGAGTGGCTCCTCTGATTGGGCAGGTGGCTCTGCAAAAGGCAAGGAATTAGATAAAATGCAATGAAATTGTTTACATAAGAGTACCATGATTTATAACAATACTTAATTTATATTACTGCATGAATCTATGAAAGTAAATATATCAAGATGAATAGCAAGGAAGATCAACGAAACAGGATGGAAGGAAATAGACATTCATGAGTTCATAAGATTATTATGTTTTTTAATGAAACATACACAAATTACAGATTCTCTTTACTTTTGTATTGACTCAAACCTACACATATCCAATAAAATTATATATATAAATTAAATTTACTACACAGACAACTAAACTTATATCGCACGCTTGCATCTGAAATTATATTTAAATAATATATAGGCATCCATAAACTTTAAAACTTATAATACTGGAATATATAAAAAGATAATACTAAATAAATTTAATAATGTTAACACACATGAAAGAAATATTCCCAGCTATAAGAAATGTAAAAAAAGAAAACATTTGAAATTTAAAATTTTTAATTTATATTATTAGGAATTTTAATATATAATATATAAAATAGATATAGCTTCCAGTTTTAATGTGTTTTTATTAGGCTGAATTATATAGGCAAAATAAAATGGGTACTTTTCCATTATTACTCCGCTTATGATAAAATCATAGTAACAGAAAGAAAAAAATCACTAATTATTCTCGTAAATAATCCATTTGCACCATGTATTGTTTAAAAAGTTTACGATTTCAGAAACTACTAGAAAGCAATGCAAACATTTTATAATTACACTTTATAAACAAAATTCTGAGTCATCATTTATTGACAAAACTTACTTAAACGCCAATGTTTATTACAGGCGGTAAATGTTTAGCAATCGCATCGGTAATCACTTGCATAAGTATGATGTAATATTACCTTTTTTTCAATGAAATTTAATTTTACTGTTTTTGGCTGTTTTTTTCGCCTTTGGTATTTTATGACCGTAATGCTTCTTTTAACGGAAAAAATTATCACCAAGAACCAACAAGCTTTAGCTTGTTTACCAGTTTTTATTAAACTTTTGAACAAAGAAAAAAAAATTGATTCAGTATACATTAAATTTAAAATAAAATTTTAAGTCATTTCATATCTACGTTATATTATTTTCGCTTCTCCATAAAAAAACATGCTATTTCTTTAGTATCAAAAGAGGGGGTACAATGAAAAAGTACCATAAATTATAAATATAAATATATATATATATATATACACACAATTTATGGTACTTTTCCATATATATATATACATACATATTACAGATATTTGTTGCTAAATTTATATGCCCATATGCTTCGTATAATTAATCCTCGAAACTAGATTAGGCCTTAATAAATATAAGGTAATGTGATAGTAAAGGGAATTCGGAGAGCCAGAAATTATCCTATAAACCTTCTGGAATAGGACACATATGACATCATTCATTGTTGGCTTAGAAGTATATAATGGCAAATGTTGTCGCCACCTCAACAAGAGCTCATATTATTGGCCAAGTGGATACAGAAGATGTCGCATTTGAACAGCATTCATTCCATAAGACTTCCTCTGGGTGACATAGATTGCACTGATAATTGCAAGGCAAGTGGTAAGCGATAAATTCTTAAAAAAATGAACAGTCTTAGAAAAATGAGGCGTAATTTCTCCATTTAAAAATCATATATTAAATCATTAACCTATCACTGATATTGTGGTTTACAGATTACTACATGAAATCTTGTTGTTTTGTGTGGCAGCTAAAAATGTTTGAATATTCTACACTGGCCAAATGTAATTATTTTTAATAATGTTTATATTTTTGAAAAAAATTTCCTTTAGATCCAAAGAAATTAATTTTATTAGTATATTTTATGATTCGCGATAGCTTTATCATTGAATTTTTATGTCTGATTTTTCTCAATAATATGTGCACTGAATTAAGCTTTAAGTAGATTTTTTAAATAGATAATTATTTATTGGTGTATGGAACGTAATATTTTACATAGCAATTTAACGATTTGTCGAAAAAATGAATCATAACACAGAAATTATTTTTGCTATGTATTGTAAATTGGAGTTAAATTGGAGGCGTATAGATAAAAATTACTCTAAATTCCTTTTAAGTAATATAATATTTCACACGTTATTTATATTTAGAAATTCAAAAAGAGGTTCCATCGAATATTATTTCAGTCACCTTAAAATGTAAAATAAGAAAAGTTTACAACCAAACACGCAATTTACATAACATTGTCTATAAATTTTACTTTATATTTTTATGGTCCAAAATTTAGTTTAGAAAAGTTATAAAATAAGAGAATGAAAGTTTATTTTAAGTTTCAAATGGCAAAAATATATTTTTTTCATTTTTATCACGCTTTTATTCGCATGGAAATAATTAAATAAATGATATATTTAATAATTACTCATATGAATTTAATGTTCAGCAAATTAAATTAGAAGTATGAGAAACCCTAATTGAATTTAAAATAATTATCCCCTCAAATAAGTTCAAAGGGCAGCGCGGAAGAGTAAATACCAATCAAACCCAAGAAGGAAATAAAAATTCGAACGAAGTACTTGAAAGAAAACAGGAAGGAATTGTCGAATGCAGAAAATGATTTAATTATTTACTTACAAGTATAAAAAAGGAAATTCCAGGAAATAATAAAATAAAGTATCGCGTCCTCATTCTCCAGCGTTTTACAGAGGGAAAGAAAAAATAGAATAGTTCTCCTAAAACCTTCATCCGTTGAAAGGTAATTTAATTTCGCTCGTTATTTCAATTACTCTTCACAGATATGGAGAATACTGCTGAGAAAAACTCGCCAAAGCTGCAAAAGTAGGCCTGCCAAACACTTTGCGAAATCTGCTATCCCTTTACAAAAATAAAACTTTTAATTCCTTTTTCATTAAAACATCTTACAAAGTTTTAAACATTTTTTCTTTCTGATTACCGACTATTAAGGAAATTTTTGAACACGAAATGCACTGAAGAGGTTTTTCTATTAAAATCATTTTGTCTTTATAGTAAATCAAAAATCAATTTTTAAAAGTAGTATGAATTTGATATACATATGAAAGATTCTTTGCGGGATCTTAGTACTATCTCTAAAATTATACAGCTGAGTAAGACTATGAATATGAGCTATCCTTTTATTAAACCAAGTTTTTTTTTTATGATTATAATAAAGACTGTGTGAGTGTGTGTGTGTGTAAATTAAATATTTAACTTTTCTAACGTAACCTTATTTATTACGCCAATCAAATTAAAAATAAATAATTTTTCATATCTTCTTAACAAATATTTTTAAAATGAAATTGATAAAAAAATAAAATCGACCTAAATTTAAAATTAATGTTTAATGCCAAGCTTTTCCCAAAGAGCTCTTAACCAAATTAAAAAACAATTTCAGTAATCATAAAAATAAATATAATTGATGTGATTTCAAATAAAAATTATATGCAATTAACATTTGCCTTTCTTAAGCTAAAAAATAACTTTTTGCCTTTTTTCCCCAAGATATATCTTTATTCGAATCATGCATACTTATATGATTATATTTTTAATTATTTTTAAGCTTACTGAAATAAACTTGTAATATGTTTGCGACTTCAGTGATAACGTTTGAAATTAAACAAATAAAAACGACAATTACATAACTATACTGATATCGCCTTTCATTTTAAATGATAAAATGCACGAAAACTTAGTTATTTTCTGCTTACTAATAGGGGGAAATGGTTAAGATGTAAATACGAGGTAATAAAAATTTCTCAAGTTTTAAGGAATTACATCTCTAAAGCAATTCATAAATATATTTACTTATTTATTGTTTTAAGAGTAAAAAATTTTTTTACATATTTTATTTTCTTTCGTTAAATTTTCATTTTCTGGTTTGCTTGAGGCTTAGCTTTATTTTAATTTGTTCATAATGAGGAGATTTTGTTCAAAAAGCGAGGTTCAATATTATGATATTTAAAGGTTATGAAAAATTAGCTGGAATTATTTGTAAGAGAAATAAATACAAAAAAATACTTTGACTTAATCAGAAAATTATAGTGTCTCTCACAAATAATCATAAAAGGAAATTCGAAATAACTTTTTAAGCGATTTTTCTTAGTATTAATTTTAACTTATTATTTACACACACTCATTAATTTCATAAAAAAGAATTTGATGTACACTAATTATTTATAATAATTCATGTTATAGTTTGTCATAAGTGATTAGGAAATTTTTAGCATAAGTTTAAAATTTCCTAAAAATATTCGAATTCTGGTAACAAATTGCTTTTTTTATTGAAATTAGTAAACATTTTTTGCACTTGATATATATAAATATGGATATAATTTTAAAGTTAACAAATTAATACATCTGAACTCTTAATACTTCTTTAAAAATTTATCGAAATATTATATTTAATGAAGCGAATCCCATCTACAATATTCGCCAAAATTATAAAAAATCACTATCAAATAAAACATTTAATTAATCACCTTAAAGACAGTGATAATCTTGCCAATTTTATTTTAAAATATGTAGGAAGTAGGGAATCGCTTGTAAGATTGGGGCAATTGTTTTCTCAACTACAGAAGGTCCATGAAGTTCTTAAAATCACCTCGAAATTACCAAATTTCAATTTAAATCTCTTTAACAATTCCTTAATTTTGAACTTAAATTGTTTCTAAGCTACTTAAATTTTTTTAAAATTCAACTCGTAATTTTTCAAATTGCCATTAACAACTATATCTTTATACCAATATTTTAAATAGATTAATATTTTCAATGTATATGTTTACTTCCTTTCATTAGGATTTGAATCTAACGCCTTGGTACACTGTTTATTGTAGTTATTATTGTAGTATTCTTAGAGAGAATTGCTGAAAAGTCGCTCGACAAATGTCTTTCGCGCATCTCAGAAAAGAGGGCTTCATTTGAAAATTAAGACTATAATAAAATAAGGATGCAGTATTTGCCTGAAAGAAAACAACGCAACGCGCATTGAGTGGATTACCTTTAAAACCATCGGGAGGAAATGAAATAGTTGATGTTGGCATTTAATTTAACTGGATGATTGGGATTAGATAGGTATGAAATATTTCTGAATTTAATAATGTTTTTATGCATGAGGAAAAATTCAATTTGATTTGAAATTATTCGAGATGTGTACTTGAGATGGTGTTGCTCCAATATTTTACCTTGAGCCACATCTCTGTATTCATTTTTTAAATATTAAATTGCTTAGCAGATCTGGAACATGTATGTATTTCGTTGAGGCTTGGTCTAGATACATTCCGTGTTTGCGTGTTGTCATTACAAAAAAAAAAAAAAAAAAAAAAAAAAAAACTAGCCAATAAAAATGAGCTTAATTTTCAAAAATTAAATACCAAATGACCCACAGCGAAATAAAATAAATGAGGTGGATTTTTAAAAAGCGTTCAAAGGAAGTTAACACCTTGTTTTAGTTTTCATCTTTTACTGTGGAAATTTTGTATTCAAATCGCGGGTTTTCAATCTCAACATGTTCGTTTTGTTTAATGTGTTTATTGAATTTTGTTGTTGAATTTTGTTTTTGATTGGAATATCGCGAAAAAAATTAAACTAAGAAGTAAATCTTAGTTTCATTCCAATATGCAAAAGAAAATCTCTTGGAAGAAACATTTTTCTATTGAAAAATGACTGCAATCCTTCTGCAGTAAAAAGGAAAAAAAGGGAGAGAAATCATTTTTTACACTTGAACTCATCGATTAGCCTTAAATAACAGGGACAAAAACTCTAAAAGAAATTAGCATTTCTCACCAAAAATATCAGGCGCGTAAAAAGTCCGACTTAATGATCAAAACCTACTTAAAAAAAAAAAAAAAAAAAAATCGGAACCTTTAAAAAAAGTTGTCGTTTCCCTGTCATCAAGGTAGTAGATGATACCAAGGCGAAAAAATACAACGAAAAGGAGACCGATATAGATATAAAAAGAAATACATAGATATTCCCCCCCCCCTTTTTTTCACTACTTCTGCGTTGAAACTCAGTTATAGCCAAACAGCTAAAGAAATCAAGTGAAGAAGCCATTATCGATTTTCGATTTCCGTTCTCTAACAAACACCACTTTGCGCTGGAACATTGATTGGACGGTTAACGGACCCTGCTCACGGTTACGCGTACCTCGGAAAATATTCTACGTGGCTTTTCGCACAAAATAGAGCTTTTGCAGAGATCCAAAATTGACCAATTATGCAAGATGCCTACCTCGCTTGCAAGCCTGATTCCCTATCGATCCCCTAAATCGATAGTTAGGGAAAATTTGTTTTCCAAAACAATATCAATGAACACACAAAAAGGAGGGAAATGTTTTAGTAATAACATAATCAAGAATGAGGTGGTAAAAAACATTAATTTTTGCATACAATCAATGACACAAATTAGGCCAGTGATTTCATATTAAGTGACAAAATAAAACTATTTCGCGCAGAAAAAAAAATCTTTAATTTTCAATAAATTAAACATTGGATTATTGTGAGTTAAAAATGCATGCAGAAAGTTTTTCTTCTTATAAATGATTTTATTGTCGCCTTATTCATTTTCATAGTGTTGATCATATATACATGAAATGAATAATCGAAAGTTGTCAGCGAAAAACATCTTTAATTAATATTCTATTGTGTAAAATAAATTAAATTTGAAATGTCCTTTCTAATCTTATTTCAGCCAACTATAAATAAACATTTCAGTGATATGCTTAGAAAATCAATTTTTTGCTCAAAAGTAATATTATTTCCACTAAAAATAAATGTTTTATCAAAACCTAAATTCAGATTTTTCATCTGTTTTTACAACAAAGTAGAGACACCAGTGGAAATGGAGAAACAAACAGTAAATACTTTTGTAACATTGAGATATACCATTCCAAAGTCAATACTTTCTAAAATTTTTAATGTTACTGGGATAATTACAAACTTTATGAGTGAAAATGTACATCAGACCACATTTTCACAAAATTGAAGCTCTTCATAGTTGTTTTATTCCTGGAGAATATCAAAATGTGATTTTAACATCAATTTAAATCAGAATCAATAACATAATATTTAAAGAATAAATGAAGAAATTTTTGCTGGAGTTGCTGTAAAAGGAAAATATGGTTCTATTTTACAGAGGCAGTAGTATTGCAAGCTCTGCGTCGAAGAAATTACTGTAGATTTTTTTAGTCTACCATTTAAATCAAATTAGCTGATAATCCAAATTTAACATATTTTATGGCTTTTGATGACATTTGTAATTAATATTGCTGAAAACACATAGTAAGACAGGAAAGAAATCAGATTCGGAAATATTTCTTTCATTATTTAATTATATATATATATATTATATATATAGTATATATATATATGTGTGTGTGTGTGTGTGTGTAGTAAAATATACACATGTGGATATGAAATACGACTTTTTCATTCATTAATTCAAAAAATTGCTAGTTCCAGAGAAAGAAATCAGTATTTTTTACAAATTCCTCCTTTTTATTATTAGTATGGAAAATTTTGATGATTAAATACATTTGTCAAGCCATGAATTGTATTGGGGCCTTGTCTTATATGTGTATAGTAAGAGCATGTGCACACACACACACACACACACACACACACACACACACACACACACACACACACACACACACACACACACACACAGTGTACACACAATGTGGAGCTTCTCTGTACATACCCAATTTCCTATATATATCCAAAAAGGTATGAGATACAACAATTCATTCTTTTGAAATTTTAATATTTAGTATTTAAGCCACTTCCGTAAAATTTACCACAGTTCCTCGCCAAGTTCACGTGAAAAAATCAGATGTTACGATAAGACTTAATAAAAAATTATTTTCATTTTCGGGCATTTGGTGAAATTTTAGAGATAAAGTTATCTAAACTGCATTGAAATATTCTAGAGAAAAAAGAAAAAGATTTTTGTAACTAAATAAAAAAGAAACAAATTTAAGAGTATTCATTACATGTGTTAGTTAATTAAGAAAAAGTTTGTTGAGGAGCGTATTCTTTGTATTGAAGGACCAGTTTTAGTTAAATTAAAATAAAATGTACTTTTCTTTATCTGTATACCAAAGGAACAATTCTTATCTTCCCAAAATCGATAAATGCATTGCAATGCATCTTTTTGTTTCAGCGCAACAAAAAGTGTTTCTAGGCATTGTCAAGGAAAATCTTTCCAAAGAACTTGATCGAATTCGTTTGGAATGTGCCGCAAAAAGATTAATGAGGCGATGTTGGCTTTTGTGTAAAAGTACAAGTGTCTATTTTAAAGTCTATTCATATTAAATGAAACGGTAAAGAGATTTTCTTGTAAATAACTCAATAATTTAAAATAAACATAGGAATAAATAAATAACTGGAAACAAAGAACATTTTGCAAGTTTTGCTTTTTGTCAACTTTTTTTGACAACTTTAACAATATATTATTTTGTTAGTTTATAAGATAAGCAGATCATAATTTGATTAAAATGGTATTTAAAATGGTATGTGTAATATTCTTAGAGTACGTAGTCGGATTAAAGAACAATCGGTTAAATGATGTCAGATAATGGATATATATATGGTTAGATATGGTTTATTAATGATTCATAAGAACCGTAAATTATTTTGAACGTAATATTTACCATATTTAAGTTATTAATTTTATGTATATTAATTGAAGTATAAATTCATTTGTATAGTATAAGGGTTATATAGTACATAAAAGTTCATTCGTCTGATAAAATGAGTTAACATCAAAAAGGGAATGTAAAGATATTTTTTTATTATAAATGAATCATTTCGTGTAAAAAAGGAAAAAAATGATTAGATTTCTAATTATAATAATTACACACCTTTAGAAAAAAAATGATGAACTGGGTTATTTTTGGCAATTTACAAGATCTCCCTCCAAAAGTGTGATATCTGTGTCAGCAGTGGGCATTGGTCAATTTTTCGCAAACTATACAGTGTTAGACTATGCGTTCGGATGCCACGAATTTATAATTTTTTATCCTCAAAAATCACAATTAATTTAGTATCACCAAATTTGTTAGTTTATTTTTGATTTGTACAATATTAACTTCATGATTAAGTCGAGTTTTACTAAAATCCGATGGCAACCGTGTAAGAGTGAGTAGAACAAAGGGAATGTGCCATCTGCCTTAGAAAATTGCTGTATATGTATGGTGGAAGTATTATCATGATTTGAGAAGAGATTTCTTTGGGATATTACACCGTATCTCGTAAAACTACAGACCTTCCTCTAGACATCTAGAGATCTTCTTAGACAACTTTTTGGTATTACGGTGAAGTTTTATATTCAATTATGATATTGAATGCTGCTGATGTTCTTTAGGCTATAGCTTTGATTGACAACACTGCAATATTCTGTCAAAATAACACCGTCAATGATTGCCGACTGAAAGAGAGAATTACCCGTTGAAGTGGCCACTACATTCCCCTCAACTAAGTATATTTTTCTACAGGGGAGATGGCAAGAACTGATTTAATTACTGGAAACGGAATTTGATTGTAATGTAGGAATGAGTAATTTGTAGAGCGTCAAATTTACGCTAATAAATAAAAATAAAAATATAATAATGTAGAATAAACTTTCTCAAGTTTTCTAATAATATTAAACTTTTTGTTTGTTTTAAATTTAAATTTACTTTTGCTAATGAGTCCAGCAAAACACCAATTTTAACTTTAAAAATTTGATTGCTTTTAAATTTGCAGCTCTTTGTCTTATTTCATTTGATACTTTGATGCTGTTTTTTGTAACCATCAAAACAGATACTTCCATATTTTACTAATTTCTATATAACTTTAGAAATTAATGTGCTTCAGTTATAGAACCCAGCGACAGCATTCATATGTAACATTGAAAGTTTTCTGTTAGTACAAGCTGATAGCGAAAGGCAATTGTTAAAAATTTCAGAGAACTTTTAATAGTTTTCAAAAGAAGACTTAGTTTTTAGTAAACATATTATTTAGGTTTTTAATACACTAGGATTTTTAAGAATTTTTTTCATATTCTAAAATTTGTTTGCATAATTGTAATAATGAGAATACATTGCACCATGAATTGTATACAGAATGAATACAAATAATATGTTAAGAGATAAGCTTTTCTATTTACAGATTTTGAAGAAAAAAAATTTAGAAAACGAGTCGCAGAGTTCATTTCATCAAAACTAAATACTAAATAAAGGTAAAACAATAAATTAAGAATTATTGCAGATCATTCAGATATTCTACATTTTGTCGGAGTAGGTAAAATAACGCATATATATATATATATATATATATATATATATATATATATATATATATATATATATATATATATATATATGTATATATATATATATATATATATATATATATATATATATATATAAACGCAATGATGAACAATTTCCCTGCGAAAAAAAAAATTAGCACAAACAATTCGCTATTTTAAAATATTAAGTTGCTTGGTTACAAACATTAGCAAATAAATTTCGTTGGAATAATTTACGTAACAAAGTTGTTTCAAGATGCAAAACTATAACATTTACTTTACTTACTACTCAAAACTTTAACATTTACTTTATTTAATGACTGATTTTAAAAATTTTGATTTCGAAAATAATATACATCATGTAATAGATAATATTAATAAAGTATCTGAAGCCTTTTTAGTCACGAGACGAGAAATTTGGCATGAATTATTTTGTTTGTATATCACTACTGTCAAAATGCTGGTTAAAAGATATCATTAATAAATCATAATCAGAAAGGTTAAGAAAATGAAAGTGAATGAACAAAATGAAAAATGCAAGTGCATTTTTCAGTATCGATTACAGATTATATGATAATCGTGTCATGAAAAGCTCTCTCTTCGAGTATTTGTAGAGTAGAAAATTTGAAAAAAGGATTACGGAGTTCATGGCTGTCATATCGGAAAACTTTAACTCATAAGATTTTTGTCCATAAAAAAATTAGAAAAAAATTTACGGATCAAAAAAATTGATGGATCATTTAAAGTTGACATAGTACATTAGTAAATTTAAATAAAATTTAAAAAGATAGATAAATGATACATAAATGAAAGACTTTCACGTCACACAAAAATTCCCAAATCGAATACTTATAAAGGAGAACAAAATTAAAATGCAACCTATAAATTAATGTTGGTTGTCATGCTGCTAAAAATTCCCCTATCAAAAATTTGTAATTGGAAAAATTGCAATGACTACCTTTTATTGCTTTTAGTTTTGTGTGTAGTTATTTTTAAAATTAAGATTTTATAAGAACCAATCATTCAGTCAGACAAATATGTGAAACTTCGCGTGTTTTTTAATATTTGAATTATATAGAAGTGTTAAATATAAAAAATTATATTTCCTGTACATTTATATTGTAAGGAAATTTTCATTTTTATTCTGCCTTTTTAGGCCATATTTGTTGCACGAGACTCAAAACGACGTGCAAAATAAGAAATACATCTTCGTTTTTTTTTTGGCGGATTGACTGAAAATTAGAATTTGAATATCGACAAAATCCCTTTCTTAAAAGGAGCAAAGGTGTTCGAGCAAAATATATCTTTCCTCAACCATCGTGGTAACTGAATGTTCGTGAATAAAAGGCGCATTTTCTACTAAAACATCGCTTTGTTAACAGATGCCGCAGTCCATACATCATCTCCGTGACGTCTATTCATGGAATTATAAATGTAAAGCACAATCTCCCTCGATTTTTTTAGGAGGAATAATAAACGTCACGTTAAGATGTATAAGAGGTCGAATATGGCAAATAAAAATCGATTCTTTCCGCCCCCTCCTTCTTTTGGAGGATTTTTCTCCTGAGTTTCAAGCAAGCAAAAAAATATATTTCGACCTAAGCGATTTTTTATACAAATCAATCTACACTTAAGGAGAAAATCAAAATATCTTCTGCTGGTAAGTAGATAATGAGAAGTCTATTATACTGAATATCAAGAATTAAAGTGTCAGAATTTTCGCAATATATTGTTAAAAGAGTCATATTTTGCATAATTGTAGTGTCATAGAGCTACGCTAAAAGTTACTAAGATTATTCGATACATTTAGTATACTACAATCAAATTTGAAGAAACAGTGAAGGACATTAACTCAAAAAATGCAAATATTTTTAATACCTGTACATAATAGCAACACAGGTAGAGACTGTTTTAGACATTCGAGATAAACTGATATTTGGAAGAAGTTCTGGGCTAAAATGATCACAAGAAGAAACCAGGGAAAGCCTTCCGGCATCCGGAGACAGATGAACAAAGCGGAATCACACATAACGATGTACAACAACGGCACAATTCACGAAACTGGATGTTTCAGTCATTAAAATATTATTTTATTACAAAATAAGAGAAAGTTCTAATTTATTATTTTTTAACAACACAATTGCCTAGAGCACACTGTACTTAAATAATAGAACTACATTCTGGAGTATAGAAGGTCTTAGGTTTAATACTAACATTGATGAATGCCAGGTTTAATACTCACATGGAAAATGGATGATGCAATCCAACTTTCGTTCATACGTCAGAAACACTGTTAGAGAATTTTCTGGGTGTTCCCTCTTATGACAACTGTATACATAAAAAACTATATTTTTTGAGAAAGTATGTCAATTTCCTTATTTGGACGACGGTAAATCAGTATTTTAATTCAACTATTTCTCCATTTGAAATACTTAATGTTTTGATATTATATGAAATAAAAACGCTATAGTTGGTGAAGAAATTTCATAAAGAACAATTTAAAAAATTTGTGTTTCGTTTAAAAGTATGCTCTTTGAAAAGTGAAGTACATTAACTTACTATTGAAAAAAGTGATTAAAAATTTATTTTGAAATTCGAAGAAATTGTTTAATTAAATATTCTTAGAATGTTCGGAAGAATTTAGAGATATAGACTGAAAATATGTTAATCCATAGGATTTATTACAGAACAAAAATAGTAAAATTTAAAATCTATTTTGAAGCATGTAGTTGCTTATATCTTTGGATACATTTGCATTTAAATATATTTTGAAGTTTTTAATCTATTTTGTATATGTATATGCATGAATCAAACGTAAAATGAAATCAATATATTAAATTTTAAATTGCTTAAACGTTATCTTTTTAGTAAATTTAACAAAATGTTACTTGAAATTATGGAATCTATTAAAAAAATAAGAGATAGTTTTGCGAATTTGTTGTTACTACATTTTTATTTAATGTATTTTATAAGAAAAAAATAAAAAAAGATTTCAACGTTTTAAAAATCTAGAAAGTAGAAAGTCATTATAAAATTCAGGAAATTGGGTGACTATCAATAAAAAGATCATCTACAACAATGGATTAACATTATGGTGGTTAATAAGTTTTACAGAGAGAGAAAGTACCTTTTCGGATAGTCCCTGACTAATATTTTACAATGCCAAACATAAATGCATATTAAATAAAAAAAATCTAGACTAATTTTTTTTCTATATTATGAAAGCAACCATCTTTGTGATTTTAAGACAGAAACGGTATTGATATCTTCCATAAATTAGAGTTATTTGGAGAACTGGATGATGAGCTACAATGGATCATCAAGACCTTCGAATAACTCTAGATTTTGGTACATTATTAAGGATTTTATTATGGTGCAGCAGTCAAGATTCTTTCTTTACGCAGAAAATTACTTTTTAGAATCTTATTTCGCAGAAAATTACTTCATAATTGACAGAAGTATTGACGAAGTATTGTATAAGACAGAAGTATTGTTTTCATGTAATCACACACAACAACAATGGCTCTGCCAGTAGATTAATGATGACTTCCAATGTTTCCTTTCTCATAAACTTGATTATGGCACGCTACTCATAAGAACTTTTGGAAATATGTTGAGAACGTTTTTTAAAATAACCAAGTAGCAATTTCAAATGTTTATTAAAAACCATGTATTTTTTTGACATTAATGTCAAAGCATAAGGTCATTAATTTATTACAATGAAGTTTTGTACTCAATGGAATATTTTACATCTTCAATTTCAGTGTAAGATAATAAAGTACTTCATACTTTAAATGGAAGGATGTTTATATGAAGGGAACTTAATATAGATTCGTATTAAAAGATTCTGGAATCTCATGTTTCATTCAATATAAAAGAATCAATTGTTCTCTAAAGACTTCTTAAGAGTTTTATTTAGTATCGTCACACAAGATCTCCTAATTCAATTGAATAAATGGTCATTCTCCACCTATGTGGTGGAGAACGAAAATAAAGCGGCCAACTCAGATATCAACCTCATCACTGGATCGGTTGGCGGTACATTGCCAAGTCGTTCAGCCAAAATGAATAACTGGAAATATATTGCAAAAATTTAAAAAAAAAAATCTATTATTTCAATCATACATACGCCATTTATTTAAACACGCGTTTTCAACTAATTCCTTAGATAATACCGATTATTATTTATTGTTCGTGATTATAAAGTAAATTGTTAAAAATATTTAATATATTTCTCAATATAAAAATATACCTCATTTGAATCAAAGTGCTCGTTTCCACCTTATGAAAAACATCCTAATTTCCTGCATTGAAAGATGAGCTTCGGATGTCAATGGAGAGTAGATATAGAGGTGTTTTATCACTTTTGCATCATGATAACAGTTGATGACTGCATTGGAGCGCATTGATTTCCAAGAAGGAAGTTAGTTATATCGATTTGTTAAATGCCTGGTTAATTAGTGTCTGCATGGTGAGTGGACTGGAAATCGCGTTGATCGGTGGTCAATTCCAAAAGTTGTCGGAGGATCTCTTCATCCCTGCACACATTATGGGATCGATGGCAACATCTGCCACCGAGTGCCAGATCAATAAACCGAATTTGTAAATGATGATGTGGTTGCAGGAAGATTCAAAGGAAGAAATTCAAAGTAGATCTTACAAAACGCATTAAAGTCCGGGTATGTCAACGGCAATACTTGAAAAAGGCAGTTCCCGATTGCTGACGTTATATATTAAAGAACAGTATGATGACGTCAAATTTCATACAACTTACAAAACGCATATTTTCGAAGAAAAATAGAGACAATGAGTTCTACGGTTCCCCGTTTTTATAATACTTTTCCCTTATATTTGTGTCAATAGCATCCATGACAGCAAAACATTTTTCGTTGTAAAGCACTTCATGTTCGATTATATAATAAACAAATGACAACCATGAGCTGTTCTCAGGTTCAATGCTGCAAATTTAGAAGAACAAAAACAGCAAACATTTAAAAAATGGTTCTTTGTTTAGAACAATATAGTTTTTTTTCCATAATTGTACCATTATAAATGCAATTGATAAAAAGGCTGTATTATAAAGAATTCAATTTATTTATGAATTATGAGTAAATGTAATTATACTATAGTCAAAACAGCAACAGATAGTAACTTAACACTTGGAAATCCAATTTAAAAGAATTTCTGATTATTTGAACTGAAAACTCAAAAGGGCGTAGACTGCAATTATCCAAAAGTTAGTCAATAATTTCTGGTTTAATTTTTTAAGATTTAGGGCTACAGAAAAGAAGAAATTTGTCGAGAAGTTCAAAGAAGCTGCAATGAAAAATCAAGTGATCGAAGTTTTTCCCCGATCCTTTTGGATGTTTGACTGCGCCAGAAACTTTGGATAGCCGAAAGCGCAGATTCAAAAAATTCGAATTTCCAATTGGAAGTTTTTTTTTTATATTTCTTTGAATAGAAGTTGTGTTCCTATAAAAAGGAAAAAAACATTTTCGTAAAGGATATAATAAGTTTGCGTAGGAAAAGATTTCAAGTTTAATAATTACGTTTTCCAGATCTGGATGTTGCCTTCGCTTAGAAAACGAGCAAGAGTTTCTAGATTGAATTGAAAGTTTTTATAAAAGAAACTATTTTTAGTGTAACAAAACTGTGGTTCAGATTTTTAAAAAAAGAAAGTAAATATATTATTTTAATTTGAAAAATATATATTGTGAAAGATATCATTTTTGTTTCTATAAATTTTTTCCTATCCATAATGAACATATAACAAAGTAAAAAAAAAACCATATTAATTAATAAAGGTTTAGATGAAATAAATAATGGGGATAAAAAATTCTGTAAAGATATTTATAAATCCTTATACTAGTAAAATTAATAAAAGCCTCTCATTTTTTGATACTAGAGAAAGAATCCCATAAGAGATTCTTATACCTTATGAAAGAAAGAAAAAATCCCAAAAGCGATTTTAAATAAATTTAAGATGCTCAAATTGCATTATTTTATTTATAAATTATTAACTAAGTTATTAATGTTAAAATTTGATTACAATTCCAATCTTTGAAAAAATAAATACATTTTGAAATTTTTATATACATGTTTCATATATTTTATCATTACTATAATCATGTAACAACATTTGTGAACATATTTTGATCATCTTTTTTCTTCAGGTATTGAAATTTTAGGAGCAATAAATAAGTGAATATAAAATCAACAATATAGAGATCTGAATTTTTACAATTAATGATAACATAACATCAACTCACTTGTGTGTGTGTATAAAATACAATGTATTTACCGCTTTTGTGAGAAATTAAAAGTCCGGTATCTTCAAATGATCAAATTTTCACTTATCTGTATTTTATTGTATTCAGTTAGACATTTATAAATTAAAAATAGAGTTTTTAAAATCCTATTTTATATTTCTTTACTATGGATTATGGTACTTTTCACAAGAGAAGCTGAACATGATTGCTTCTCGGTTAGTGTCCGGTCATCGGAATTTCAATTTATGGGTTCGATTTCCACCTCAAGTGCGGATAATTGTAATGGTTCGAAATGCACGTCAGATTGTACGCCCCGTTTGAGAATCATCCTATTTATATAAAAAATAATCATAGAAAGCAGATAAAATTAAGCTGAAATAGAAATTCCTAGAATTGACCGTAGCCACTTTTGAACACCTGTTTCTAGATGCATACGTTACAAAGCGGGTATTGGTAGTTTTCTGCCATCAAGTACCAACAACCATCAAAGCCATCTAGCAAAAATAAAAAATAAAAAAGACACTATTTTTTCAGTGCTGTTAGATTTCAACCCTATTTAACAGCTATATGCGGTAATACAACTCATTTTTAACCACAGGCTTAGCACAATGTAATAAATTCTTCATTGTGAAAGGTTCCACGTTCGATTTCAGTCTTGCTCAACCGGGATTAAATATTGTTTTTCTAATTTTTGCCAAGATTTTGTCAGGGTCAATGCTCTAAAATATTACAAAAAATTTAAGCCGCTATTTCTGAAAATTTCTCATACAGGTAGTACTTTGTAGACTTTAAAAAACTTCAGTATTTATTTCACATGTTAATTTATCTTATTACGTTAACGAAATCATGTTTATCAAATATGGGAATAGGAATACATGAATGATGAAAATACGAATTATAGGTAAATTTATTGGCAGTAAAATAACTGTTTTTAATAAATTATTAAAAATTTTGTTAAAAAAGTTATAAGAAATCTTAATTTACTTTATTGTCTTTAATTATTATTCATCATGTTAATACTGGAAATGTAAATGCAATTGTTATCTACGGCATTTATGTTTCACAACAAAATATTTTGTAAAGCATTCAAATAAAATGTTAAGAAATAATCTTTATTTTGAGGAAAATATTTACCAGAATTAATAAATAAAAAATATAAGATGAAAAATGTAAACATATTCTGGGATTTTAAGCAACGAATGCCAGAGAATAAGGAAGATAAAACATTTTATTTGTTTGATAAAAAAAAGGTACACATTATTAAAATATAAAAAAACAATTTATATTTTTTATCTATCTATCTATATATATATATACGTATCTATCTATCTATATCTATCTATCTATATATATATATGTGTGTGTGTGTGTGTGTGTGTGTGTGTGTGTGTGTGTGCGTGTGTGTGTGTGTGTGTGTGCGTGTGTGTGCGTGTGTGTGCATTAACAAATGGAAAAACCCTATTTTGTGAAATAAATCTCTTTAAAATAAATTTACGTTTGTTAAAAAATATAAACGTGAACATAAAAGCCTATCAAAATTTTAACAATAAAGTTTTTTATGCATGCGAAAATAACTCTAGCCACTTGGATAACAAATCAATTAATTCTTCATCATTTTCAGTTCAAAGAGAAAATGGAAATAATTTAAAAACAAGGCACTGGAAAAATGATTTCGTAATGCCGATGAAAGTTGAAGGATAAAAGAAAAGCATCGATAGAGAAACGTTAAAAAAATGACTGGGAGATATTTAATCACTTTCATTTAAAGAAATATCACATTACACTTTTACTTAACTTTAAAAAGTTTTCTTTTTATATAAAAACACTTTAAGTTCTTTTTTTTTCGTATGTGAAGTGCTTTGTCTCTTTCTATTCATGAGAAAATTAAAAAAGCTTTAGGTAAAAAAAGTACGAACTGAAGATATGATTACAAAAGTGTAAAATATAGTTTGTTAGATTTTTTTAATTATGTAGTTAACAAAGATACAATTAATGCTTAGATATAAAATAATATATAATTTGTTATTGCTAAAAAATTATGAATTATATATATATATATATATATATATATATATATATATATATATATATATATATATATATATATATATATATATATATATATATATATATATAAATTACATTTCAAAGCATAAAATGAAAGATTGCCAATTAATAACAATGCTTTATGTTTATACTTTTTTCATCAAAATTAAAACAAAATTCATACGTTGATCGATTAAAATTTGCAAGTAAGTTTATGAATAATTAAAAAGAAAGCATGCAAACAGTATGAAATGATTTTTATGCACATAAATTTGAAGACTACTTATTTCACTTTGAATCAGACACCGCGTAGTTTATAGATGAGCAGAGTAAAGGTGTTGAAATTGATTCTAGTATCTACAATGCATGACAAACAATTAAAGGAAATGAAATAAGTATAGTAGGTTATTTATAATAATCTTTAATTTATTTATATTGTCCTGACAGACATTTCATGCACACGACAAACCTTTCTTCCACAATCTACAGTTTAAAATTGATTTCGTTGCGTCATAAGTAGTCCTCACAAATGAGGAGGTCATACCTACGAATTGTTGAGTGGAAAGTCAGATACCATTTTAGCCTTTTACCACTCTCATCCTCTATGGAATGTACACAATTACATTCAATCCAGTCTTCGTAAATTACTTAATATTTTCGATTGATATACCAAAATAAATCACAATTAAATTATTTATTTAGTTACACTTTTATTTAACCAATGTTTTCATTATATTGAATTTAAGGCAATAACGTAATTAAGTTTTATATCATTTGTTGAATTTAAATTAAAAAATTAACCCTAACTTTTTACATAGCGAAAGAGAGTCTTAAGAAATAAATTATAAATATGGATATTTGATTCTAAAATATTAATCATGAAGGCTTTATGATTCTACATCATTCTAGAAACTCATACTTCAACCCGTACTAAAAGAAAAATAACCTCAACCATTAAAATTTATGTTGAACACTCACTAGAGCCTTCCCATAAATGAACGGGAATAAGGTTGTGTACATGCAAATTAAATTCGAAATTTTATACGAAACTTTTAAAAAAATGATAATAGATTTGAAAAAATGCTGACTGAATAATTAATTTTTCTAATTTAATAAAAAAATGAATAAATAAATAAGGTTTATAAGACTTGGATTTATTTTTAGACTTATTTTTATTTTTAGACTTAAAACACATTGGACTTAAAACACATTGGAGCTTTTAGATGACGTTTTGTGTTTTAAACTCAGCAGCTGATATCTTTTGTTCGGTCCTTGACAGAGAATTTAAATCTCCGCATGGACCACCAAGTCAAAGAATTCAAGAGCAATTAAAAGTAGATAAATAATTCGTTTTTATATATATCTTAATTATTTTTATACCGAAAAATATAATAAAAACTTCTATTTACAAAACATAAATTAAGCACCACTAAATGAAAACAGAATTCTTTGTTAACAGTGGACAAAGCAAGAAGCATTTGGAGTCTACCCTAATTTAATTAGAATGCATGGCGTTATTTGAACTTAACAGCAATTCTTAAGAAGCTAAAATCAATTTTAAATGAACAACAAAGCATTTATTTCACTCCATCCAAACCGAATACAAAATTAAAGGAAAAAATCCTTTCCTCATTCAAAACCTGAAGCCAATTAAAGCTTGGTGCGCTGCCAGTTTTTACACAATAGGACTTCGCTCAGAAAACGACAGAGTGTAAATCAAGACAATTTACTTTCTAAGTGCTAGATTATGTTTGCATTTATTTAAGAAGACACATTGAATGGAGCACTTACAGATGATCTTCAGAAGGTACTGCATTGTTGAAAACGACGCAGATTGCACTAATAATGCGAATCATACTGATGAATCATTTGTTTCTAAAATTTTAGGGTATGATATAAATTATGATTGTTAGGATAGAGTAAAATCGAAATGAGAAAAATATTTTAACTTTCATAGTGAGTTCCTGATACCATGGATTTCATCTCCTTGGCTTTCCACGGTCGTGTTTTTGCATAAGGACTTACAACATAAGTCTACAATTTAAAACTGATACCCAATCATCACAAGAAACGCGTGACTAATGTGGGAATCGAATTCATGGCTCACTATTCAGATTCCAGTTACGGTCTGATATTAAGTAAATATATATTCACGAGTGAAGTTTCAGACCAAAATCCAGTTTTATTCACCACATTTTTGAAGATAATTGATTGAATCTTCACCCTCATAAATAACCAAATGGAAGCAAAAAATTACTACCGATTCGCGTTCTGCCAGGGTTGGAGCGCAGAATGGTTTTGGAATTTTCTTCCATGCTATAAGCGAACATCTATGGTTCCATTTTTATTAGAAATAATCATGTACGCAAAACCAGCTAATGTGTTATGTAAATAAAGCTATATATTTTTAAAAAAGATCATCTACATAAGAAATCATTAACTATACATCGCTAACTGCTTAGACAAATAAAGAGCTTTGTCACGGCAAAAGAAAACAGTTGGCCAAATGGCCACATGAACGGGCAATGCTCCGCCCTCCATTTCAACATTCGTTGTTTCAATTACCACTTAGGATGGGGGTGTTTTTGATACAGCGTAGAAAGCAATCGAAGGCTGTTATATGGCAATTTAATATGCGTCGAGTAAATTGCCTTCTGCGAGGACTTTTCAGTGATAGTGAGCCCTATTCAGGTGTCGCAAGGGAGAAAACCCGGAAAACTCCAACCATCCATCCCAATGGATATGGATACAGTAGGCAAAAGTGGAGCATACATCTCATACTGCTCAACAGTGTCTGAAATCGAGCCCGGTACATTATAAGCCAAAGGAGATTGTTTTATCACTGGGGCACGGGGAATCTATAACGCAACTTGTGATAATTACGTAAACATTTTGTAATTGATTTATTTCAATAATTTGTTATTTTCCTGATTATTTCTCAGTAACGGTAAAATATTAAGTTCTGTTGATTATGCTTGATAAACTCACAAATGATCAGAGTATAGCTATTTTATTGGAAAGTTAAATTATTATTAATTAATTCATTATGAGTATTAATTCACTTATGACTAGTCTTTACTTACAGAAAAAATACGATAATATTATCAGCAAGTATGATTCTGCACGAGAGAAGAAAAATCCAATATAATAGAATTCTCATTCAACAATCGACCACAGTAATAATCTTTACGAAAAATTCAAGTTTGAAAACTTCATTTTTGTACATTTTTATCCAACTGTACATGCGGAAGATGATTCGGATGTGGAAATTCCCTAATTTTTCAGGCGTGCGGTTTTGTTATGCGAACAACACTCCTATCATTGTAACCACAAGAATCCATAATTATAGCAGCAAACGATGGGGAAAATAGTTTAAAACTTGGGATCTCGATTATTCACTACCAACTAAAAATAAAAGAAAATTTTTTTTCTTTACTGCACTTACATAAAAGAGCAAATTTTACAGGAATTAAAGAATAAGCAGCATAGAAAACACTTCATACGAAAAATGAGGGCTGGCGCAAAGAAACCCTTTTCGACTATAATTATCTGCTGCAGCGCAATTTTAAGTTCTGATGCTGTTGGCAATACAACCCCCAGCCAACTTCTCCTGCAACCATTTGGTCTCACTAACGAGGTGATGTAATGAGGAAGATAGGATCACTGGAAGGGAAGGGGGCGATGATCATCATCCTCTTTAGCATCTATGATGGGCAAATGGGGGGGGGGAGGCTTTCGATTCAGGGGGAAGGGGAAGTGAGAAGACGTAAAATGAAAAGTTAACTCCTGCAGAAGAGATTTAGAAAGAGAAAAGAGCAGCTTTGTTTCAGGATTTTTTTTCAGTGTTTATTACTTTTCCATTCAAATCGCAAAATGTTTGGAAAAAAGAATCTAATTACGAAAACTAGATTTGACAAAGCGTTTCAAAAACTCCAATTTAGTTTTGAGAAAAAGAGAATTATATGTTTTTGTCACATTTGGCTAACTTATTAGCTTGTGATAATGGAACATATTAATCTTATTTTATTCACTTTCAAGCAAAATTTTTATATGCTAATTTTGGAAAGGTTTGAAACTACTCTCAATAACAGGAACAATATTTATTTTCAATGTATATGTATAAAAGATGTTCGAAAATTATTTCAAGAATTAAATTTGCCCCTATATTCATAAGATAAAAGTTGGAAACTATGAAAAAAATATAAAAAAAATTTAAAAGCATATAGTTTACGTTTAGTAAAAATGGAACATTTTAATGTTCCATTTTTACTAACCTAAAACTATATGCTTTCAAATTTAGAAACACAACATATTTTTATTGAACATTTCCTGGCTGTATACGCTCTCGTTTGAGTGATAAGATTTGACCTGTTAGATTGTATATTATAGAATTGAATTCCTATTTATGGTTATTTGGAGTCAAAAGTCTACCAAAGTGACCTTACAAGCATGTGTATATTCAAAGAGTAAATACAACTCTGCATGAGCGAATTTGAGACACATTTATGTCCAATGGTCAAGGAACATTGCTACAAAACAGCACGCATGTGCTAGCACAGTTTTGGAGGCCATTTGGCCTGTATATTATTCCATGCATAACCAATATATATACTTTACGATACAATATGTAATTTTTACTTAATTCAAATCTCGCATTAACTTTGTGACAACCATCCCACAAACATATATACAGGGTGATTCTAAAATGTTTTTACAAATTAAGAGGAATGACAGTACCCATCCAGACGAGTAATAATTACATATAGTCTGAGAGGCAGAAAACTCTGCAGAATTTAGCGTATGCAAATTTCCACAGAGAAGAAGCAGCATTTTGCTCTTATTGGTTACTAGAAAAAGCCAATCAGGGTAAACTTTGTCCTTTAAAAACGCAATCACTTTTGGTCTCTGATAACAATGCCCTCCTTACAACCTCTCGTAAACACCAACCGAAATTTTCCGTGAACACCTGGAGAGGTATCATTAGGGATTACCTGGTAGACATTTACATCCTTCCAGACCATTTGACCGGTGCAACATACCGTATCTAGTTGGAACAAGTGCTTCCCAGCTCACTGCAGGCTGTTTCATTCTCCATCCTGAAACACATGTAGCTTATGAAGACCCAGCACATTTTTACAACACGGTCTGCAACTTTTTGAATGCCATATATACCGCACAATAGATTGGACGTAGGGGAATTGTGGCTTGTTCTCCTCCTTCACCGGACTTCAATCCATAGGATTTTTTCTTCTGAGGGCATGTGAAATCTTTAGTGTACGAGACGACTGTAGATCCAACTGAAGATCTTGTGGCTAGAATCGTTGTTTCCGTAAATAAAATTAATACGGCACCAGGATTCTTCGAGAGGGTGTGCCAGTCGTTCCTTCAACGGTGTCCACTGTGCAACGAGACACATGGGCGGCACTTTGAGAATTTGTGGCGAGGTTTTCACTAAGCAATAAATATAATTGTGAAACTTTTGATATTATTTAATTGCTTTGCCTACATTGTTGTAAGCACTGTCAGGTGGAAATTCCTCTTTTCTGCCTCTCAGAGTGGAATGTGGCCCTATGTAATGGGTGGATGATATCACGTTTCTTAATTTGTAAAAAAATAATTTAGGATCACTATATATATATATATATATGTATGCAAAAAGGCTAGAATACTAAATATATTCTTTAACGAAGCAATTAATTATTTTTTAGCAAGTAAAAGTATATTTTCACTAATAGTTTAATCTCATTATTCAGTTCCTTTTGACTGACGTACCCGTTACAATCTGGTAATATAACTATCCAAAATAAGAAGGAAAGTGACGATTGAAATTTGAAAATGTTGTTTCAATGCACTTTTTTGAAAATCAGACAAAATCTTACAAACTTTGATTGTTTTTATTGCCGTTTTACATTTTTAAAAATCAGCAGTTTTTAACTGATTTAATCATCCATTTTTTGTTTCAGCATTCGTTCTTTTTCTCAACTTTTTATAAAAAATGAACACTGTTTGTTTAGTGTACTGTATTGACCTTATGAGAGATCTTTCACCTAAAATGCCTTTATTTGAATACAATCTATATCATGACAGAAAAAGTGAGAAGTTCTCGTCAAGAGACGAGAAGAGAATAAAATTGGTCATTTCAAAGTAATATAAAGTTTTTCGAAATAAATTACTAAAGAAATTCAAGAAATTAAAGATAGTATTTACAGATAAGAAATAAGATTGATTTCATTAGAAAAATAAACATTTTGTTCTTTACTGCACAAAGAAATTGCAGTATATTCACGATGTGCCACCCAGATACTGATAGCATTTATCTCAGTCATTGCTCTAAAAATTGCTTAAGCTTTGAAAGTAACGTAAGCACCTGTTACGTTCTGTTTAAAGGGAGGAATTTAAAAAGATTCTGTGTGTGTGAATAAGAATAGAAAATATTTTGAGAAATATTCATATTTAATGAGAAAGTAATTTATGGAAAATTCTCGAGTAATTACGTTGTCAGATATTCAGTCTGGATGATTCTTTTGGTTTATGCTCACTCAACCTTGTGTTTTTTATACACACGGGCTAATTATACCAAGACCTACGGCTTAAAACGGGTTTCGAATCACGACAGATATCCTGGCCCAAGATACGATTTGAACCGAAGGCAACAACGATAACTATTCGACCACCAGCCTGGTTGCTTGGACTGGAAACTAAGAAACAAATTCCTTTTTAATCAATGACTGCCTTGAATTTTCAACTCCGAAAAGCATGACTCTACATTATTAAATTATTAAGGCCAAGATATGCATGCGAGTAAATTAAAAAATTTTTTTTAATAATATTTTGTAATAAATTGTATCTTTGCTTATCTTCTAAGAGAATAATGTGAGTTTGTTTACTTAAAAATGCATAAAAGTAAAAACATATAGAAAGCAGATTATTAAAGTTAATATAAAGAAAAAGGAAGTACATAATATAGAAATATATTATATTAGCAGCTGGAACAATTTTAACAACGTATGTTAACTTTTCACAGTATTTAATCTTTGAAATATACTGCAGTCTTTATTTTATATATTTAATTTTATAAAAAAAATATATAATTTTTTAATAAAAAGTAATGTAATTTCCCGCGAAAAACGTAGTATCTACTTCCTTTGAGGGAAACATTACTAGGATTTTTTATTTGTAAGGGAAATTAAAGATTTTTAACAGAAACACAGCCAAGAGAGTTTTATAATAAAATAGTATTGATGTGCTTGCAAAATATGAATGAAAAACAAAAACTTCGTACTAACCAAATAAAAGAGGTGAAATCCCAAACAATGTTTGAATGAAAGAAGTAAAAAAACTGTACAATATTATATTTTCCATTTTAGATTCTTTTTTAAACTTTTATTGCAAAAAAAAAAAAAAAAAAAAAAAAAAAGACAATTCACAAATATTTTGCTAAAGTCATGAAGATACACTAAGTAATAAGACTTTTCTAGTTGATTGAAAACGTGAAAAGATATTTAAAAATAATAAATTGAAAATGGAGAAACTCCAAAGAGCCTTCACACGCAAACTATTGCTGGAGAGTACTGTTCTTGTAAACAAAAAAACATTGACTGTATTGATGATACAAAGTATTTCATTTAAGAATTGTGAGCAAAAGAAAAATATTATATTGCTTGTCATAAAAGAGAAACGACCTCTAAAATGGGTTGTCCTGCTGTTTTGATGGGGAAAAGTTATTCTTAAACTGACAAATATCGAATGGAAAAGCAAACGATAAATAATTTTAAGATGAAAGTCAAATCATAGCAGGAGCTCTTTTGTCGGAAAAATAAGACGTTTCAGAAAGAGACAGAAAATAAGTAGGAATGAGAAAAAGATGGAATAGTTAGTATTTCAAAGATCCAAAAGTTATTGAATTGTTGTATTATAAAAATTTGCAGATAAAAGATGATGGAATTTTTATTTTTATCAGGTAAAAATCCTTTCTGACGAAAAAATTCTAAATTGACTTTTTCATAATTTTGAATATTTACTGACAGTCAATACTTAAAATGAAGAACAATTTTGTTGGAAAGTAAACAAGCTAAATGAATTTAAAATAAAAAATCGTTAATGCATCATTTATGAATTTACTACAAATTAACAAATACATACAACAACTAATGCAAAATTTGGGTAAAAACATATTACAATTTTTTTCTAAATATAAAGAACTTTCTATTAGCTTTAACTATTTCTTCACAAAATTAGTGTTTCATAAATTAAAAAATCATTTACAATTCTGTCTACAATCATGAAAAATATAGATGTAAAAGGTATAATTTAATTAGTTCTACAAGTCAAGAAAATTTGTGAATCCCTTATTATAAGATTTGAATTGATTACAACTTAAAAAATGACTGACACAAATAAGATTATATCTAAACATATACTTAACACAATTCCTAAAGAAAACTCATTTTTTTCCCACTTGTTGTTGCAGTGTCCAACTGGGAAAAGAATGGTAATAATCCGTGGGTATGATTCCCTTCACATATCCAATTTGGAAAATCGTAGTATTTATTTTAAACTGTAAATCTCGATCAAATTAATTCTTACGTAATAGTAATAAATTTAGAAATTTGAAAGAAACTTGTGGACTGAAGATGCTTACACCTGATAGAAAACAGTGTAATCAAGCAGGCTGGAGCGAAGCTTATTATGATGATTCGTGGCTACCAGGCTCATTTCCTCACTTTTTCCGAACTATAAGGAGTGGAAGTGATTACACATTAGTGGGTAAGTTATCGTGGACCCCGAAATTGAGTAGCTCTTCGTAATTTACAAGCAGATGATCTCAGATTTCGCTGCCAAAGATCATCCCCCCAAAGAGGATGACTTGCGGGGAGGATATTACAACCAATTCCTATCTTTCGTACTGTTGGTGCCATTAGAGAATATGATTGATCTTTGGTTGAGTTGACTTTCGAATTCACTGCCTTCCGATAACGAGAACGAACACCCTAATTCAACGCGACCACTTAAGGGAAATAAATTAACAGAAATACTTAGAAAAAACATTTAGTTCTCCAGATCTACAACAATAGGATTTTTATTTCTTAATTTTGCATTATTTTCAGAATGTGAGATTTTCTTTTTAAATTTTTTTATAAATCAATATAAGGCCTATAGTTATTGTCTTAAACAAAGATACATTTTTAATAAGACAAAATAAAAATATATGTATAATGAATATTCTAAAAATATTCATATTTACCGAGATTTTAATTATACTGTAACGTATACTTTTTTCTCAAACTCGAAAAGATTAAATCATTTTTAAATCTATCTAAAATATTTTTAACTCATTTTAAAAAGTTTGAGATTTATGTGTGTGTGTTTTTCGATTATAAAACTTGTTTGATTCAACTATAAGAAATGTAATATTAAGTAACAACAATTTATTTACATAAATAGTAATATATATTTTAAATAGAGTAATAATAAAGAATGGTAGTTACAGTAATAGCAAGAAATGAAAAACTGAAGAAATATAATTTTCATTTGCTTGCTTTACTTTAATTCCTTTCGGCGTTTACTTTAATTCCTTTCGGCATTCATAAGATAATTTTGTCTTAATGCTTACGGGCTTTTACATGCGCTCTTATCTTAAATGAGTCCGGGTATTTTAAGTTTTGAAAGGATTCTACAGTCATTAAAAGCGGGTTATGACCAAAACAGAAAATTTATTTATTCTTCAACATTTTTTAAAACATTTTTAGATTACTACATAGTTATTCGGGTGTTAATTGGTTATAACGAATATTCCAGTAAAAGTTAAGATATTTTACTGGAATATTCTAAAAGTAAAATACTTTTGAGAAACACGCATGGCTTTAGACACAAATAGGAAAGAATAGACACAATTTCAATAAATCAATAAGTTAAAGTTTATAAAAAGCATTTGAAAAAATGATACACAGGCCACAAAATTGCAGTTTTTTTTGGCGCGAATCATTTAAACACTACAAAATTTCAAGAGCATGATTTAAGGAATTTAAAGCAACAAAAAATTTAAAACGAATAAAAATAAAACCACCAATGCTTTTACCAACAGTAACTAGAAGCTATTTTTTGGGAGGGCTTGTATAAGAAAGAGCATTGGGAAAAAGGACTTGTGATATGTTTAAATAATGAAGAATAAATTCAAATGAAATAAAAGTCTCCACTAGAGAAGAAAATAACGTTTTGACTGACAAAAATAAATACATTTCTTAAATTTTTTTTAAATTTTGCAAACACATTTTGTATGATAAAACGAACTATAAAAATCCAATATATATAAAAGCAGTTTCACTAGTAATTATTTTAAAAAGCTATAAAATATATATTGCTAAATAATAGTGTAATGAGTGCAAATTATGAAATTATCATTATATATCAAAAATGTGCATATAAAAAAAAGAAAATTAGCATGCACTCAGGCAAATTTTATCGTAATTTGAAATACATAATCTTATCTATATTGTGTTATTATAAATGAGGAAAAGGGTAAATGAAGAGAGTATCATTTTTTCCCTGAACTTTTGAAAACATGTGGATGCGAACTAGGAAAAGTAGTTTCCTGCGATTTAATAAAGTGAATGATAATGAATATGGAAAAAAAGAAAACTTATTCAACCCATTCCTTATTTAGAATTTTATTTTGTACGACAGCACGTTTCTGTTACTCTAATCTCTATCGTTTTCAACCTGTAAAATGAAAATTCAAGTGTTGTTGTTTTCAATCCTTCAGAGATCTCGTGGCAGTTGCATGAAATCAATGACACCGAGAACCCTAGAGCACCACAGAAGTGGACTTGCGCAAAGCGAATTCCAAGCAATCCAGGGCGGGAAGTCGGCTTCAGGTTACATTAATGAAAAGATCTTTTGCCCAGATTCGAATGTCATGATTTTCAGATGCTCATTAATAAGTCTTGAGACGACCGTTTCATGTCTGTCACTCCTAAAATATCAAATTAACATAAATAATTTGCAAATAGCACTATTACATTCCCCACGTAATATACTATATGACTTGATATTCCTTATTTATAATCGAATCCGGAAAATTATAAAAAAAAAGAGAGGAAGATAATGTTAATTGAATAATAAAGTATACGGAAAATTTTAAGTTTATATATATATATATATATGTGTGTGTGTGTGTATATAATAGCAGCTAAATTATGAAATTTCAGCAACATAATGGCAAGGTGAAGAAAGTTTTTTCATGAAAAATTTAGAGCACAATGAAAAAACATAGGCAGAAATTTGCTCAACATCATTGCAGATCACATTCTGTTGTTTATTGTTATCATGTTTTCTTACTAAGATGGTTACTTTTAACTTTCCTCAAATTAAATTATATACCAGCTATATAGAGAGGGCTATAGATATTCGAAATCAAACTATATTTAAATAGTGATAGGAATTAAATCAGTACTACTTTGTATTTAGAACAATACTCTGTAGTCAATTCACACATAATGAATGATAAAAAAAAGGAAACAACAGTTCTCTGACATTTTTCTCATCTCCTTAAGATGGGAAAATGGAGCTTCTAACCCAATAAAAGTGACCAAAAGGCGAAAAAGAGCCACCAAAGATTCTGAAAGCAATTCTAGAAGCAAATGATCGACCGCGACTAACTCAAACACAATTTTCCCAATTAGATTCTCCCAAGATGCATCCATACGATAAAAAAAAGGAAAATAATAAAGGAGTGGTGATAAAAAATTGGGTGGGAAAGATAAAATGTGAAAGATAGAATAAAGGAGCGTGGTCAGCCTCATGTGATAAGTTCCGCATTATCGCGCCAAAGGATCAAATGCATAAAAAGTTCTCCACGCTTGGTTTTTTCACTGATAAAAAACGAAATAAAGGGCAAAGTATTTTATATTTCTACCAGACAAATTACATTCCATTGCGAAAAATAACTTATTTTTCAAATTAAGTTTTGTTTTCGCAGTTTTTATTGTTTGTTTTCTACTGTGATATCTTCTTTTAATGAATGAAACAATTAAATGAATATTAAATTAAATTAAATTTTATGTAATTAAATTTTGATATTTTTATGCTCTGATTTTTTTTACTAGAAAATATTTCTTTAGTGTCAGATAGTTATTAAACACGTTTTGAGCATAAATCCATAAGAACCTGATGAAAGAATTCTAAAATATGATGTTAAATGTTTAAAGGAACTAAAACCTAGATATCAAGTAAACAAAAAAGGATATTTATTACGTAAGCAGTTGCATTACACATGCAAAAAATTATTGTACCTAGACCATATTTGGGTTTACCAGTTAGGTAGAATAGCCAAGTGGAAGTATTCGTAAGCAATGAATAAGCAGAAGATTCCCCCATTATTTTCCTGTCATGAATACAAGGCCCTAACCAAGTAGAACACCGTGACAATGTACATAAACAGTAGGAACTCGAAGGAAAAATGATTGAGTTACAAGCATTTTGGGATTTAACAGTGCTGCGAAATTGTTAGAAATAGTTGCCGCTCCTGGTAGTTTGAATGAATTCCACATGATTATCTTTTAAGACTAGTGGAGTTTCCAAAGCAGAAACAAAGAAAAAAGTATTCTATGGTGCTCTTGAATTTTATATCATAATCCATTAAATGTAGTAACTGGAAAGGGCCTATCAGCAACAGACCTAACAAGGTTAACCTATCAACAACACGCAACCAGATGTTTTCTGGGGTGACAGATCAGATGAGCGTGAAGGCCAGGATGACACTAAAAATACCCACAGTATCTTAAAAAGTTAAATAACGACGTTCAACTTATGACCTTGTATTACTTCATTGAAAGGTAGCTATTCACATGTCTCGAATATAGAGCATATCCTCTGTTCTAAAGATGGCAAAAATGAACCAATCACCTTTCAAATTACCACAGATCCGAACTAGAGATATGTTCTTTATACATTATATGACAGTTTATATCATCTCGCCTAGTGTAGCGCTCTTATGATCCTTTTGAATGCCCGTAAACAGACATGAAAATGTCGCATGCAGAGCCGTGACTTATCTGAAAAGACGATATTATGCCTCTCCTGGATAAAATTGTATCGTTGAATGCACCATAATCGTTGACTGTCTCTATCAGTATTATCAAAGAATATACTGTAACCGAACTGGTAGTACGTGATACTCAAAACGTTCTCACACTATATGACCAGAGGGATAGATACAGGGAAGTATGCTGCTGTAACAACAAAACTCTCTGACTGGATACTCAACTCGAAATGGAAATAATTCCATTTCCTAACAAAAGGCTGATTATGTAATTCTTCAGTATTTTAAGATCATCAAATCTTTTTTCTCAGGCATTTGTCAGTAGACGGCATTGAGATCTAACATGCAATTCAGTGTGACCCATAAAAAACAATCAATTCTAAATTTGCATAATATTTTTTTATTTCGATCCATGCGATTGCAGTATCACAGAACAACTAATCGACACTCTAAAATAGGCAAAAACCTTCTCTGTAATGTTGACACTAGTTTTCTTCTACGTATTAAAGGCATAATACGTGTTTTTGAAATAACTCAGAATTCATGAAGGGGAATGAGAAATCTCTACGAAAACTTTTCCTTATGAAGTGCTTCTCATGTTGTTTAGCTCTTCCGCATTGTCCACAAGTGAGGTTGACAACCCTTTGTATATTCTAACAGCTTCTTATTTTCATGAGATTTTGACATTCTTATAACAGCCGTATCCTTCCTTCTGTTATACATATGTATTAATAAATTCAGCATCCCTTCACGAAATGGAGTTCAGAGCCCAATCAATATATTTTAAACCATATTTATACTATGCTAACAAAGAGGGATGATTAGCGGAAATCAATTAAAAGAATGTCTTTAGAATCGGCCAATTACATCCATTAACAGAGGGAAGAAACTATGAAGGCAATGACGACTACATCAAAAGTGTGCAGCATTGTTGCAGTTCACGATTGCGCTCATCAATGCTTATCGAGTAATTGGAGATTTGTACCGGGAATTTTTTCCTGTTCCCCACACTGCCGTTAGGAACGAAAATGGAGGATTAATCAAGGCAAACTAATTGAGTGCACAATACCTTCGACTTAAATGAAGTTTTCCGAATGTGTGCAAGAATAAATGTACGGATGATATATTATGCAAATAAACAGTATTTTCAGTGAGAATATTTTTCTTAGAAAAATGTTTTTACATTGAGAAATTGTATCATAAAAACATTAACATAAAACTACTTTCCCATTTGAAATTTATTCCAAAAGAAAGTTAGGGTAGTATTTCAATGTAATAATATATCATTTTTAGAAAATTTACAAAATTTTATAGATTTACCTTATTATAAAATAATTGATCATTAGTTTATTTATATCAGATATAAAATATATATGAGTTAAAATTGAATTTCACATATTAATGCAGAGCTGTCATGTTTTTAAAATAATAAACTATATCAATATATTGAACTTATTATGAAGAAAAAATAACTTAATTTGATTTAAAATAATAATACGCAAATTTCATTTAATTTATTCAACTGTTTTCTAAGTTAACTGAAATTATCCAAAAATATATCATATTTTCATATGATTGATTTTACATGGTTTGTTTAGGTACATGTAAAATAATTAATATTTAAAATAAGTACATTACATTTTGTGGAAAAGATTAAAAACAATTAAGATTTATAAAAATTAAAAATGAGTTTAGCTTTTAAAATGAAGCAATATTATATTTGATTCCTTTTCTATGAATATATATTAATATGAAGTAGCTTATCTATAAAAACGAAAAGAACAAAAATACCATGTTAATAAAAATTAATGGGCCTTTTTTTCTAATAAAATTGGTTTATTTCGATGAAAAAAAATTAAATATATTGTTCCTTTCATTAAGCCTTCTATCAGGTGATTGATTTTATTCAAAATTATAGGAAATTTAAGATGACATGGAATTTGAAAATATAAAATGCTTCTATGTCATTCTTAGTAAAACAAAAAGAGCAAATATTACAAAATCAAATAAAATTAACCACAAAATTGAAAATATAGGCAAAGGAGGCTACTGAGTTAGTAAAATATATAATTAACTTAATTTATTAAAAAACTTACGAATTCATTAAATATACTTTAAATGGATGATAACTATTAAAAGATAATAGATGAAAAATTATATTACTAAATTCAGAAACTTCAACAGAAAATTACTAATTTGAAGACTATCGAGGAAAACCTCAAAATATTTCCTAAACTGATGGAAAATCAATAGTTAAAATAAAAACCAATGCTTATGCTGTAGAAAGACTATTTTTCACTAGAAATTTAAATTCTTTTTGGTGTGAGGCTATATGCAAAAACTGCTCTTTTTGCCAGAAGAAATGAGGAACATTCATCTTTTTCAGTAGATATCGATTAAAGCTTACACACATATATTTTTCTTTATAAATTTTCCTATTAACTGAAAATGAATTTATTCTCTTATTCAACTTGTATTCATCTCAAATCTTCTACATACAAATACGCTTTTCCTTTCTTCGGGATGCATTCATCCATCATGACTTCGCAATCTCTCTTCCCAAACCAGTTCAACTGAGGTATTTACCAAGTTGGCTACAAGAGTCGTATCATTATGGTTCCACCCCTAGACCACCTCTGTCTCCATTTGCACGCATGTCAGATTTATGAAGGGATTACAACTGGTCATCGCTTCCTTTCCACCACTCGTTACCATGACGATAGACCGGAAGGTCAACCAGTCATGTGACAACCGTAAAACTAACTTCATCTGAGTTGTCCTGAAAGGAATAAGATTCCCTACTTTTATATTTTGATCTCTGCGGAGGTGGGTGGCAAAGGGATGTCATAGACCATGTTTCATAAAACATAAAGCATACAAAACAGATAAGTGAAACTTATCCATATTTTCTTAAAAGCTTTTAATTCTTTCTGGAAATATTTAATTACTATATGTCTGAAGTGGCTCAAATCCAGTTTCAATGTATAATGTATTGAAAAGAAATATTTTATTAACAACTTAGCAGTAAAAGAAACATATACTTTTGGGAACATTTTATAATAATATTTTTGACATCTACCTTACTTAATGCTATAAGTTGAAATTCCTCAATAAATAAATTTAAAATGAAATTATAGAATACGAATAAAAGCGGAATTGTAAATAGTTATAATTTGTAACATGATGTACAGCGCCATTATCCAAGTAATTGATATAAGTCAGCATATGAGGAACATATCATTCATCTCACTAATAATTTTATCTAAAATTACCTCATCATGCAAGAGAGAGTATATATATTTACATTGTATTTATAATGATATTAATAACTGTAAGGTAAGGTACCGTGCAACAGTCGTAAATTGGAGTAATCCAGGAAAACATTTCAGTACAACCCTGATAGCACGGCCCTATAATGAATCCACAT
Source organism: Latrodectus elegans (assembly GCA_030067965.1). NCBI lineage: Eukaryota > Metazoa > Arthropoda > Arachnida > Araneae > Theridiidae > Latrodectus > Latrodectus elegans. The sequence goes on from CM057813.1 coordinate 120,930,124, forward strand.
CAAGTGGACAGAGGTAAAAAATAAAAGATATTAAACCTGCAACGAAACTTTCACATTTTTCTAATGTTCTAATAAATTACATCCATAGCAAATCATAATATGTTCACCAAATTTCATAGCATTGCCAGAATTTAAATTACTTGTAATATTAAGTAGAAGTGTTATAAAGGATTGATAATATTTTAATCCTATAGTACATTTTTACTTTAAAAATATTAAAGTGCTCCTGTTATTATTTTTCACGAAACATATTAAGAAAATGTTTCGTAAAAATAATTGCACTCTAGCTTCCAACTAGAGTGCAATTATTTATGATAATTGCACACTAGTTGGAAGCTGAATAGTTTTCACTCTGGTATTCAGTTCAATAGTTTGTGGGTTCGACTCCTTCCTTGCACGTGAGTGCTTGTGGTGTTCCCAATTCACTATAAGTGTTGGGATCCATCTGAATGAGTCTCCGCACATAAGAAAAGATTGCAAACGATACTCACAAAAATATTCATTCATTTAACTGTTACTTTTAAAACTTAATATAAATTAGTTTCTAAAAAATGGTCACACTCCTACACGCAACAATAGGAAGCAAAGTTGGGTTAGAACTTAAAAAAAAGGCACTTAAATTAAATTTTATACTCTAAAGTACTTAAAAGGAATGTATTTTTGACAAAAAAATTCCTTAGGTAACCATATATAAAATCATAAAATAAAGGCACAATTTTATAATATAATTAATTAGAGTACTATTACTCCCATTAATATTTATGCTCCACTCTAAATTAATCAACAGTTAACAAAAATTTCGATCAAACAAACTATAACAATGTTCTTAAAGTGAACAAAATATATCAGCAAAATTAACTAGGTTCCATTTAGGATAAAAGAATAAAAAGTATTGATTCGAAAAAAGAGAAATTAAACTATAAATTTAAAACATTTTTCTCCTTATAACCATAACAAGCTTCACCCAAAGTTGCTTCGATTGGCGGTGGCTTCACTGAGATTAAAATCTTGCAAAAAGGAAAAGAAGGATCCAATCAATGGATGGGTGGAATTCCTTGTTTTTGAAGGATTAAATATCTCCAAAGCAGCTTAAATGTGCGGCTTCTCCCACCGGAGAAAAAAAAAGTTTTTCGAACCCAACCCACGGATCAACAAGGGAAAATAATTAGATTTCTATTTTTCTTTACGATATTTCAATCAGGGAAGGTGATTAATTGGTTCCCGAAAATGAATTCAGTTTTTGAGCTGTCAATTAATTCGTTTTGTGAAAGAATTATTTTAAATAAAGGAGCGCGCAGAGAAGAAAGATCTCGCCGCTCAGGATGCACATGCACACACATCAATTAACGCGTGGCGTGTTAAGTACGGGAAGTTAATTGATCATTGCCGCGTGTAATGGCTCAAATTTTAGCAATTATAATAGCAAATAATTATAATTTTAAAGAATTAGATGATTCTTTGTTGTTTTGTGATGATATGCCATTACATTTATTAACAACTTGAGCTTGAATTTTGAGCACCCACATTTTGTTTACTCACCCATATAATAAGCACAGTTATTATTGCGATGTTAAGATTGAATTAAGAAATTGTAACATTAAAATAAATTGAAGAAACGATATTTACTAGATCATAGATTTGGTTTCAGAATCATTACTTTCTTGAAATCAATAAGCCAGAATATGTACTAATTATGACATAAATTTATAAATATTTAATACAGATGAATTTGTATTCATAAAAGTTTTTAATGTTTATTTTTTAATGTTTTATATTTTTATGCTAATTTCGGACTAAGATTCTTTTAAATTCCCATGTATCCAAATTTTTAATTAGGTATCATTTGTGATAGTTTAAAAACGAATGGATCAAGTATAAATTTATTCTTAATACGTAAATGTACAATTTCATATTTAGGTTAAAAAAGTGTCTTTCAAAATAATTTTACTGTATAAATCACACTTATATTAGAAACTAGCTTATAAAGGCTCTGTTTATTTTTAAAAACTTTGTCTTAAAATGGGAAATATAAACCTAGATTTTATATACTAAAAACAATGATAAGTATTTTTGAATGATATTTATATATATTATTTATTTAATTTTGCTCGACACACTGTTTCTCACCATAAAAAGAAGCCCGGCGAATGTAGGTAAATTTAAAACAAATATAAGAAACTCCCTTGGAGCTTCCCTTTATTTATGAATTCATTAAATTTTGGATTCTTTTCATGCATGTGTTTACGATGCATATATGGGGTGCATTGAAAAAATATATTGAATATGAATGAAAACGATATGTTATACGAATGATGAATATTCACGATATAGACTACGACGATATAAATAAATACGAACAAAAACCGAAATGCTCAGAAAAAGTCAATGTTACTTTTCGTAAAAGTATTTCATAGTAGAAATTTAGAAAGAAAAATGGTAGTTCCATATCAGTCTACGCTCAACAATCACACAAAGATGATGATTTTAGAAAAGACGGAAAACCCATCCCGATGTGAGCAGAGTTCCAGGAAGACGTGCATTCCGGGATCAACAACTGCGAATGGCGAATTCTAGGCAAAGCTCGTTATGCTCCAAGTTCATCAAAAGTCTTCATTGTAGTCAACGTTTCAAAGTAAAAGAGCTTTATTATATTTTAAATTAGCTATAGAACCCCGAACCCTGGTATGTTTCTTTCGACTTCATGCTGCCATTTTTTTAACCTTGCATATAAATTCAATAGATATAAACAGAATGTTATTTATGTACATGATCTGGTATTAAAAAGCAAATAATATCATACATTGTAGGGGAAAGGTAAAAAAAATGTACAATTCTACTTATCAAATAACTTTAACTAAGAAATTAAATTGCTTGCATTAATTTATTCCTTAAACATATGCTTTGGAGGTTTCAAATATTTTTATCAAGCTAAAATGAAACCTTTCATCCCTTCAGTGGGTCGATAAAACTGAGTCTCGAGCATGTTGGAGAACTTAGTACTGGCGGTTTCATGATAGGCTGAACAACTAACCGAGACATATGATTTGTACCAGAGGCCCTCGGCCTCCATATAGGCTGTCGTGCCACTGGGTTTAGAGAGAAAATGAAGTCAAGAAGGGAGAGATTTAAAACAAGTGCATGGTTTCCCAACCCCACTAAATGTGTAATGATCAAATCATGACATTTTTTTAGAAGAAAATAAATGAAAAATATTAGATAAATCAAGAAGAGAAAACAGAGTCCCGCCACATGCTAAGAAAAAAATTTACACGGTTATGAATTAAAGCGTATTTTAAATATCAGAGATTCTCATAATTTAACAACTGAAAATTATTTTAAGGTACTATAACATTAGCCACACTGGTATTACCAAAGTACATCCCATAAATAGTGGTCACAATTTAAGACTCAAATGAGAAGAAACTCGTAACTCTAGGCACCCCAAAAGATATCCATGTAGAAAGTAAAATTTCACACCCGTCTTCAAATTTCATTGGTATCGAACTTGAAATTTTCCATTCGGGTGAAAATGGCCCATTTCTTTAATTTGGAACATAGTATGCGTTCTTTCGCAAAATGATTTAGGGAATAATTTAAAATGCTGGATATTAATAATTATTCTATTTTTTTTATTTAAGTTTAATGTTTTTGAGAAAACAAAATTTCGTGTAGAATACTGAATCGAATTAAAAAATACAATAATGTATTACGGTATAATAAGTGAAGAATCAAAATTTCCATAGCGTTCCAGTACTTTTCTGTAAATATGGTTTTTCCTTTGTAAAAGGCACAATCAGGAGAAAACCTTATCTTCACAATTCATAAAAGCAAAAAATTTTAAAAATGACCCAGGAAAAAAATGAAAATGATTTCACTACGTCTACATTCTCATTCCATAATAATTTCATGCATAAAATTTGAAACAATTTAGAAGGATAGATAATATTGAAGCTAAAAACTGAGTCAATTTTATCATGATCGATTTTTTCACCACAAATTATGAATGACAGTTTCATGAAAATATAAATTTAGAGAGTTCTACAAAAAATGTCCTTTAGAAAATATATATGAAAACCTGCATAAAATATCAAATAATTGGTTTGTTTATCTTTGTAAGATCACTTTTTGCATACCTGGGATTATAAAGACAGATAAAATGAAGAGTCAACTTATAATCCAAAAAGGATTAGCTTAAAATTCCAAATGTATTTTTATTACTAATGATAATTTTTATCGCTTAAAAATGTATCCAATTGGTGAAAAAGGAATGAAATTTAAAGAAATATAAGAAATTTTTCACAAAACTAAACAAATGATCCGTAGAGATAATTGGCGAAAATGTAGAATATACTCAGTATCAACTATAAATACGAAGAGAATTAAGTTTAAATCACAAAAAATGAATTACTTTTTAGAATCCTTTTATTGATGGAATGCAAACTAGAAATGAAGGTATAAAAAATTCCCAGAAACTTTCTGAAGATAAATACGGGAATTTATAGGGACTTTTTTTCCATAAAATAAAATAATCTTAGTAAGGAAAAGGAAGCCAAGTGAAAATAAAATAAAAATAAGTATGCAGAATTATTTATTTCACAAATAGATAAGCTATCTGCTCATTATTCTAGAAAGTGCGAGCAAAACTTCATCATTATTTCGATTTAAGAAAGCTTTCTACTCAAAAAGTATTTTTTAAAGGCTTTTGTGTTTAAAACTAGCATTAATTTATAAATTAACAAGAATAACTGAATGAGATGAATTTAAAATGCATGTAAAATAACTGATGATTTCAAGTTTTTTGTTTAATACAGTTTATTATTTTACCCCACAATTGATTGATTTATATTTATTTATTTTAATATATTTCTGTCAAACCAATGCTATATGAATGCTTACGTAAACGCAGGGAAATCAATATTTGGAAATAATGATAATACAATACATTTTTTGCGGACAATGAAATTTTTACGATGTCTTCTCAGAAATAAACACATAGTATTTTCATTTCCTATTTATTAACTATAAGAATGCATTCTTAAAGAGTATAAATTAGTTTTGTAAAAGTCTGTTGTCTCTGTGAATGTTAATATGATTTAAATAATGAAAATGAAAAAGCGAAAAGAATAGAATTCTATACATTTCAAATTTTTAATTGCTAAATAAGTATAGCTTCAGAAAATTTAATAATTGTATACTTTTGTTAAATACCAAATGATATTGCAGTTAAATATAAATGACAAAAGAAGAAATTTCTGATGCATTAAAATAGAAATGGTTTCCTAACATTACTATCTAATTATCTGCTATATCTTCATTTTCTTAAATGAATACATTTGAATATATAGAAGTTAAATATTTTACGTGCTTTTATATTTTCATAAGGGAATTTTCCAAAGAAATCAAAAATTTACCAATTAAAATGTATAATCATAATTTTGTATTGTCTTAACGATGCCAGAAATTACTTTCTTCTTAGGTTTCCAACTATCTCATAGGACACAAACTTCTATATTTTACTCAATCAACTAATTAATTACAAATTCATTTCACCCATTTACCTTTTTCATGCGTTCTTTCTGTGTTCACATGTTTCAGCTTATTATTGCTTCATTGCAACATTATCATTTAGATCCTTTTATGCAAGAACTAATTGAAAATTTTACTCTGAAGAGTACATTAAAATGATTATGAAGTACTAATTCAATAGAAAAAAAAGTTTTGTAAATGAGCACACATTCGGGGAACAGAACACGCTAAAATCCAACCGAATAGAAATAAATACAAATTTTAATAAAACGGAAGAAGCAAATTGTGAAACTTATTGGCTCTCTGGATTAAATGAGAAGTTTCAATAAAAGTAATGCATTCAGAGCAAAGAGAAAATTTCATTTTCTTTCAAAAAATGTGACTTTCCTATACGTTAATTTTTTTCCTTATGAATAGAGATTTCATGAATAATCAATGTAAAAGAACGATAATAATAATGTAATGAACCGAAATGTTTGAATTTATGCATACTAACTATTAATTTTTTAAATTTCTTTCCATTAATCCTAATTATATCCATCATAATGAAAATTCTATTAATAGGAATAAAATATAAGTTTTTTAATTGGCTAATATGTATTATTAATAGGTAAAACAAACTTACTTATTACGGTATTTCATAAACATTTATATTTATTAAATGTCAACAAAATTTTCCAGAAAGAATTTTAATATAGCTCACTAATCAAACTCATTAATATAAAAAATTTAAATAGCACATTGAAAATATTGAAGAAAATATTCAAATAAATAAATAAATAAGATAAAATTTTTCACGTTCCCTTTATTTTCGCATACTTTTTATAGATGCAGTTAACTTATGAATGATTTTCACAGGAATATTTTTATATTTTAATGAGAGAAAATTGTGAAATTTTTATTACATATATCATTTAATCTATTTCCTTAATTTAATTCATTAATAATAAAATACCGCTTTTTAATCTTTTGCATTCTAGAAGCCTTAAGCGTACTTCAAAATAAGAAAAGTAACTCCAACGGAAAAGTAAGATAAAGCGATCATTTCTTTTACCCTTTGCTGAAGTTACGTATTCTTCATACTTGTATAAAATATGTTTATTCACACTGCTCATAGAGGGAAAATAATTTTTTCTGAACTTCTGAAAATTATCAAAAATACATTTATTTAATTTATTCTTATTTTATTCAGGAATATCAAGATATAAATGCAGCATCTAAGACAAGATAAAACATTTTCGAAAGTAAATTGCAAAACATTTGAAGTTCCATTAAAAAAAAAAAAAAAAAAAAGCAACAAATGCAGTTTTATTTTATTTCGATAATCTGAGGATGAATTCTTGATTCGAAATTATTCTATCAGCAAAATTTCCTCATTGAATAGAAATTATTTGAGCGAAGCCCTACTCAGCCTTCAATTGTTTCAACGCGGAGCGGAAGCCCTCAAGTGCAAGCCAATAACAGGGGACTGATGGAGAGTGGATGTTGAAATGAATAGGGGGGAGGGAGAAGATAACGGTCGATGCGTGCCCGACCCCAAGGACAGGGGGATTAAGGTCTATATATCTTGCTGAGCTGGCGAATGTCTCATCCCACCTTTCAGAGAGCGCATTACTGCGAAAGAATTGAGTGCAACTGCCAAGTCAATAAGGAAGAGCTAATAACTGTTCTTCAAAAGCCATTTTTCTGTCACCTGTTGAGAAGGGGAGTGTTGCTATAGAAATGACACTATATGGTTTTACTAAAACTGACACATGCAAATGATGGATTAATATAAAAGAGTATGGGTATTGTCTTTTTTTTGATGTTATCCTCAAAAGCTTGTTAAAAAATAATCCTTCATCAAAAATTAGTTAATTTTTCAATTCATGCAAAAAATGATAATGATTAAAGAACAAAAAGATTGTTATGCGTCTTATGAAGCATGTTATGCGTCTTATGAATTTGTTTACAAAACTTTTACTTGTATTTATTGCATTTTTTGTTATAAATAATTAGGAATTATTAACTATTTAGATTTAAGTAACCAGACTTTAATGGGATATATATTTTTGGCTGTGAAAATGCACGATTATGAATCATATTTTTCTACTTTTTTATAGTTGAATACTATAAAAATAAATTATTTTTCTTACGTCATCTGAGAAGCAAAATTGAAAGAATCTTTGATATGAATCAAATAATATTACTTGGCAAGCAGATTTGTATTGAAAAAAGAAAAACTAAATATTATTATTCATTTAGTATAGTGAAGAGTATTATTAGTTTTCAATTGTACAATTACCATCTTATTTTCAACTAATATAATATAAAATATTCATTAATATAAATATTAAAGAATTATATTATAAAGTAATAGTGAAGTGGAAAAATATATTTTTTTAACTTTAATGTTTTCAAATCTCCGCTCAACATGTAAAGTTATAGAAGTAATACATAATTTTTAAAAGTTTACAAATATAGAAAAATATACCTTACCTATTTAAAAAATTTTTTTGTATCTTTTCGGAAAATGTTATAAAAATTAAAGCAATATTTGTCTAAATATAAAAGTCCCAATCTTAGGACATATGTACAGTCTAAAATGAATACGATTAAACGTGGTAACTTTTTAAATTCAATGTTTAGTACATGGCAATGAAACATGTTATGTAATTTATTTATTAAATCAGTTTAGTAAACATTCTATTTTTAATAAGTTCAATTTTAATGTAAAAAAATTACTTTACTTTTATATTTCATATAGAAATAATAATTACTTTACAAAATAATATAAAAATTGTTGAAGGACAACAAAAGATAAATTTTCTTTATGAATACTCATGACTACATGAATAAAGTTATCATTATTTCCATAGAGACCGTAATTTAATATAAAAAAATTTTAAGCGAACATACACTCATACAAATTCCAAACAAATATATATATATATATATATATATATATATATATATATATATATATATATATATATATATATATATATATGTAAACAAAAACTATGAACAAATTCGTCTGATCACAGTTGATAATCTTTAGTCGAAAAGAAGCTTAAGAAATACATAGAACTGAAAAACAATCTATAGTTGAATACTTCTTTTCAGTAAGCATGTGAACAAAATGCTAAATTAAATTTTATCCCAAATCCAAATGAAATATAAAAAAAGCGAATCTATTGATTTTTTTAATTTTAAAAGAATAAACACAAGAAGGGAACTTACACCGAATTTACTCAGATACACTAAAAATGTTTTTCGTTAACACTTAGTTAATTTAAAGAAAACATGTTTCAAATATCAATTTTTAATAAAATTTGTATTCTAAACTTAGTGATTTATTGTAGCAGAAAATTTAAATAAGTGGTGCTTGACGATATTTTATTCATTCATTCTATAAAAAGCAGGCCTGAACCCATTTGATAAATTTAGGAATTCATTTTTGGAACATTTAATGAGTCATTAATCTTTTTATTTAGAAAAAAGATTAATTTTTAAAATTTTCTTCGTAAAATTTTCATAAATCAGCAATATTTTTTCATTTTAAGTCTGTCGTGAAGAGTAAAAATACTCATAATTTTATCCATAAAATCTTACTTCACTCCAAAGTAAAATAAAACAATAAATCAATTCTATGAAAAATTTTATACATTTTAAAGTATTGTTGTGCATAACAAATAAATGAAGAACAAACGCAAAGAGGTTCTGTTTTCTTTTCCTGTCAAAAGCAGGTGTGTTAACAGTGTTGATTATTTTACAAACATTTTTGTTTTTGAACAGAAGCTACCTTCGGAGGAAGACACAGAAAATGAATGAAAAGAATGCCTGCTATTGTCAACAGTGGTAGAAATTGTTTTCTTCAGCTAAGCTGGAAAGGGGTCCAGCAGTTAGTGGCATTCAATTATTTATCGATATTTAGCAGTCGGTTACACAAGTAATTCATCAGATATAACGGAATAATAATTATATTTTATTATATAATAACCACGGTGTTAATTTGCTTATGCGGTCTTCAAGGTAATATTAATTAAATATTCAAGGATTATTTTATCAATATAGAAATTAAAAATGTTACCTAAAGGTTTTGAAATTTAAATCAGAATTAAAAAAATAAGAATAAGCAACAAAAGGGCGTTATATTTTATTAAAATTAATTTAAATTATTGCGATAAAACTAGGGGAAAGGGTCTGCATAAAATTTTCATAGATAAAAAGCAATGCGTAATTACTTAATATTTGTTATTTCATTTAATGTAGCAATAACTCCTCGTCTATAGAATTGCATCATTACACATGTGTGTTATTGCACCATTTTATTCAATGCTATCCCCCCCCAAAAAAAGGCACTTTTAACAAACACTTAACATTATTTTTCAGTTGAAGTACTTTTTCCTCCAGTACATACTTACAACAATAAAATATAAGGTAATGTAAATACACTACTGGCCATTAAAATTGCTACACCAAGAAGGCGACATGCTACAGACGTGAAATTTATACGAAAGGAAGAAGGTGCTGTGATATGCAAATGATTAGCTTTTCAGCGCATTCAGACAAAGCAGGCGCCAGTAGCGACACCTACATTGTGATTAAATGAGAAAATTGTTCAGCCGGTTCCTCATACACAAATTGCATTTGAACGTTGTTGCCTGGTGAAAAGTTGTCGTGATGCCTCGTGTAAGAAGGAGAAATGCGTACCAACACGTTTCTGACTTTGATGAAGGTCGAATTGTAGCGTACCGGGATTGCGGTTTATCTTATCGCAGTATTACTGCTCGCGTCGGTCGAGATCCAATGACTGTTAGCAGAATATGGAATCGATGGGTTCAGGACGGTAATACGGAATGCCATGCGGGATCTCAACGGCCACCTATCACTAGCAGCCGAGAAGACAGGCATATTATCCGCATGGCCGTAATGGATCGTGCAACCACGTCACGAGCCGTGAGTCAATAAACGGGGTCATTTGGAAGACAAGTGTCTGCACGAACAGTTCGCCGACGTTTGCAGCAGCATGGACTCTCAGCTCGGAGACCATGGCTGCGGCTTCCCTTGACGCTGCGTCATAGACAAGAGCGCCTTCAATGGTCTGATCAACGACAAACCAGCGCGCACGAATGGCGAGATGTCATCTTTTCAGATGAATCCAGGTTCTGTGTACAGCATCATGATGATCACATCCGTGTTTGGCGGCATCGTGGTGAACGCACACTGGCAGCATGCATTCGTCATCGTCATACTGGCCCATCACCTGGCGTGATGGTATGGGGTGCCATTGGATAAACGTCTCGGTCACCTCTTGTTCGCATTGATGGTGCTTTGAAAAGTGCACGTCTGGTCAATGGTTTCTGAGCGACAGGCTCTTTTCCGAACGCCAGTCACTACGGTTGATGAACTGTGGCATCGTGTTGAAGCTGCATGGGCATCTGTACCTGTACATGCAATCCAATCTCTGTTTGACTCAATGCCCAAGCGTATAACTGCTGTTATTACTGCCAGAGATGGTTGTTCTGGGTACTGATTTCTCAGGATCTATCCTGCCAAATTTTTTGAAAATTGAATCACTTGTTATTTCTAGTATAATATATTTGCCCAATATATATCATTTTGTTATCTGCATTTCTTCCTGGTGTAGCAATTTTAATGGACAGTAGTGTAACATTGAAATATTATTTACACTCACTTAAACTGTTGCATTGATTTTTTTTAAAATAGTACCCAAGTCCATTCAATAAAACAGTTATAACAGTTTTCTTTAATCAAAATATTTTGCAACATGCTGAATAGGAAAATTTAAATATTTTATATAATTTAAAAAATTGAAATCTTGAAATATTCTCCCTTTTAAACATTACACAGCACCCAAGGATCACCAGTTTCATCATAGACGCTGACTTTTTTGATGAAGGCCTTGCTAGATATCGATCAAGCGTGTTCGTGCGCCTGCAAGATATTCAATTTTAATCAAATTAATTTCTCTGTGTGAAGCAATAGCAGCGAGAGTTGATAATAGCAACGTGTAGGGGAATAATTGATGTTTCAGAGGGGTTGTGAGCCCAACACTATGAATTGTTAATTTAACCTTTGTGAGTTGCGTGTGATAGTGTCAGGAAATGAGCGGCCGGACATCCATCAAGGAAGAGCAGTGACGCTGTTTCGCGGGCATCAACCAAACAACACATCATGTTAAAGTAAAGAACCAGGGACGCTGCGGGTGTTTTCTTTTAAGGATCCTCAACGCAGTGTTTTTATTTAAGTTGATTAAAAAGCACATTGCACAACCTTGTTTGGAATTTCGTGATATGTCAGCCATTTTCAGCTCACATGTTATGAATTTCCCTTAAGTTCTCAGAAGGAAATACACACATCAATAGATTTACTGTAGTAGAAACCTAATTTCCAAAATTTTCTTCTAAAATTTAAATTTTATTTATAATGAAAAGTGTTTTATCTTAATTGACCTATGGGATTTCATAAAAGATTAAAAATTCAATATGTCTAATTTCATATGATGCCGTTTTTTTAGCGTATGATTTCATAAAATATAAATTATAGCATGCAAATAAAAAGAAAATTACTTATAAAATCATCGATATTAAATATAAAACAAGAAAAGAAGCATTATATATGTGATTGTTTCACGAACCTGTCGTTTCCAGGATCGTTCAGTAATACCAACATATCTTCTTTTTTTACGACAGATTTATTATACATTAACAAACATAACATTAGTTATAGACACAATCATAAATTTAGATGGTTCATTTAACATTTTTCGAAACACATGTATTTTCCATTGCCTGGAAGCGGTACCTCCTTTACCACTCGTCTTTTCACACACCCATACCGTTCCTCTCGCTCCGACAAAGTCCCTCTATGTCTCTTGAATCTCTTACGTTCGCACCGCACTTAATGAAATCGAAAGTTCTCGTCTGTTAAGTGTTTGATTTTCACAATATATATATATATATATATATGTGTGTGTGTGTGTGTGTGTGTGTGTGTGTGTGTGTAATATTATCAAAACCCAAAACCACAACATCAATCAGGTTTCGAAAAATATTATACCTTCCAGTCTATAAAATAATAACAAAGTAATTAAATAAATCATATATAAATTCATTAGACACATAATACGCACAGATAAATGGGAAATAATGCGGTTAAATGCTACAGTGACATAAGCACATATTTGTATGTGTATTTAAATTATGGCATCTGAAATTCATAACAAATTAATAAAATTAAAATTGCTATGATATTAAATGCAAATTTCTATTTAACAGTATAACAGCTTTAATTCAACCCCATTCAAACACATAATACAAATAGTTCCCATCCTTTAGGTAAATTTTAAAATAGGAAGAGCACGTTTTATAAAGCAGAACAGCAAATGAAACTTGCATTCAACAAATCTTACCTTAATTGAAACGAAAAAAATTGTGAGTATTTATTGATATTTGTGATATAAATAAAGTAGATGTATAATTTTGAAGGGTGTTTTGCAGGTTAATTGGTGCCAAAATTATCAATGAATGTCAAAAATATAATCAATTAACAGGGTGTTGAAGAATATAATATAGAAATTCAAAACACATTCAGTTTATTTATACAGCAATTTATTATAACAATATATAATATTAAACAGCAATTTATTATCAAGTTATTATAAACAGCAATCTATTTAATATTTTAAATTCAATGAAAACAAGTTATTTCTTCGATTACAAGCAAATTCAAATAAATTTGTCAACTATATTGCTTAAAAAAATTGGGATAAAGTAAGAAAAACTACATGCACAGAACTAACTCTTCCAACGACATTTTGTTCAAAATTTTGGAAACATAAATTAAACAATTTATTAAAAATACAAGATCCGGAAGAGAGTTATACGAGATTTTAAGAGCAGTTCCGTGCCAATGTTTATCATACATAATTTTTTCAATCCCAGAAGACAATATTAGGTTCGCATCATGCTGTTTACTTATAGTGCAACTTGTTGACAGCATAGCAACAGATGACGAGTGCTCAGGGTGTGACGTCATTTTTTAATACTTTTCTATTGCGAGATCACTTAACAAATGTTTAACATCTTGCTTTTGTAACAAAGATAAGAGAATTTAACCACAGCATCATTTAAAAGTGAAATTTCCTTTATCAATGTGATAGAAGAAAAATCCATGAAAATTTAAAATTGTTATGTTTTTACGTTTATTAAATTATTTATTGTAATGAAGAAGCTCATAAATTGCTTATGAAAGAATAAATGATTTTATACACAGTTTACTTTTTAGTTTAACACAGCTAAGATTTAGTTTATAGAAAGTTTTGGTATTTTAACGTCCGTTACAGGCAGCCTAAGAACCAAAAGTTGTTGCACGTCTTTTTTAACATAACGCACAGTGTTTCATTCGCTTTTTTTTAACATACACAAAGTATTACTTTCGCTTTTTTAACATACGCACAATATTACAAAAATGCAAATATACAAAATTTCTGGGATTATTTTTAATATACTTCAACAGATGCATGCAACAACAGAAACGTAACATTTGTGTTTTGAATCGAACCTGGTAGCTTCAGTGCTGGACGGGGTGTTTCATCTACTTGGGTAATCAATGATAGAATTCTCAGCTCAAATATACTTCTCGTAAGTTTTCACATGTTACGAAGAGAATTCAAGTCCAGAAAGCAAAGATTTTGCTCGATTTTGGTTTGTTTTTAACTCAAAGACTATTTTTTTATACACGAAGGATAATAAGACAGAAGATTTGAATTTAAAGTGAATTTTGAGCCAGTGAAAATATCGAAACTCAAGGTGGGATTGGAACCCTCAAAATATTGTACTGAAGGAAAAAACGCTAGCCATTCGAATGGCAGCTCGGCAAGATTCTGCCCAGATAATATAAAGAAAGTATAAACATTACTCTCTCATTTTCTGTTGGTCAATAGCGGCGCTACGAAGCTGAAGATTTTTATTCTGAAGAGGGTGTTACTACTATTACGCCACCACACGAGATTTGCAATGGCCTCTCACAAACACAAACATCTATTGTTAGGTCAGAATTCAACTAATTAAATATTTGGAGGTAAAGTTACTCCGTTTTAACAATTAATCTTTCATAGCTTTATATGCTTCAAAAGTAAAAAAAAGCTTCTTAAACCTTCTCTGGAAGCATAAGTATTGGCTCATACACATGTTTAACTATACTCATTTTATGATAGTTTATAATACACAACGGAATCATACATTTGATGGGAAAAAAATTGCAGCTTTAAAAGTGGGGTAAAAAAACTGCAGCCTCCCTTCTCAATTCCATTACATGGGAATAAATCTCCTAGCTCTCTTTTCTAAGTTTTAATAAATTGTAGTATTCCTCCCTTGATTGCCACCCACCTTCTTCCGCTTTTATCCGTAACAAAAACCATTATAAACAATTCTCAAGGAAAAGCAAAGCTTCTTTTTTTGAATGCAACAGAGGGCACCGATGACAAGTTTGAAATATCTGAATTTCATAACAGTTGGAAAAAGGGGAAGAAGACCGAAATTTATCTTGGAAAAAATCCAACGCAAACCTTACTTTTTGCACACAACAGAAATGATTGAGAAGTACATTTGCAAAGCAGCTCGAAATCTGCAAAAGAAAAAGACTACACCAGGGTGTTTAAATGCAGAACTCTGCGAAGCGATCAGTCGGAAACAGGTAATAGCGATCCTCTTCCTCCGTTTGAGTTCTTTCTTCCCTTTCTGAGGGATGGATTTCAATCACAAGCTCCGGTACACACGACTGAGTTCTCCTCTTCGTCTGAATGTCGGAAAAAATGACACGAGGGTCCTCTCAGGGGTTGAGGTGCGACTGGTTCCTGGATACAGCTGAATGGGTTACGTCTCACCTGTTAGGCCCATCTCTATGGAGAAAAAGAATCTAAAGATCGCAGTCCTCAAAGAACGCATTAAAAATCGAGGAAGAATGTATCTAAAAATGATTGGGAAAGACCATTGTTTTGAAACTGCATAGTGGATAGTTTAAACACAGAAAGTCAATATAAGGTATTTTAATAAATACAGCGTAATCAGGAAGGATTTTAAATAGTGGGTGGACAGTATTCACAAGTCGCCAATTGAGGAAACCGGGAAGATTCCAAAGGACACACGTAAACAAACGTGCAAGCAAAAGGTAGAAGCGTATCTATCTTCCATTGTTTAACATGGACTGGCATCAAACAAGCGACCGTACACTTCGAAAATTTCCTATTACTAAATCACAGTGAGCCCATTGCTATTGTTTGCCAAATATCTCTAGTAAAAGAATACATTCTTTTGTTTCTTATTTTCTTTGTATTCACTTTTGTAGGCATATTTATTTTTGTTGGCTGACATCGCTTTGTAATAATTTAAACCTAGAGTAAATTAAAACAACATAAATTATAATTTAAAGCTATAAAACAACTTTGAAAATGCGAGTTATTCGAGTCATCATAATTTTTATTCATGGTAATTTGACGAGGTCGACATCTGAGCTTAAACCTCTACCATAACATTTTTTTTTATTTGTTTTTGAAAAAAAATATTAAAAATCTTAAGATAACAATAACTATGCTTGTGGATGAATTCAACAGAAATATAACAAAAATGTCAATCAGTGATATTAAAATTCCACCAACGCAAAGACACATTTTTGATTTCCCTGTCATTTTAAGATCTCTAGCTCAGCTTGGGGAACTCTAGACCCCTCGTTATCGAAAGGAGTCTCTACTCCGAAAATATCAAGGAGATAGCCATTTGTGTTCTGCCCACTCATGGTCATCTGTAGTCCTCCCCATGGACCAGTCAAACTAGTGTTGTATTTATCTATGGAATTTAGTAAATAATATTGAAAAATATATTGCAATATATGTGTACTTGGTGAATACTAAAATATAAATTATATATATTCAATGTAATGGTAAAAAAATAACATATATAATCCATTGATTATCTTTCAAATGAAAAATGATAGGTTCATTAGTAAACATTGTTGAACAACAGACGATTAAGTATTGCAGTTTCAGACGCCCATCCATCAAAGTGGATGAATATTTCAGGTAGACACTTGAATTCCATCTGCTAGAATTTTTCAAGGAACACAGAAAAATAGATTCTCAAAAGCACATTATAGATATTATCAAACGTTATGTTACGCACGACCTGGTATTAAACAATACTTAAATTAAACTGTTAATAGTTTTCACTAGTATTTAGTTGTTCGCTAAAAATATAAACATATTTTGCTGAAAATAACTGAAAAAGTTAAGTCGAGTTCATTTATCAAATAAGACACAGAATTTTAAATGATAACTCTCTGGAAAAAACTGCGTCACACAAAATACTTGGGCAAAGTAATAAAAATTTTAATTTCTAACTGTTGAAATTAATATTTATCTTGTGGAATAATTAGCATTATTATTATTAATTATTTTAAAATAAAACAACGTTTTTAATTAAAGAAGTACTTATATTTATATTTTAAATTTTAGCATACAAAAAATTTTTGATCACAAAAACTTTTTAAAGGATATTATATCTATTAAACAACCTTTAAGGCATTTTAAATACATTTTTATGAAAACAAATAGCAAAGTATAATTAGCAAGACTTGCAAGCATTTTCGAAAATCTGCCGCACATGTTATCAGGGATAAGTTAATGAATAAAGCTATAAAACATTTAATAATCGAGAAGAATTCCGCTGCTGGATGGAAACACAAGAAATAATGTGTGCAGACATTAATTGAAGAAATTTCACCGGCTGCAACAATTAATCAGAAAAATGGCGCAATTTGTGAAGAACACAGCAGAGGTTGGGACAGCTTTTTACTGTATGCAGGGAGAAATTTATAAACTTGCCTTAACTATAAACATTAATTAATAATTCTCAACAATAATTATGGGATTATTATCAGAAATTTCAATATTTTTATAACAAGTAAAGGAGAATCTTTTAAACTGATTGAGAGAATTTTCTTTTCAATGAATAAAATTATTATGATTTTGTTGAGTAAAATTTATACTAAAGAAGTTTAAAATTTGAAAAAGAAATTAATTTTTAAAAAATAAAAGTACCCAAAATTTTTCATATATTTCAATTTTAAGACTATTTTTAAATGCTAAATATGCAAACTTTCTTCGATGGAAAAATAAAATTTTCGCTTAAAAATATATTGATATTGGAGTAAAATATGAGTATTTTATCATCGAAATTTTTATTTTAAATTGCTTATTTTTATTTCAGTTTCTTAGATATTTCTTTGAATAAAATTTAACTATCTAAAAACATAATCATGAAAAAAATTTAAATGAATGTAATAAAACATTTATTATTTCGGATAAGGGTAATAAACTTTTTTTGTAATTTAAGCAAATTACTTTTAATTTAATTAATTCTTCTAATATACGACAATAATTGAATTCATAACTACTATTTAAACTAAAATTAACTGGAATAAAAAATTTCATGTTAATTTTTAAAAATAAATAAAAATTAAAAATACACAATACATTTTTAAATTGACATTAATGCATGGTTCTTTTACAAAAATAATACATTCCAAATCAAATAAATTCAGTTGAAAATGAAATTTAGTTTTTAAAACTCAATTCAAATGTAAGCAAACCTGGCTTTGATTTAAACAATGTATATTATGTTGTGAAATATTTTAATTATAAATCTTAATGTATTGAGCAGATTCACAGATGCTAAATACTCAATAGTTTAAAGAAATATTTTGCAAATTTTTAATTTTCTTTAAGCATATATTTAACAAATAATTAAAGAGGATAATATAAAATTATTCTATTATTTTTTCCAAGAAAGAAAATATATTTTCAACAATGACTTAAAAAATAGGAGCGAAATAATAACTTTATTATATTATTTCATTTTAATTTTGAATCTGTGTTAATTAAAAATAATGTTATAACGAGAGAAAGAATGCATTAAATTGAAATACAACTTCTAAGATATCTAGAATATTATAAAATAAGACTTTTTAAAAAAATTACGCATTTAATGGGGGAAAATATATATTCTTTTTCTTATAATTATAATTTAAATTTAGAATCATGCTTTTAATAAAACAGTAAAATAATTCAAGAAAATTAATATTAAATGAGGCTAATTTTTATAAAAAAATAAATAATACTTTGCAATCAAATCGAAAATGAAACTAAAAGCAGCTACGTATAATGTATTTATTTTATCCACAATATTCAAACATTGAATTTTTTTTATTTCAATAAAATTATGATAAATCGATTAAAGCGCCTTTTTGGCTTATTTTAATATGAGTATATTAATGAAAAGATAAAATAGAGCCCATGATACTGAATTCAAAATAGTAAATTCCGTAATAAAGAAGAATTTTAGATGCTTATTTGAATTTATTTTATAACCTATTGTCTAAGAATTAATTCGAAAACTGAAAAATGTATTTTTACCATTTTCTCAAGACACAAATTCTTATAAATGGGCGACAGAATTCTTTTTGGAAAATATTTCCCAATGCTTTTCACAGGGATAGAGCAGATAATGCATTTCGATGAAAATAAACGACCAAACACACATAAACACCACGGAGATAAAAACAAAATGAAATGCACGATTAAAGACAAGTTCACTATCAACAAAAGGAAACGTGCGGCCATTTCACCAATTAGAGCTTTAGAAAAAGATTTAAGAGTGGTTTAAGAAGTATTTCAACTATTGTAAACCTATTAATCAAGATGTTAGCTAACATAACTAAACAGCGTTATTTTACTTATTTAGAGATTGCACTTATAGCGGTAATTAAAATCAAAATTTACATCTTACTAAGCTAATTAAAATGAAAAACTTATTGGAAAATTGGAAGCAATTTTTATTGAGGATTTAAAACGATGATGCTGAAAACTCCATCCAGAAATGCAAATAAAATTTCAACTTAAATTGTTTAAAAATAATTTATATAAATAGTTAATAAATGGATATCATATCTTATTTGCTCTCAATATATATTTTTATTCTTTGAAATTACAAGAGACGTAAATAAGTGATTTTAATAAAAATAAATTAATAATAAAATTGAAAATGAGAAAAATAAAGTAATGACAAAAAATAAAGAAGTACTTACTTTATTTAACAATATTCACTGACTAAAAGCCATTTAAAAAGATTTTTCATATACATTTTCTTTTATATAATAGTAAGTTGTTTATTAATTGAATATAAACGTAAACTTAATTGTATAATTTTCATGTTCTTTTAAGATTAAAAAATTAATTATTAATTAATTACCTTTTTTATTAATTTTCTTTCCAATATTTATGATTTGTTATATTTCGAGGAAAGTTTAATAATATAATATAATTGCATGTAAAATAAACGAAAGTTTCGAAGAACAAGAGTTATATAATTACACGGTCTAATTAAATTATTATAGTCCTCATCAAATTTTATTTAAAACCTATGTCAGTAGTTTTGTTAAAATACTCTGTTTTTTATTTATTAAATTACTTTTATCTGCGTAGAAAATTGAAAGAATTGAGAGGAAACGGGATTAATAATTAGGTTGAAAATTTAAATCAGGATAAAGAAAATAAGTTACTTTAAAATCCCACTTTTCTCCTTCTAAAAAATGTGATTCGTAATGATGGAAGTTGAATCCTGTTTAAGAAAGTGAAATCGACTTTGATCACTCTAAGTTGTGATGAAAGTGGACGATCACTTTCAATGATGAGATTGGGACTAATTACAATAATTTAACAATTTGTGTTTCATCAGGGAAACCAGAATGGTTTCTTTTTTTTTCAAATCGAAATACACACGTGGGTGTAAAGACAATGCTAATTTTTTATCAAATAAAATAAAAATAAATAAACATTAAATAAAAATAAGAAGCAATAAGTTGAAATCTAACCGAACAATTTTTAAGGTCCGAAGGGTTATTTTAATACAAGCCGAAGGATTTTTTTTAATACGAACAACACATCTTTACAAAAGTATTATTGAATGTATTGCTAATATATTCCAAGAATATGCTCTTTTTCCTAAATATATTTGCCTTAAAGGAATTATTATGAAATACTTTAATAACTCTGTAGTCATATCTTTAAAATTATCTCACCAATTTTAAACTATTCCATCATTTATAAGCTCAATTAATTTTACTTAACTTATCTTAAATATCTGTGCTCAAATATGTTTCAAATACCAACATTTAAGCAGCACCATTAAGAAAAAATAGAGAATATTAAATTCAAGTATAGCTGAAGTTTGGAAAATGCATTTTCTCTTTAATTTCATTTCTCATT
This sequence comes from Latrodectus elegans, assembly GCA_030067965.1. Classification (NCBI taxonomy): domain Eukaryota; kingdom Metazoa; phylum Arthropoda; class Arachnida; order Araneae; family Theridiidae; genus Latrodectus; species Latrodectus elegans. Next base: position 120,950,975 of record CM057813.1, read on the forward strand.
AATTTTACTAAGGATTGCCTTATTAAGGATAAGGTATTTCTTATCCCCAATAAGGCTCCAGTAAAATGCATTTAAAAAGGTTTTTTCAAATAAATAACGTTTTATTTTATTTCATTTCGTAGATTCCATCTTAATTTTACAATAAAAATTAATATTTTCATTGCAAATTGAAATAAAACTTCATCATGTATTTGAATCAAAACTTAACAAAGTACATACCAACATATAAACCCATATTTACATATCCTTGATGAATTCTGAGAGAGAAACTTTTTATAATAATGATTTAATAATTTAAATTTAAAAAAACAATGCATTTAACACTATATTATTAAACTTTAGGAGCATTTTTTTACTGAATGAAATCATCCAAAATAAAATATACAGAAAAAAAACTCTGACTTAAGAAATAATTATTATTTCAAATATATGATGTAAGTTTTTTTTTATCAAATGCAATCTTCCAATATCTATGAAATAATACGCACTTCGAAAATTAAATGTTAGTTTTTGATGAGGCCAGTACAACTTACTTTAGAAACTTTTTGCGACATTTCTCAACAACTGAACGAGAAATGGTGCGCACCTTACCTGAACTAAGTTTGTCAAATTCTGTAAGGACAAGAGGGGTGGATGAGTTTCAACGTTTGCTTTTCAACAACTGCTGGTTTCGAGCCCAAGAACTTTCACTCGAAATAGTGCTGTCTTATAAATGGCCTGGTTGGAGTCCCGTATCGAAAATCATACGCTACTTGTTTGACAAGTCATAGGTTTTAGCAAGAAAATAATTTCCCAAACTAAGATATGAACCCCCACGTTTACTTCTGACAAATGTATTTCTTTTTTTATTAGTTAACCATAAAGCAAAATCAATCACAAACAGTTCTAGCTGTTCTTGATTGACTCAGCTGAATAATGAGCATAATTTAGCTTTGGTTCTAGCATTCAATTATTCTTTTGAATGCTTGGAAGAGTTCAGAATTTATTTTAAATTGCTCACCTCAATCACATTAGTTTTCATTCAAAAATAACTATAAAGAAATCATTAAACATGAACAATAAGGAATCACCATCATTTTAAGAAAAAGTAACATGAACAATGACAATTATAAAATTTAATGAAAGGGACAACAGGATTATCTCCTGTAAAATTTAAACAGAGTTTATAACAATAACAATTAAAACTAATAAAATAGATGATAGATTATTAAAGATAGTTAAATGTAATACTCCTAAAGATTAATGGCCTGGAAAATAAAGTAAACTTATTGAGTGAATAAAGAAAACTAAAAAACGCAAACCCTCCAAACAACTCATTACAAAAAGATTTTTATTCGAAGAATTCAAGCAAATAAGGTTTTTCCTTTTTCTTAAGTTCACAACCCATAATTGAGCTTCTCAAGAAACTGTTCGAAAACATTCGAATGAGAGCAAGTTCTTGAAATGTTTCTAATCAATTTTTTTGGAATACTTTAAAAAAATGAACATAGCAGAAAGAGGGAAAAAACAATGATAAATAAAGACAACTGATGATAAATCTTATTTAAAAAGTAATTTTTTCTGACTTTATTTTCTAGCGCTGATTGCGCACAAGAACGAAGGAGAGGAGGTTACAGTAATTCTCCTCCTATTTATATAACTAGAGTTGAAATAAAGATAAAAGAATTGAGAGAAGAAGTATTAAAATTAGCGATCCTTGTGAAATATTTCTTTTTCTTCCATTCACTGAAAAAAGGAAAAAACTAATAAATAGATAAAGAATATGCATTCATTTGTTTCTCTTTGCACATATAATGCAATCAATTCTACACAACAATATTTTTAAATATGTAATCTTTCTTGAACTATTTCGAGAAAAATTCACTTCACAGAAATTATAAGGAAAGAAGAACAGAGAGTGGATGTAATCAATCGAGTCAATGTTTCGAAAATTAAAATATTTTTTTTAAAAAAATATATGAAAACATTGTTTATTTATGTAAAATAAAATAATAGCTTTTTTTCTTACAGAGTGATTTTTATTTTATACTCAAAAATTATTCTTCGAATGATCAAATTTTTTGAAGGATCTAATTTATGAAAAATGAATAATTTCAAAACATTTTGTATTTTATATATAATTTGTGTGACAACAATCATATAATATATAAAAAAGTGAATAACGAAGATGCTTTTTCATGAAATTAATATTTCTTGTGGCAATTTTTTGGTTCCCAAATTTTGAAATTTTTGTTTTTCTTTAGATGTGCTTCTATGAAAGAAAATATGGCATCAAATAGCAGTGTTAGTGATTAAATAATGCTGTTATCTAAGAAATGCGAATCGCTCATTAAATGCAAAAACACATGAGAGTTTACAAAAAAAATATTGAATAGAATTTTGTGAAAACTATGCACTTTTTCATGGATATAAGTTTTTTCACGATGGATTTTTATTTAAAAATCTTTTTAGCAATGTTAAATATTTTCAGTTTTATCACACACTGACATACGTAATACATTCATTCTTATTATGTTCTCAAAAGAGAATAAAAGGATTTAATACATAATTCCTATATTTATTTTATTATATTACCCACAGATATTTCTTCATTATATTAAATTTATAAAATTATTGAATTTCGATAATATTTTTATAAGCAAATTTAAGGAATGCAATAGTGAGACAAGCCCTTTTCTTCTGCTGGATCTGACTTCCAGTTAAAAAGGGTGAATATTTCTTGAATAAAAATTGTGATTTAAAAATATATTTATTATTTTGATAGATATTTACTATTTACCTAGATTTACTAAAAATTCTCTTTAGCACAACGAAAATCTTACCTCAGGTTTAAGTAATTTCCAATGGATTTATGGATCAGCAATCTATTGGAAATACGAAAACACATTCGTTGCAATGGATAATAACAAATTTTTTTTTAAATAATGAAAAATTGAATAAATATCATAATAATTAAAACCAATATTCTATCGCAAATTATAAAAAAAGGATCTTAATCCTTACATATTATTTCTCTACTCTTAGGGGTTACATATAGACGATACTATGATACTTTAAAATGAGAAGAAAGATCCATACACACAAGCGTCATCGTTGTTGAAGAGAAAAAAGTTCCGAAATAGTGTACATCACTGCCTAAAAAATTCTACTGTCCTTTTAAAAGAATTTTTATTACGGTTTAAATTAACTACAAATGTTTAATCGAAATTTTGAAATGAAATACAGCTTGCGTTTTAACTAATTCAAATACCAACAGCTTAATTTAAGTTTCAATTCATTGGTAGCAAAAATTCGGTGGATATACAGTAAAGATTTTGTTCCTATAGATTAATTAATACACGTTTCATTCAAAGTACTAAAGTACAAATTATTTTCCTTGAAAACGCATAATGGAATTTTTAAATAATTATGAATATTTGTCATATTTGGTTCATTTAATGATAGAAAAAGGAATTTTCAAAAGACATCATTCTAAAGCAACATTATATAACATAACATATCACTGTAATGGCATATTTAAATGATCTTACTCAATTAGGTTAATAAATAAAAGAAAAAATATACAAGACTACACTTTTTATTATAAATAATAATTCGTTTGTTATTAAATATAATTAATTTAATTGATGAGGTGACAAAACATTCTTTACGAAAAGAGCATGGTATTTTTTTTTTGTGAACACGCTGAAAACAATTATCTAAAGTAGGGAAAACATGTTAATGCAATGAATATTTTAAGCAGACAGAGTCATTAACTATGAATGAGATCCATTCGCGCAAACATCGTTTTAAGATAAGGATCAATAACAGTTCCACACAGCATTGCATCTTTTTAATTGAAAAATGTATTATTGTTTGCTTAAACTAAGCTTATTAGAAAAATATAATTAAGTAAAATTTATTTTTATAACTTTTAAAAACCGTCGTAGTTATAAATTGATATAAAATAAGAATATCAACACTTAAAACGTACATTGGGAATTTAACACACAACATGGTTACTTATTTATTAAATTTTGTAATTCTAATTACAAGAATATTTTAATTTTTTTATTATTTATGCACACATATAATACCTCTACATATTTGAAATACTTTTTATTTTTTACACAAGGTATGTATAGAAAGTTGTTTACACACACGCACACATACACACACACATGTATATATATATATATATATATATATATATATATATATATATATATATATATATATATATATATATATATATATATATATATATGATGTAAACAAATTATGTACAATTTTAAAAATTAAAAAAATATTTCGTAACCAATTTTGAAATGTTTCAACAACAAAATTAGAAGAACATAATATAGATAATAAATGAAAATAATTCATCCATTGCATCTCAATTTAGATACGAATGAAAATTCATTGCGGTTAGACCGAAATTTAGAAAACAATCAATATTAAAAACACCCAACGAAATAAGCTTAAAAATGCGGTGATATGGTATTGTTTTTGTGAGTAATGGAAACTTTATTTGAAATAATTTTTTGTGAAATTCAAATTCGCATTCTTCGCTTAGTTAACAAAAATTAGCAGATTAAACATTGATTTGTTAAACATAAAAATGGATTTGACATACAATAGAGTATACATTCCAAGTAGACATAATGCCAGGGATTTTGTTAAATCTATGAACTCAAGATGCGACTGTTTAATCTTAAATATTGACGGTATGGTGATATAATTTGATGCGAAATGTGACTTTAATAAAAATTGTTAAGTTGGTTCCTTGTTAATCAACTATGCAGAGGCATAAGTAATTCTTTCCACGACTGAAAATGTGACCTTAATGTTATCTTTTTCCGTACAGGATCAAATTTATAAAATTAACTTTATGCACTTATAAAAGGGGAGTTTGGTAAGAAACGAGAGATTAAAGGGGACAAAAATAAAGAAAGGAGAAAAGAATATCAATTTTTCATTTTCATACAAATTCTTCTTCACAAGGATACTATCCTAAGGTATTGTGCGGTTCGTTGCTTGACTGGTTCTTAGGAAGAATTCGATCTGCTTTTAACTTTCTTGATACCGTTATTTTTGGCTTCCGAAACTATCCAAATAAAAGAAAAAGAAAGAATATGCCTTTCGTTTGAACACTTTACACTTAGAAATGGAATGAACCGACTTTTAACCTAAACACGAATTTTTTTTTTTTTTTTTTTTTTTTACCTTTTTGGAGAGAATTGCTTACAAAAAATATTTTTAAAGTAAAAATCAATTACATAAAAGTGTGTATAGGTCAAAAATTAAAATATAAAATTTTGAAATTTAATGTTTTTATTAAATGATCAGACGTTTTCATTATATAAAATTCCACAGATTTCAACTGATTATTTCAACTAATCATACTTCAAAATAAATTTGCCTATTAAAAGGAAATTTTCTTCAAATTAAGAAGTTAGAAAAAGATATATTGTTGTTATACATAAAAGGGATAAAATGATAAAAATAATTTATTTTGAAGAAATATTTTGCATTTTAATGTTTTGAGATATTGTGTTCGTGTAAATTAAATCAAGTTTGAAAGAAGTTATATAAAGGTTATTATAATGATGATACACCTCAATCATCGCATAGGTATAGTAAAAAAATAGAAAAGAAAATGCAAAATCTATTGCAGCCTTCGCTTTTTAATGATACATGAAATTTAGAAAAACATTTTTGAGTTTTTAGTAAAAAAATACTTTTTGATACAATTTTAGCGAGTTATTTCAGTATAATTATTTTTCTGTGGGCCAACATTGCAACGTTAATATTGTTTCTACAATGCATTTATTTTTATTATAATATTATTTTAACTACAACTTTTAAATAATTTTTTTTTGAGAAAAAATAATGGATCTGAGGGGGAAATGTACATTCCTCACTCCAAGAGGTCTGGAAATTTAGAATTATATATACAGAAATGTATGACAAAATGTAGACTTTTTCAATAAAATTACTTTGATAATATATTTTTTGAAAGAAAGTTTCTAAGAAAGACAGAATACAAATTTGTAACGAAATTATTAATATTTTAAAATTACGTCTTGATTTAGGCACATTATATTTCACTAGGAAATCATACTCACGTTATTTCCTTGGCGATGGTTGACGTTGTTAGTGGTATTGGCGACAGTGTTTAGGGTGCTTGTGGAGCCAGATTTTTTCCGAAGTGGGGACATTAAGACTTGATAGAGAAGGGATTTCCGGCGTCGGGAGCGTCGGTTGGGAGGGGTGGTGGACGAACCCGAGGGTTGACCACTCACTGAGGAATCCGTGGAGGATGAGGATGAACTGGAAAGCACGGAAGTGGGAGGATGCGGAAGATGCTGGGGATGAAGCGGAGGTTTCTGCTGATTCTGCAACTGCTGTTGCAGCAACTGAGGCTGCTGCTGCTGTTGTGGATTGTGGTGAGGATCGCGAAACTGAACCACTCCTTGAAACATGTTCTTGGCCGACTGTCTCATGGGAACTCGCAGGTAACAAACGCTGTTTCCAGAAGGATTTCAAAATAGGAGTTATCTCATCCACTACTACATGATATGATTTGTACGTTCATTTCACAGAAAAGAAACTCCAAAACTCATGTTGATCAATGATGAATATTTACGACAAATTTAAAATGTTTAATTCTTAAACAACCAAAGATTGTAAAACAACGTGAATACTTCATTGTGACACTATTTGATGTCATTCAGTGACTGAATCTCACCTCTTCAAAGTGTCACTCATTTCACTGTGAACACATCCACTAGGATAGTAAAATGACGAATAAGTGAATAGTTGAATAATAAAATTGCAAAAATAATTTTCCGCAATTCATATTCTTTTCCGTTTTTAACTGCATTAAACTTTACCTAGCCATATTTAACTTACGTTTTTTATAAATATTTTTAATTCAAATAATAATAGTACGCTTGCGTGCGTAATTGATGCTTTAATTAACTATTACAGCAGTTAAGTTTTCAAATTTATAAATATAATGCAAAAACACTCACTACAATGAACGCCCTTTTTTTTAATTTAAAGCTTAGCAGTACTATTAAGAAATGTATAAATAAATAAAAAAAATTGTATTTTACTTAAATATTTGATAATTTAAAGAAAATAAAACTGAAATTCCTTCATTTTCACGCACTTAGTAGATAATCTAAGATTATCCACTTAAGAAATAGTCAACGAAACATTATTTTGTAGGTATATGTATCTGATATTTATCAACATATGTAAACATTGAATTCAAATAATACTCTAAGTATAAAATTATTTTCATCTACACTTTGTGTTATTTCAACCTTATTTCTTTTAAAAGCACATGGCTCATAAAGAGATTATGATGTTTATGTAAACATCATGAGTCATATCATAAATACACGTGTTGCAACCTGTTGGAATCGTAGCTGTGACGCTTGTGAGATCAATGAATCAATAAAAGTAAACTTCAATGACAATGATTCCAATACACGAACTCTTGTAACGATTAAATACAAATTGATTATCGATTTCAAGTTGTTTTGATAGAGGTCCACTCACACGTGCTTTCACCAAGCAATCGCACTCCCACAAACATGGATAATTTTTATATCCTATGAGGAGAAGAAAGCGATACGAAAATAGCACTGGATTTCGGACCCCTTGGGGAACATTCAATATTTCCCCGGGGGTCTCAAGAGGGTGCCTTCAGGGTTTTCAAAGGGGTGAATATTCTTTCAGATTCGAGGAGACTTTTCACTGAAGTTTCCCAACCGCAGGATTCCAGAAGCGTCCGCAGCACCACACAATCCTGTGCATGCTCGGGCGATGCGCCTCTCTTTCCCCCGCCACTCACTTGGGGAAACGGATTTTCGATCCAGAGACACCGGCACTCGCACCGCCTCACCAACTTGAAAGATTCTCTTTTCAGTCGTGTCTTCCCTCTCCGTTCAGGTTGTCATGGGGACAAAGGGAGGAGTGGGAGAGAACCTGCGCATTGCGCAAGGGAAGGGTCAAATGGACCCCACGGCGCAGGGTGGTAGGGGTTACAGGCGAGCCGAGGAGAAGAAGCAAAAATTTGTGGGCGATGTTGTTTTATCGTAAATAAACGAATTATAATTGTGAAGGAGGGCGCTGACCTTACCGAATGTTTTATCTATCGTGGGTGCGTTATTTTTGGGAGGTGCTCTATCTCAGCATTCCACCTTCAGTAGCTTGTCTTCCCACCCGAAGGAGAAGTAAATCGGTAGCAGATAATAAATTTGATAAAGATCCTTTCAGGAGAAGGAGGAGGCAGAACGAGTTAAATAGCTAATTGTGCCCCATGAAAATAAACTAAGTGCTAAAATAACGCTTCAAAAATAAAATAATTTTTTTGTTCTTATTTATGAGGGAAGAATATAAAAAAGAGAGTTTGAAGTAATTTTTTAGATAGTAAAACTGTGTTTCTACACAGTATATATGAAAATAATAGATAAACAATTATTTTATCTGAGTAAATATTAGTTTATTAATTACAATTTCTGTTGCAGAATTCATTTAAAAAAAAAAAACACTTTAAAGTTCACTCCCACTTAAAGTATTTTCTTTACATTTACCCATTTAAATTATTTTTATTTACATTTAGAAGTAGAAACCTACTTCTAAATGTCTTCTTCAATAAGAATCTCATCACAGTTTTGAATTTCAGACAAATAACAAAGTTGACATATGAGTTGTCCTTTTACACTCCAATTTATAAGCCGTACTAGAGAAGAAGCATTAAGTTTTATGAAGAATTATGATAAAAAATAAGTTATTTGCTTGATGGTCTTCAACGGAGTCAACTATCGAATTTAGAACCTTCAGGAAAAAATGACAATTTTTTACCAAGTTATAACCTGGTAAAAAATTGTACTTAGCGATTTTATGACCGCATCGCAAAAATTAATATTAGTTATCGACAAAAATATACAGAGCGAATACAGATCCAGTTAACTGTATAGTATACACCAGCAAAGTCCCCCGTACCTAACCCAAGAAGGGTTCTACCAGTTTAGATGGGACTTGCTGGAAAGAAGAAAAGAAAGTGGCACCGCCGCTGCAACGGAGCTAAGCTCCAAAACGCAACAACTTCACACGCTAGTGGAGGGTATCCGTCAGTTGCCTTTAGCTGTCCCCATTGGACTAGTTTAATGTGGGCGATAAACATTACTAGACAGCACAAATACAAGGTGAGTAACTGTGTGTGAGTTTACACTATTGGTAAGATCAAATTGGGACAAAGACAAAATTTACAGACAATCATTGGAACAAAACAAACAGAACAATTAAAAGGTAAGTGACAGAGTATGGGTGCAAACAAGTGAGAGTAGTAAAGAGAGACATTGGACGAAATTTACAGAAATTCAACAAAAGGATTACAAAAATACTTAAAATAGCTTAAGCACAAGGAGGCAGTGGATCATCCACTGGGAGAATCTAGTAAATGAACAGTTACAATTATGAAAATATATTAATTCATTTTTTTCTCTTTGCATTTATTTTATAATTAAAAAAAGAAAAAATAATAATAAAAAAATGGCAAACAAATTTAAAAAAATACTTAATTTTTCCTAATTGATAATGCTCATTTCAAACAACTTTGAGTTATGCACACATACCTAATCATAAACTGCATGCAATTAAATTCCAATTTACTAACAAAGTATTTTTATTCTTATTTAAAAGCGACCTTAATTTAAAAAAAAATGAATGTATAATAAATTTAATGAAAAGAAGTTATGAAATTACGGAATTAAAGAAAAATACGCTTTAGCATCACACACAGCTTTCTGTTGCATTTTAATAATTTAGATTAAAAAAAAAAAAAAAAAAAAAAAAACTAAATAAAGCTATATTTTCTGCTTGAAACCATTTTGATTTATTCTTCATTGCCACTGGTACCTACGTATTTTCAATTGTAAAAGCGCAGCCTACGACATTGCGTTAATAATTCAGAGCCTTATTTCAGTGGAAAGCTCAGCATCTGAATTGATATCATTTACCAATTTTTTATGGACTTCAGCTCGACAAACAACAACACCTTGTACGTATGCGCGATTAACGAAATTATGCTTCAGAACCAAACTTAATCAGTTATTTTCCCGTCACCAAAATTACCCTTTCATTACCACTACATGAAAAGCAAAAGATTTACCAAATAATTTGTATTAAAAGTAATAAAGCAGAAGATACTTGGAAAGAAATAGTATTTTATTTGTTCCGCTAAGTGTAAAGTACCTAGTCAAATAAAATGAATAAAAAAGCTTATTGATAAATATTACAACCACTCATATACAGTTTATGTTAATTTAGTATGTATGTCTGAGTATATTTGTATATATAATTATATACTAATGTATTTTTTTAATTAAATCTCTGTTTAAAAATGCATTTTCTTCGGCTAAATTATTGTTTTAAAGAAATTTGATTAAAAAAATACATTGTAATGTGCGTATTTAATTTTTATTGAGATCTTTATAAAAGGGTTTTCATTCAGTTTCAGATAGGAAGACGCAAATCTTTACTTCAATTAACCATCATATATATGTACATGCATGTGCATTATTAGAAACAAACAATTAGAATCAGAATCAATTTTAATCAGAATTTGGACAAAAATAGAGTCTAGGTTAGACTACTGCGATACTATCAACGTCTGTTGACCAAAACCACTGAAGGTAATCAACACTCATGTGACGAAATCAGTGTGGAAAGCTGAGATTCACTACTTCTCACCAATGGACAATGCCATGTTATTGAAGCCTACGAGAATTTTAATGTGCATAGACTCCCTAAGCGCATCATTCTAGGTTAGGTATCAAATTTGTTACCTTCTGGAACCAAACCTTCCCTAAGCAGATCACCATGGCTCAAGAAATATGAACGCACCCTTGCATCAACGCTTCAAATATGTATCTCTCCAAACTATTCTCATTGTCATCCCAAAACATGCCCATAGAAATTCTTACTGTTGTAGGAGTCATAATTCTGATACAAGTCTAGAAATATAGTATACTCAAATTATTATGCTATAGTACGTTATGAGTATATCACATTAAAATTATTATATCCTTGATTTTGAATTGTTGGACAGCATGATAATTTAAATAGGCAGAGCAAAAGAATCATGTGCGGCAAACAACTGCAAATAACAGCATTTTGAAATAGCATGTATAATCTTTTTTTTATATTTTAGTGGGAATTTTAACGTACATAAAAAATTAATTTCAACACAGAAAAATAAATATTCTATTATATAGTTTCACATTATCAATTTAATGTCATTGCATGTTAATTTTTTGGTCTACGCGGATAACACTAAACACACATATTTATGTTTACATCACAGATTAAATTGTATACTTGATGATACATACACCATCAGTGTAAACAACATACGATGAAAGTCCATTGCTAATAATTAAAAACCACGCCTATATAATATGTTTTTTTAATGGGTAGCCTTTATTTCTGTGCTCAGTTGAAACTATGATGAAATCTAAGCCATTGAGCGAGAGGGCTAATCTCAAAGATGCGCAGACTCATTACTGATTGTAGCATTTTCAATAACTCTCGCAGCAGAGCTTCGAGTCTCTGCATAATTCCATCTCATTATACACATCGCTTTCCGAATGGGAAATGTTATTGCGGCAATTACAAATCATAATGGCGTCCCGGTGGGTGCGCAAACAGCAGATGGAATCGTCAAAGTGTAGGGCGGAAAGATTTATTGACGGATGCACTTTCTCGCAGGGATCGAATCATATTGGATGATGGACCACCCTCCCCTGGCCCACTGTTTCCCAAAACATTTTCCTATCGTTGGAATTAAATGCCAGGGGATATTTTTGCATCGTTGGAACCCTTTAGTGTAGTCAGCCATGGGGTGTATCAAAGTGAATCAGAAAACTGAATGATTATTGTCAGACTTGAGTTACGAATGTGTTACGATTATTGATATCAACAGTGAATTCATAAAAAGAAGAGGTTTGAGATGACACAGATGCTATCTTTAACATACGTTACTTACTGATTTTCTTCCTGACATAATTTAGTTGCAATGATACAGAAACTTCTGTACATTACACATCTTTATATGCATTTTTCTTCCCATCGCTTCAGAAAATCTAAAAATTTACAATATTCTTTCAAATGAGACATAACAGACACTCTCCAACATTGAAATCAAAGGCGCGAAATATAAATATTTTATTTAGTTAATAGAGAGACATTATCAACAATATCATTTTAGTGGAGATCAGACCGAATGGGTTAGATTTTGATCACAAGCACAATGTTTTTCCTATACAAATTACATAGACTCGTATAATATTAAATTTCCAAGGATCGATACAGCTTGATTTTATGAGATCTGTTATTTCGATACAAAAGGATTTCGAAATTGGATTGGATGATATATATATATATATATCATCCAATCCAATTTCAAAATCCGATACGTATTTAACATATTTACATACATGTGTGTGAGTAGTTTCTTTTGTAATTCGGACTATTTATTTATGAGATAAAATGCAATGCAATACTACTTTAACATTTAACAAAACAATCACACAGGAGAAGCTGTAAACAAAAGTAATGTATAAAAGTGAAAACTTATCGGGATTTCAGGAGATATATACATATTTTTAGCAATAGCACGAAAGAAGGGAGAACCTACTTAATTGTTGCAAGAGGTCAATTTTCAGGAGAAACAAAGCAGGGGAAGTTTAAGATTGGATGCAAATGCTCGGGATTTGTTTCCTTATGCGACCCCGCGATGATTAGACACACTGGATTCCTAACCTTAACGTTGAGAGGAATAGAAAACGCATAATGGCCGCTCACTTATCCGGAGCTTCCAATAAGAGAGAGGGATAACGGAAAACGCCACTGGCAGACGTTCAATGAGGAGAATTATCAAAAGGTCTGCTTCCTTTATTGCTGTGATGTGGAATAAATCATTTTCTTTTATTTGAGGGATTCTTTTACTTACAATTTTAGAAGTCAACGCATAACATTCATTTTTCTAAATAAATTTCAAATGAATAAAAATAATATTTCTCACCAAATTCTTAATTTATGTCAAAGACGATAATAAATTCAACTTATTAAAACTGTTAGTTAAGATATTTTGGCAGCTTGATGAGAAAATGGATTGGTCACAGATCTTAGGAGTGAAAAGTTCTATACCCGGATCAAGATTGCCATGCTTAGTTAGCATTGCAAAGTAAATGCCTCGAAAGAACTCATGTCTTTCTATTGTTGAGAGGTGGATGTAAGATATGATAGATACAAAAATGACTCCTTCACTTCAAACTATTTTTAACTGATGAGACATTTCATATTTTTAATCGACAAAATTGGTTAAATGAAATAGAAAGAAACGATATAAATTTTTTTTAAACTATATACTATATTATATTATATAGGAATGTGTACTCAAAGAACATAAAAATGAACGTTTAAATAAATATTAGTAATATAAAATCTATGTAATTTATGGTTTTATAATATTTTAAATATTAAAATAAGTTGCATATATTTCGTTTTATTTCTGAATTTTTAATCATTTCATTAAAAACTGGAAAATTATAGTTTCGTAGGATATATTTCATATCTTTACATTTATAAAACTTAATTGTATAGATTTCATTGATTTAGCAATCAAATGCAATTAAACATAATGATAAGGAAAGGAATTAAATTCCAACTGAAAAATTCGCTTCATTTTATGTCGAGATGCAAACTAAACCTTTTAAATACGACTTCATTGTTTCGAAAGAGAGGGGAAGTCCGTGAAAATAAAAGATGTTCTTAAGAAGACATTTATAAAGTGAAAGTGATAAATCGAAGGACATTAAAAGTTGAAATACAGTTAATGTGTCCTCTTGACCGCTTCCATTATTATAAAGAAATGAAGTGTACTTATTTGCTGTAACGAATCTGTGCGTTTGGTACATTAGCCATGAATAATACTGTCCCCAAAAAATGAATAAAAAGAAACAAATAAACGTCTCTATACATTTCATAAATTATGAATGTTTATCGAAATACTTAGGCCAAAACTTTTCTTATAATTATTATACTCTTAAGATCTTCATAATTAAGACAACGAAAAAAAAATATTATTCAGTATATACTGATATCGAGAAGGAAAGAGAGAAAATTATGTGTTTGCGAAAAATCAAATTTTTAATTTCTTACTTTATTATAGTTTGAGTTCGTTGAATTGCTTTTGTCATTTTTTATACCGTTTCGAATATTATTTCGATGGATTTATTTTTTACGCATGTTTCAAGCTATATTTAATTTTTTTATTTTCTTATTTCTTTGAGTTCAATGTAAAGCTTTTGTTATTCTACTTTCTTAAATTTTATTATAAATTTGTGATTTATTGTGTAGCAGTGCTATTGAAATATATATATATATATATATATATATATATATATATATATATAATAGCAAATTAAAAATATGCCTTAAAATGATGCTGCATTTGTTATTAATTGTCGAGGTTTTGATGCCAAATTAATTAATTAATGATGTTGTCAATTGTTTATTTTAGAAATATAATTTTAATGTATAACGCAAACAATATTATTGATTATATTTCCTTTCAAACATTAAACCTTTAAATGATATATATATATATATATATATATATATATATATATATATATATATATATATATATATATATATATATATATATATATATATATATATATATATATATATATATATATATATATATATATATATATATATATATAATTTAAACGTACATTATTTTTCAAGAAATGATTTTCCCTAACCTTTTATAGCATATATGTTTTAAAATTTCTACAATATAATACTTACATACACACTTATGCATATAATATATATATAGATAGGTTTTTATTAACAAAATATACAAAACATTTTAAGGAAAATTACCAATCAAAATTTGGAATTTAAAAATTTTAACACTTTAATTAACGTAAAAAAAAATTTAAAAATTGTCCTTGCCAATTTAAACTAACCATCATTTGCTTTTTATTCTGTTCTATATTCAACGTGTTCAATTTTAGAAGCAATATCGCTAAAGATTCGAACATTTGAAAACTAATTATATCAAATAACTGCTAATTTTCATGATTTTGAAAAATTTTACAAACAGAAAAATTGTAGTTAAAAAATACTTATTTATTGCTGGTAAAAATCATGAAGGGATTTTTTCTCATCGCCGACGACACTCAGATATTCGATGGTGAACTTCCCCTTGTTTGCCACCGCTTAAAACATGCGATTTGAAGCAGACAGCCAATTTATCGTCAAGTCGTGTTTACGATGCCGTCTCAATACGATGTGACGTAGATGAAACATTATCTGACCTCATAGAAAACTTTAAGGCAATTAGAATTGTAATAAGAAGCAACCACTATATGGTGAAAAATATTAATTTGGAGTTACAATTTCAAAATTTGAAATAAAATTCCCTATTCCTTTTGAATTACAAAAAATACCATTTAAAAAATTAGTTAAAAAAACAATCTTGAATTAACTCTTCGAGTATTCTGTTCATTAATCTAAAAAAATGAAATTTAGTTTTGATAAAAGAATTGCTTCCCTCATTAACTAAAGGTAATTAAATAACAAATGTTGATCGTCTGAAATATCTACAACGTGCAAACTTTAAAACATTCATTTTTTTTATCAAATTATTTCAATCGATGAGCAGAAGTGGACTCTCTCATAATAAAGCCATATATATAAATTAGTAAAAGGATTGTTTGAAGGGTACCGTTACTCAATAGTGCATCAAATGTTATGTGCAAAAGTTTCTTTTGTGTACTTTCTAACTTTATTTAAAAATATTTGCATTAAATTTAAAATGGCTCTTGTATTGTATTAATTCATACAACGCAGATAAATATAGGTACGCTTGAGTACAAATTTCGATTATAAATTATTTAACATTATTTTCACAATTTTGTGACATAAATTTATCTTTGAAAAAAGCTTGCTGTTCACAAGAAAGTGACCATAACTTTGCTCTTCAGAGAAACAAGTTAGAAACCAGTTGCATCAATTGCTGAAAAATGCGTTCCCAATAAATCTAATAGGGTGAATGCTCAAGAGTTTCCATGTTCATCTCCTTTAAACATTTCGCAGCAAGAATTTTTTTTGGAAAACAGTTCATCCTCAATCAAGGTCTTTCCACCACCAGTTCAACTAGCAAAGTG
Source organism: Latrodectus elegans (assembly GCA_030067965.1). Classification (NCBI taxonomy): domain Eukaryota; kingdom Metazoa; phylum Arthropoda; class Arachnida; order Araneae; family Theridiidae; genus Latrodectus; species Latrodectus elegans. The sequence continues at coordinate 120,967,219 of CM057813.1, forward strand.
ATAAATGGAGTTTATATGTGGGTGAAATTCTTCTCTTACGTTTCGCGACTACATCTTGTGATATCCATAATTCTAAGCCATTTATTCAATACTCACACATTATGGTTGTTTTTAATTTTTTCGATATCTGTAATGTATGCTTGAGAAAATATTTTTCATAAATAGAAGTTACATTCTGATATCACAAGAGTGGAAGCTTGTAATATTCTCAAGCATGCAGTCCCACTGATTTGCATGCAAAAAGTCAACACGCATTTTTCCGTTGCTCAACAAGTTCAGATTTTCCACTCAGAAGTTCTCGATTCTATAACCGAAGCCTCAGTGAGTTCAAGTTACCATCGCTGAAAAAGAATAACAATTTGAGAAAGAGATCGTCCTAGAATAATTTTGTCAAGAAAGACTGAAAATTGTTGTTTATTTTTCAGTCCTGGAAAAAATAATAATTTTCGATTAAAGTGTGTATTATATAATGTTAAAGACTTCATAAAGTTCACAAACTTATGTGTGTGTGAGCTCAATAAACTGCAAAATATATTTTGCACCAGGTGATTCATGATAAAAAAATCTTAAAAAAGAAAAGTCTCTACGAAGTGTTTTCGAATAAGTGCATCCTTATTCCAAAGTTTTAAGAAAAGTTTAAGGAATAGGAGGACAGCCTCGAAAGACTGATTCGGATAAAAGAAAAAAGTCTTAAATTCTTCAATCGACAGTACTCTGTTTCCAAAGAAAAACAAAGGCATCTATAAGAAAACACAGGCAGAGAGGGGGAGAAATGCAGGTTCGCAGAAATTCTTCAGAAAATATATCAATTCATCTTGTTGATCGAAAAACTCTCGACACCCCTGGTTGCCCCTTACATATTTATTTTCCTGCCACATACGACGTCATCGATTTCCTATATCCCAACGGCGCGTACGAAACTCGATACTCGGCGAAATATATTTTTCTCTAAAAGTTCTTTTCACTGCTAACTGTGGTCGAAATAGTTGAGAGGAGAAAAAGAAATGGATCGTGAGACAATGGGACAGCATACAACTAAAAAAAGAATTAGAAGGTAATAAAGCAACAGAGAAATGGAATTAGGGAGGGTTCATATTTTAAGTTGGTGGGCAATGGAATCATTTCAAACGAAAGCTTTAATGATGCTTGCGGTTTCAGATTGCGGATGGAATTTCGAGGAATTTTAATAGAAAAACTTTGCTTTTGTATGTACACTTCATAAATTGTCCAGAAAAATTTACCTGGAGAAAGATTCAATAACAAAGGACAATTTTATAGAAAGCATACTAAAAATAGATTTTAATTTATAAAAGCTTTAAATTATGCTGAGGATTATTTTGGAAGAATAATTTAAAAAATAAAGCTTATCATTTCAAAATAAAAAATGGTAAGTAATCAAGCTACACTTTTGATAGGAAAGTGATTCTACCAAAACATAAGGCTTAAATCCAGTATTTTTTAAAATTAAAATGAAATGAAAATTCACAAAGAAAAATAAATAGAATTAATAGAAAAATAGAATAAACAGAATTAATAAACAGAATGAGAATAAGCTTCAATAAAGTAGAAAATGGAAGTTTTTTATATTTAAGTAAAAAATGCATATTTGTAGATATAACGAATAAAATTAATGAATAACTGACTTATAAACAATGAATCTCACTTCTAAATAAATATCTCGCAAGCAAATAAAGAACTATAAAAATATTTATTGCATATATTTAAACTAAATTTCCATATTTATTTCATAATTTATAGTTTATATGCTATTCATAAATTTGATTATGTATATTATTTCGATAATATTTATATATATAAACAAATTTACGAAGAACATATATAGCCTATACAATTAGTAATTTATTAATACTAAACAATGAATTTAATACAATTTATTAACAACGATAAAAATTAAGGAAAAGAATGAGTTTTCACTCTGACATGGATTATATAAATTTAACAATATTTAACTATCATAAAATTTATGCAAAATTTTACTCAGCAAAATGGCTAAAAATGTATCAATATGTTCAATGAGTCTGAAAAAAAAATTAATCTTACGAGAGTATGAATTATTAAATTTATATGATAAATATCAGAGTAAAAAAAAAAACTCTTTCTTTTATTAAATTTTTTATTAAATACAGACAAATCAAAAATTCTTATTTTTCTAATTTCGTATGAAATACTAGAACCAATTTTTTAAGTAAATACAGACATTATATCATATCTTGTTTTAATTGGAAAAAAGGGCAAAATCGTATGCCACATAGTATGTTTTTATTTATTTATTTTTTCCTGGGAAGCCTGCCGTTGTCTCCAGTGCTGTAAAATTGGAGTTAAACCTGAAATCGGACATTAAAAATCTACAAAATAAAAATGAACATTTTACAATTCTTCCATAAAGAATTAATTTTTGTAATATTACTCATTACCACTTGAACTTCTTGTCCGGAAAGTTCCATATTTTTTGCAAATAGTTTTAATACCTGCACTTAAACTCATTAAGATACAAAAAAATTCTGAAAAGTAACTCGAAAAAAGGTAAGTATTTGGCATTGGCACTTATTTCATTTTCAGCTTACACTTAAGAAAGTATTTTTCAAAGTTCCACATTCACCAATAACGATGGCAAGTAACATGTATGAATGTCAGCCATTTTGTTTTTGAAAACACCGCCTGTTCTTTTGATCCAATTACACTTTGAATACCTAATGTTAGCCTTACCAACTACTGCGTTGGAAGTTAATGCAAAAATTCGAACATTTGTTTTAAAAACATTTTTAAGTAACAAACTGTATACGGCATAGCATGATAAATGAGAACTCACTTCGACGAAAAGCTGATTTTCTTCTTTCTATACTTTGCTGAATCATTTACCAAACTTTCTGGTAAGATACTGTGAAATGGAGAGCTAAAAATATCTTATCGTTTACGGTACCTAATATTTGGTATGGGCTATTTAGGAAATGAGCACGAAATGACATTTTCAAGAATTCTATTTTGGCTCATAAGAAAAAATTTACATTTAAAAGAGGTATATCATTTTTTATTATTTAGAAATAATTTTATAAAATTATATTTACCAACTATTTTTTATCAAGAATTGTAACTATGAGCATTTTTGGATTTTCAAAAGTGAAATGGCCTTGATGTGTATCTCTCCTTTATAAATTATCAAAACCTTAATAAATTTTATTTAATTTGTTGAAATATTGAAAAGTACTAAAAATAAAAGTATATAGGTTGATAAAATTTTAATTTCTTCGATATTTCAATAGGGACACATGTATACCATCTTGCTTTACTGGACAATAAAGACAATTCTCTCCTACTGAGGCAACATTACTTAGTATTTTCCTGGTACCATTAATGACATCAAAGATTTGATTTATGGAAATAATTTTTATCAAATTTTCATTTCATTTTACAAGTTTTACAATTGAAAATTATAAGGTGTTCAGGAGTATTGGCTACAAATGCTAATGTACATTGAAAATAGAGATTCAACAAGTTATGACGATATGTTTGACGACTTTTGCATTTTTGTATTATCATTGGATAGATACGTATTCCTTCTGTTGTAATCCCATGTTGTACACGAGCAAAAACATTAGAATATAGAACACATTTGCAAATAGGACTTTACCAGCGTTTTTAATCCAAGAAACAGTATCTACTATAATAAAAGTAGTTTTTCATGTTTAATGTTTACTCATAGCTAAAACTACTTTCCTACCGAATACTTACAAAAGAGCGGAATGATTCAGTCGGTGCTGAGGCATTATTGAGAGGGCGTTCTTATATGTAATGTTCCCATACATAAATAATTTTTCACATTTAATATCAGGATATAACTAAAAGTTCTATCTTATAAATACACTCATTCGACTAAAATAAATATAAAATATTAATTAACAATTGAAGATATGAACTTCTATCGTCTTCTTTGGTTTTTATATCCACAAAAATATTGTCTCTTAGAATTAATTCTTGATTCCATCATTACTGTTTTAATGAATTTTTTTTAAAAAAAAAAATATAATTTCACTAGAAGTTATTTGCATTCTTTCTGTTTTAATTACTTTGGGTTTATATAAACGTATATGATAAAAAAAATTATGTTGTTTTTGCTTAATGGTTTTCCCTTAAATGCTTCAAAATGTTTACTAAGCGTCGTTTGTATTTTAACTTCAGCCCCGTTTGAAGTTTCAAGATAATAACAGATAAAAGAAGACGAATTCTCCCATCGTTATCGAAAACTATTTATTATACTATTTCACGATGACTAGGAGAACACACTTTGCCGCAGCTTCTACTAAAGAAGTCACCCACAAGATAAATATGGTTTTTATTGCTTAATGTCAAAGTCTTTATTTTCACAAAGTATCTAGAAGAAGAAAAATATTTTTGATCTACATCGCCCGTCATTCTTAACCAATATCTTTTTGTCACATGCATTTAAGCTAATAGCCCCTGTTAAACATACATATATGCAAAGACGCGTAAACATAGCAGATATTATATCTTAATATTTTCAAATTATTAATAAACAAAACTGCAATTACGTTTCATGTTACAAAACTTTTAAAGAAACATTAATGTAGTTAAAATAATCAAGATATCGTTCTATTTCCGGTGTTCCATGTAAGCTCTTGCGTCACACTACTCAAAGGATGTGAACTATTAATATTCCAACTAATTTACAGGGAGGTAAGAAAATATTCATTCGTACGTTTTTCTAGCAGGAAAAGGTTAATCAGAATTCACGTGATTAGAGCCCACTCACTCAAGTGAGGGAAGAGAGTGAATGCCCCCATCAGAAAGACATGGACACGTCACGACAAGAAGATGATGCGGAAGAGGAAAAACGGGACAGCGTTTTTCCCCATCGGAGTTGAGGCTGAAATGGCAGATACCGGATATCTCGAGTAGTTATGTCCGTTTCATGGGTCGGAAACGGATTTTTATGGGAATAATCTCGGAAGCAGCGGAGAAAAGGCCTTCCTGTTCAGTATTTTAGGGAAAAAGCCCTCATAAATCTGAGAAGCATAGGGAAATTGAGGGGAAATAATCTTGCCATTATGGGAGGTACATATGTGAAATGATGATTGTTTTCGAGAGCACTTGACGGTAAATGTGCTTCAGAACCTGGCAGTTGGGGATGAAATATTTACAGCAAGTGCCTCATCTGGCGGTAAGAAATATTGGCGAAGAAAGGGTTGCCAAGGAAGGGGAAAATTTATCAAGAAGGAGGGGAATCAGAAACAAAGATTTAAGGAGGTGGAATTCTGTTGTATCTAAAAATATATTTAATCGAATAATATTAGGAAGCAAAATTATTTATTTTGTAGAATTTATATAAATAAATTCTTACTTGTCCACCGATTCTTCGGCTGAGAAGAGATGGAGAACGTTTGAATATAATGGAATTAAATTTATGATAGGATGTTGGTCTCTGGTCAAGTTAAAAGAAAGACAGTATTTCATTTCAAAATTCTGATTACAATTTTTGTAATGAATTTAAATTGCATTGAATGCACAGATTTGAATTCTTTGTAAAGTTACCTATTTAACTATATAATTAATTAAAGTTACATGGTTAATTATCTCTGCTTTCTTCAAATACGTATGAGTGTAGTTATTTCACCTTTTAAAATTACTCTCTAAGTGTAATTAATGCAGTAGAGAGAAAAATAATCACGACAGTAAATCCTTTATATTTTATGCATATTTATTTTTTATGTGAAAGTTATTTGCTGTTTTTCTCCAATTTAATGACACGTTATTTTTTTTTCTACAACAAACGTGCTTATTCCTTTCTCAATACTTCAGCTATTAATTATACATAGAAAAGTGTGAATGAAATAAATAACAACTTTAATATTTAACACGAAACAATTTCCAAGCATGTCATACCTCACTCAATTTGTTTGTAATTCACAGATTATCTCATTTTTAGGCGCAAAAATAGGATTTTGAGCAAAGCTATGTAACTGGTTGATATCGCTGTTTTTCTAATACTCATATTTACTTTAAGGCCTAGGTTTATGTTTTCTCTCAGATATTATTTCTCTACGAAGCTTGGTTTTCCTAGGATGTGTATAATACTCCACTGAAGTGGTATAATACGATCACATTTAGGAGACTTAAATTAAAAAAATTAAGAATTAAATTTAAAAAGTTTTTCTCCCATAAAAAATTCTAAAAAACATAACTTTGGAAGTCAAATTGAATTTTCAAAACCATAGATGAGTAAAATAAATTAAAGAATTGTACTTTATAAGAATTAGATTATTTATATATTTTCACACACAAATATCACTGTAAATAAAAATTAAATTCTTACATCATATGTACTGTTAATCCACTTGTTTAGTTTAAAATTTAAAACTTTTTATTACATCTAATTTTTAAATATTATTTTTTTTTCTCTTTAGTTTACTTTTCAAAGCTCAACAATTTTGTAATTCACTTTACCCTTTCTTTCTAACATATTTATTTCTGAATCAGTGCTGAAAATACTTATTTCTGAATCAGTGCTGATGAAAACTCGCAAAAAAGCTCTCATTGTTATAAACCCCATTTGTAATAAGCCAGTTATAATAAGTCAATTTAGTAATAAACCAGATGTTATAACCAGTTTATTTATAAACCCCATTTGTTATAAGTAAGTTTAGTTTTAATCCAGTTTTCATAAGCCAGAGTTTAGTTATAAACCAGTTGCTTAAACTAATTTAAATAATATGCATCGATAATTCTAATAATTTCTAGGAAAGTTTCCTTATGAGAAATTTAGTTCATCTCTTATCGAGTCGATTGCTGTGAAGCGTTCCTAAAAGTATTTTTTCTTAACATTTGGGTTTCTAAAAAGATTTTTCATCTTTATTTTTATTGAGACTTTGGGAAAATGGAATGTCTACACGGTTGAAAAACTTTTAAATGTATTTGAAGTACAGTATATGCGAAGAATAAAATTTCCTGATCCCCTTAGAATAAGTATTCCACACGAATTATTTACTTTAAGGAGATATAGTTCATATAAAAATTATTTAAAAAATGCAGTACTGAATATGAAAAATTCATACAATTATGAAAATTACAAAAATATTTATGTGTGACGATATCTATAGTTAATTGTTAGAAAAAATAAATAATAATTACCAAATGCGCAAAATGAGGACAATAAGTGCAAAAATACGAGTAAAAAATAAGATTAATTGCTTTAATATTATTTATTACAGAAAAAATTGTTATATGCATAACATTAATAATTTAAAACAATAATCACAACAAAGACTTAATATAAATTAAAATTCGCAACAAATTAATTCAATTCTCTTTCTAATTTTATTTCTTATTTTGAAAAATTCAAAGTAAAAAATAGAAATCTGAAAAAAAAATATAAAAAATAGCCAAATTATTGCTCATAGCACACATAAATGAAACACAATAAATCAATCTTTATCGTAAAAAATATCATTATCTTACAATAAACTATTATAACTTCAGTTATAGTTTTTTGTAATGGTTAATGATAAATAATATATATGCACTTCACCCCATACAAACAAGGGCAATTGCCCGCAAATAAATCCCCCTCCAGCCTTCCTAGCCATTATTATGTCCAGCTGACCACTCCATCAATTATGATAACAATGTGGAGAAAGGAATCTCGCTATGGACTCGGAGACAATCCAGCTGCCGCGTAAATCTCAACGCCGGCACAAGATATGCGATACATTTAATCACAGCGAGAAAAACTGGGGGAAATATTTCCCAAGGAGGGAATATATTCCCTCTCCAAGGAAGAGAAAAAGTGAAATGATCAAGACTTAGTCTTAAGAATGTTTAGTGTTAATACAAAAAGATGTGATAAATATTTATTAGCAGTTTTAACATTTAGTATTGGAAAAATAATTTTAAGAAATATATTATAACTTTTTTTACGTAAACCAGAGCAATTTTTAAAATTTTTTGTATTTTCAAATTAGTTTTTACAAATTCCTACTTTGCATGTGATTTATGCAAAGTAAGAAGTATTAGTAATATTAATACTTAAATATTACTCCATGATAAAATCAAATGAAATGTTTATTTATGAAATAAAAGTAAAGTGGATTTCTCCTAAATTTCTTCACATATTTTGTATGAGACCTATTTTTTCAAAAAGTATGTAGTCAAGGAAACGTTTATATGGGTCATTTTAGTTTGGAACTTGTTGTATTTAGTCCCTGTATTTACAATGCATAAACTTTCTTACGGAAAACATAATAATTTTGCTATCATCACACTAAAAAATTCAAGTTTAAAACAGATTTTTACATGGAAAATTAAAGAAATCGTCCTTGAAAAATTTAAACTAACTATAAAGTGGGTGCTTCTTCTTGTCTTCTTCATTTTACTTTTTCTTCTGCTCTATTTTCCACATGTTCCATTCTGGAAGCAATATCGCTAAAGATTTGAAAACTAATAATTTAGAAGAACAGGTTATTTTCATGGTTTAGAAGACTTTTACAAACGGAAAAAATTATAGTTTAAAAAAAAATACTTTTTTTAAAAAATACTTCTTAAAAATTCATGAATGTGTTTTTTTTTTCGCAGATGATACTCTGACATTCGATGGTGAATTTTGTCTTGTTTGCTGCCACTCAAAAAATACGATATGAAGCCAGGCAGCAAATTAGTCAACGATTCGAATTTACGACAATATTTCAATAGGATGTGACGTAGATGAAACGTTATCTGACGTCATGATTATTTTAAGTCAATTAGAATTGAGATAAAATGGCGTGATCATAATCTCAACAGGAACGAAAGATTTAACTACTTCATGGGATTTTTTTTACAAATTAATTTATTAATTAATGAATAAATAAAAATAAATGCGCTGCATGCCTGTAAATGTTCATACTATTATTGCTTAGAGTTACACACATTTTAACAAACTATTTCAATTGCTTACCACACTATTTAATAGATTTTTAATGAAAATAAAAAATATTGTATTTTATGCTAAGAGATCTTACATGAAAGTAATTCGAATGTATTATATGATGTTATTTAAGCACTATTTTTTAACAACCATTACTCCGATACTTAGTTAGGAATATGTATACATTCAACATGAAGCAAAAATATTATGCATGCAGTTTCTCAGTTCATTTTATCTGTCCAATATCATGTGTGTGTGCGTATGTAAAGAAATATTTCTTATATTATAGTTTTTTCGTTTTACGCTTACCTTTTGATTACGAGGAAAGAAAAGCCCTGGTTTAAAAAGATTCCAGATCACTGCAAGTATCCACTAGACAAAGGAATTGAACCCAGGAATCGTTGAAATGTAGACCAAGATTTTAATAATTTATTTGGCAAGTCAGTTGATATTAGTCAGGAATAGACATTATGTTGAAAATTCGTCCAGCTTTTAATAAATCTTAGAATCAAATGATCATCCCCATTTAACTACGTTGAATGAATGGTTGAAATAATTGGATTATACTATTGTATAACATTATTAAAATGTTATATATATATATATATATATATATATATATATATATATATATATATATATAATATTGTTCTTTTTCACTGGTGGATTTTAGAACACGTCGAATCATTTGGCTGAATTTCGGAAATGAAAGAATCTTAATTTATGCAGTTCATTACAATATTACTTAATTTATGCACTTCATTATAAAAAAAAATTTTTTTTTAAAATTTACTAATGCAAAGTATAGTCACAATATAATTCACAACAAATACTTATCAATTTCAAAACAATATAAAAAATTTTCAATTTTATATATGTGTGTGAGGGCTACGGTGGCCTGTTTGGTTAAGATCTTCACTCTCGTTATCGGAAGTTAGTGAGTTGGAATCTCAACACAACCGAAGATCCGTCGTGTTCATTAATGGCGGCTGAGGCACGTAAAATATGCCGTGGTCGCAATGTTCTACATGTGAAATGATAGGTTTGGAGGTGGTAAGCCAATTACTGGGGGTCTTCTGCTTGGTCCTTGTTTCTAAATTACGGAAACATCACTTTCGGGGCAAAAATGGCAAAACCCACTGAGCCCATTCTATATAAGATGCCCCAATTTTGTCCATCGTCGTGCTAAAATGTGGAATACTTCTAGCAGCTGGGCGTATAGATATACGTATATGTGTGTTACATCTAACATTATTACATTTGGATAAATTTTAGATTTTGCATATTTTATAGATTTTCTATAATATTTAAAAATTAAAATTTTAATCATTCCAAAAATAATTTCTAATATTATAAAAATTAATTTTCGTAACGAATGATTATTTTTAGTCAAATAAAAGAAATGTTATAACAAGGATAAGATAAAATATAAAATTTTCGGTAAAGATTTAATTTAATAAACTTACAATTTTGTACACGTCAATATTTTTATGACTAATTTTGATGGAATATTAAAATATAAAGAAAATTTGTCCAAAGTATTTTCAATAATAAAAAAATATAATTCTTTATTAATAATATAGCTAGGCAAAAGAATGAAATTCAGTCGTTATCTACAAAGTCAATCATAACAGAGTTACTGGTTATAGCATAAAACGCTAGAATAGCTTTAACTACAAAATGCCTGCGGCAAAACATATCAATAATACCCCATTTCCAGGAGGAGAATGGATGATTGGTGGAACCATCAGCCAATCAATGGGCAGAATCTCGGGATTTGAGTCAACATGTCGCTGTCAACTGGCATCGGCTCTCAAAATGGAATTAAGTAAAGCTCATCGCGAGGATTCGGGGAATATAGAAACAGTTATGTCCAAAACTTCTCGTGAAATTGAGCCATTATCTCATCACTTGTGAGTCGGCTTGTTTTGCAGAAATGATTCTGATTCCATGTCTGCGTTTGTCACTTGAAAATGGTAGGAAGTAAATGAAATTAGTGATCTGTTAATTCTCAATAGGGAGGAAAATGTTTGTAATTTAAATGTATCGCCAATATAATTTCACCATCAAATTATCAATTTTACATGCAATTTCAATGAAATAATTTTTTGGCAGAAAAGATTTCCCAGAATATCTAAATTGAAACTGCGTATAAAATGCAATAAGATATGTATGATGTAATTAATAATGAGTAATAATACATTTCGTCACAAGGTATTGCACGACGATTGAACGCAAATAATAAATATAAGGATACAAGTTGGTCAAAATTCATTTAAAAAAGGCTGCTGTCTTGTTATGAAATGAGCTGCATTTGGAAAAATAAATGTATTCAAACTGAATCGGCTAATGTGGCATGAGGGATAAGAGCACTGGACTGGCTGTCTCGACTCATATGAAGGGCTTAAGTTGTAAGACCACATCTAATTTCCTTCATTTGATTTAATTCGCAAAGATCAGTTTTAAAAGTTACCATCAGAAATTATAATTACCTATTGTAAATATGTTTGAATTCATATAAATTTTTGGTGACAAAAAATTCATTCAACCCATTCCTGAAGTTTGAAGGCAAGGCACAGAAATTCAATATCTAATAGTTGTTTTACAATGAATGGATTGGAACTTCGACAATTCATTGAAAAGGTACCATTCTAACTAGAACAAGTCCTAGAAAGATTAATATTCCTCTTCTTGCATGATTTCTATCAAGGTGGGTTCTCTAGGTTTTCTTCCTTAAGCAAAAGATTAGATCTATAACTATCGGCAATAACTAATTTGAAATTTGACTTCTAACACAAACAAATAATAGGAAATTTTATTTCTCTATCTCTCTCTTTTTTTTCCTTGACATTTTCATCAAAACTTTTATAGGCAGCAGGGCATTCCAGCACAATATGCCTAGTTTTAGAAATCGTAGATTCACCAGACAATTGTGATCCGTTAAATATCTTCTGCTAGTCCTCATTAGCATGATTGTTATATGATCAAATTAGGAAAATATAATATGCACCATAACATCACAGAAATATTTTTCAGTCAAGTTTTTGATTTTTTTTTTCTTCTGAAGCATGCTGAAGCTGCGACCAGAAAAGTGTCTAGAAATTTAATTCTTTCCAAGGTCAGATATTCATCGGTTACACACCGTGCCTTCGGTTATGTCGTTCATAGAGTACAAATGTTGTACAACTGTAATTTTTCCACATTGCCAAAATAAACTTTAAACGCATATTACCGGTTGGTCTATTCTTTCTGCTTATTAGGTTTGCGAAAGCTAGTAAGATATTTCTTATTATCATTATAGAGGCTCTCTGGGGCACACTAAATAGGTCATGGCCACTATGACTTTTAAGTGAAATGATATATCTGCTGCTGCATTGGGAGTTTTCTGCTTGGTTCCATGTTCTGAATTACGAAGACAGTTTCTACCTAACTGGTAGATCCTACCTATAGTCGAGTTACAGGGAAGTATATAGACGTGCATACACACGATAAATATTGAATAATTATGGATTAAATAATCATAGCAAATACTAATTGTGACAATAAATATCCAAAATAGCATGTATTACATGAATAAATCCCTTTATATACTTGATAAACATGACGTTTTTATACTAATGTTATAAAAATAAGAAATTAGATATCTGTATTGGATAAGCGCTGTCAAAGGAATTTAAAAATATAATAAAATAAAATGCATAAGACATTCAGTATTTTGCGCAGTACACCAACTCCTCCTTTTTTATACATCATATCTGTACTTTTCTAAAAGGAAGAAGTCAGAAAAAGAAATGCATTTCCACCTCTCTGGGAAATTTCTTTCACACAAATAACTTCCATTCATATTTTAAATTCCACTCAGGGTGTATATTCGGAAAAATATTTTCTCTGGAGCATCTTGAGCCAGGCAGTCACGGGGGAGGAATAAGGGGGCACTGGAACAGTAAAAATAGAAAATCATTTTATGTTTATCAAATGTATTCTTCTCGCGATGCGTTTGATTTCCAGTGAATTTCTTTCCCACGTTTGGAAAATTCGTGCAGTAAGTTTTAGAAAAAATTCGAAAGTGTTTGAATTGACGGAATAAAAAGTCTGGTTTTTCCACTGAGCTCCCAATTCTTCCAATATCGAAAGACATTGACGTTATCTATTAAAATCAGCAAACTAATGAGTAATGAAGCACAGGTGAAGCAAACGTGTTTAGAGTAATAATTTTTTAATATTTTCATTCAGTATATTTGTCGTTTAAGTTTCATTTTTTTGCACTCGAGGACTCTCATTAGATAATGACCTACAGTTTAAAGTTTTCTTTCACCAAAGATGGACACCGGGTGACTAACTCTCCGCCTCGACATGGCCGGAAACTGTTATGCATTTATCGCTACCCAATGAGCACCTGTGAACCAAGTCATGAAGGTGAGAGCAACTACTGACGTCATTCCACACTTCCACACCACACCCCCGTTCACAGGGTGGGCCACGCTCATTTGTCATCTCAGAAGGAAGGACGACAGAGAAACATAGGAAAAAAAAAAAAAAAAAACATTCCTCCATGCACTAACCGGGATTCACACCAGTGACCTATGATTTAGGAAGGTTAAACATGGTCCAGGGTGATATTCGAATCCACGAATTGTTGAACAGAAGGCAGGACGGGGTACGAAATTACAAGCTGGGGCTTAAAACATGGTAATCAATGTATTATCAATATTTTGTCACATAGTGAAGTTCATATCTGACGCAATGTAGTGAATAACTTATTTATATATATAAAAAAATTGAGAATATAGCAGGAGCAATTTTCTAAATTGAAACGGTCCTTAGTAATAACAGTTCATCAGGAACTAAGATCAAATCTAGGACTCTACACTCTAACTTCTCATTTCTCGGTCCACAACTTTTTTTCCCACAAAGACATATTTCTAGGTCCAACTACTAGGCTATTTTGAGCAGCAAAACTGCTTTTATGGTTTCTTAATGTATAATATGCAATAAAGTGCATAAAAATAAAATTTACTAACTTCTGCAACAAGAATAGTGAGGTTGATCACACCGTCTCGCTCTACGACGTTGTGTTTTGAGGAATATTTTCTAAATGCCTACTTAAAAAGCACCCTCTAAAATTTAAAACACAAAATTTAAGTAACTATTTAAGTATCCATTCAAAAACTAATTCTATTCTCTCCTTAATTTACAAGCGTGTTTCTTATATCAAACACAATGGCACAAATAACAAAAATAAAAAAAATTTAAAACAAGTCGGAGATATTTTATTTCGTCAGATAAAAACAATTTTTGGTACTTATAAAATTTTTGAAGACTGCTGTCTGCTGAATAATACTGCTAAAGTTATTTTTTAAATAGTTTAAGAAGCAAAATATTATAAATCTACAAACAGCAATATTTTTTTAATGAAAACACTTCCTTTTCAATTCAATTGAAAGCACAAATTGAATAACAGATACACACTGTTTTCTCTGTTAAAGGAAGTATCAACATTACACGTGGTATACGATCTACAAACACATAATTATTGGAATATTTAATCGATCCCTGGTTCTTGCGCTCTCTCTCTTTTCCGAGCACCGGAAGTACATAAAAGAATTTCGCCAGCTCTGCATAATTCCTGCAGTCTCCAATTGAGAGTTGTGAGATTTTTTTATGATATCTAGATATCGATTCCCTATTGATTTTGGGGGTTACTCTTTTCCTTTATGACCGAATAAAAAACATGTCTTCTCTTCATAAAATTTAATATTTCATCAATGTCTTTTGCTCTATTGAAATTTTACAGCCTATTTGTTATTTCTGTTAACAATAATAAAATAAAATTATTTTTGTTGTGCTTCATTGCTATAGTGACCAGAATTCATCGGAAACCAGTTTATTAAAATATTTTTTATAGAAGGTTGCTATATGCATACATAATATTTATTTTTAGAGTTCGATGATTTTCACCAGCTTGGTTGTTTGCTGCTCAGTAGTCACATTTGGTACATTAGGGTTTGTTGGAACCTACTGTTAAAGTGGATTCTGAACCATGAGAAAAATCTAAATCTGAGGTGTGATCGGAACCCACAAACTGTTGAATTAAAGGCAGAACATTCAGTTGGCACCACAGCGAGTATTTGTCTAAGTTCGAAGAGAGAACGGAAACACGAAAGAAAATTTATATCGGTATAGGTTATATTATATAGCTAGACAAAAAATATGTTATACTTAATTTCGAAATTTTGAGTAGATCATTTGTAATTAATTTATATCACAATCACCATAGAATTATATCACAATCATGATTTGAATTTATAAAAGCACTTAGATTGCTATGCATAGCACTCAGGAACAATACTCGCTTTGAGAACGGAGGGGCATGGTTTCAACATTCCACTTAAAATTTTCAGCAATGCGTAAATTTGATAGAGAAAAAATGCGGTATAAGCAAACAACTTTTTCATTCTCACATAATTTTATTTTTAAAAAAGCGAATATTTTTTTTTTATCAATTCTTAAAAAGTTTTTGCTTTCGCACTGTACCAAACCTGTTTTCGATTTTTCTCATACCCTGTCGGTAGGATATATGTTAAAAGAAGAAAAAAACTTATCCTGGCATAAGTATCTAATAATCTCATAATTTAAGTAATTTTCAAAATTTTTATCTTTAATTAATTTGCTTCTAGTAGATCTATGCAAGAGTTCCTATTTCCTGCTGAAAAAACATGTTTTCCACACAGCTAAAAGTAAATAACCTTATTCTTCCAAGTAACAAATATTCCCGGAAAACCGATCAAATATTTTCCACCATAAGTGTCCCATTCATACGCCATATGGGTGAAAATTTTGAAATTTTTTTGAAATATTACGTGGTCACACACACACACACGCACGCACGCACGCACGCACACACACACACACACACACACACACACACACACACACACACACACACACACACACACACACACACACACACACACACACACTCTCTTGGTAACTATCGAATTGTAAATTTATCTTCATGATAAAAAAAAGGAAAAATTTTTTGCACCAGATTACAAAGACTTTCATTGTTTCCATTTTTCATTCTTTACGACAGATGATTACCGAAATGAATCCATTTTTTTGAGGAATTTTAGATTTTAATCAGTATAAAATTCCAAATTTCAATAAAAGAATTTTGTTTTAAATTTCGAAAATCGAGATCTCATAGTTTCAAAGCCGTTTTCATCTTTTCCAAACCTTTAATGGATGAAGTCTTATTCTCAATTGATATTTTTCTCACAACTGTTTTGGTAAATAAACTTCATTAAAAAGACACGCATATTTTATTCCAAAGAACGCATTTTTTATTCTAAAATTGTTTTTTGAAATACCTAATATATGGACTCAAAATATTATGAAAATATACTTAATAATTTTGCTTGTGGAATCCTTAAAAACATGAACAAAAAGTGCCTGAATATCGTACATTTTTATGACTTACAAAAAATATTATAATTATTTTTTGTTAAATTAAAGATATTTCTAATTGCAATCACAAACAGGAATCTTATTCTCATAAATAATTTTTTTTTAATTCAAACCATAAAACAAAGAAAAGGTTTCATGATTTATAAGAAAAATATCGCTCTTTTTTTATCATTTGCATTTAAAAAAGAATCCACTTATTATAATGCATTGTTTACAACTAATCTTAATAAGAAATGTTGAGAATTATACAGTTACTTATATTTCCATAACATATTTCAAAAAACTATGGTATTAATCTAAGAATTTAAAGGTATTGAATCTCAAAATGCGAGAAAAAAAAAGGTGTTTGTTTTAAAATTTTCTGTCGCTTTATTATATTTTTAATCCATGTAAGTGAAGTGAAGTAATAAAAGAAGTGCGGGAGAATATTTACCAACGTGTCATTAAGGCATTCCGATCTTGAATTTAAAATTTATCCCGCTTTTCTTTTAAGTTTTTGTACGCTATTTTGTAAAGGCAGATTTTTAAGCAGTTCGAAAAGGGAGCCAGAAAAATTAACTTACATTCTTTTAATTTTTTTACTTTGTTTTTCTTTTTCCCTCCAAGTTAATGGATGTTCAGAAAGTATCGTTGCAGCTGCTTTTAATGACGTAGTCGTAGCTATAATACTAGACTTCAGCCTGTTAATTCCTTACGGCTTATGTCTTTTTTAAATCGCTTCTCTTTAAAGGTTGCGGTTTTGTTTGTTTGTTTTTTAAAGTGGCGGTTTTGTCATAAATATCTTAAGAATAAAACATTGTATACTGTTCTTCTTGATTCCATGTTAAATGAATCAAGAAGAACAGTAGTTAAATGAATCAAGAAGAACAGTATCCATGTCTTCTTGATTCCATGTTACGCCCTCTTTGGATTCCATGTTAAAAACAATGATACAAAGCATTAAAAATAGTGAGGATATTTTGCTGTACTACTAAATTTCAATTTAGATAAACACGTACTTTTTAAACTAAATCTAAAATTATTGAAAGTTAATATCAAAAAAAAATTTAGATTGATGCAGAACGAGTGGACTACGTTACTACCTATACTCTCACAATGAAATAAAACTGAAATATAAATTAAATGGCCATCAGTTCAGCAGTTCGTGGGCTGCATTCCAACTTTAGAAATTCCTAATACTACAGGCATAAGCTGTATAAAGGAAGGTTTATATATATTGGTGTTAACTCAGTCTATGATGTTTGTATTCAATTTTAACCTGGGAATTAGATTGCGCATGAATTAGCCCTCGATTTCAAAAAGTGATCATAAAATGACGAATGTGTGGCAAGCCCAAAAGAATAAACTGATTTTTTAACATGGTGTATAACAGCTATATTAAAATTCTCTTATATTATTTTTATGTTATTATTTTTTTTAATTTTATGAAATAGGAAGATACTCATAACAATTAATAAAAGTTATTTTTCCATCGAGCTGTTACTTTAACATTCTGCATATTATGTGAATTGAATTTACACATTATCTAACTAATTAATACGTTAGTAATTAAAGTACATATTGTTTGGAGTATAAATACGTATGACATATATTATAAGTATTTTAAAACTTCCACATCGCGATAATTTTATCTTAATCAACAATTTCAATTAAATCAGATGCTTATTATTTTGTAGAAAAAGTAATAAATTAAAATCCAATTACTAAATATTCGCACGAAGCATTGATTACATTGTAGCTCTTAATAACTCATTATTTGAATAATTAAGCTGCTAATTATTTTGCGTTTAACTGAAGCGGCAATTCAGGATACAGATGCTTGCTTTATTTAATGAATGCTTTAAGAATGGATCTCAGATTTTCGTTAAGATCAAATGAGGAATTAGTAACAATTCCAAGTTCAGCTTACAATTCCGACTGGAAGAAGGAATGTTTTATTCAATTATGAAAATGATAAAATATTTATACAAAATTAATTTCTATAGGTTTTGCAATTTCCTTTATATTTTTACATATTTTGCACGATAAAATGATTTACTGGATAAAATGTGTTACAGGAATTACGACTCAATTTTCGATCCAGTTAGAAGCTGATGTTTTTAAATACCACCTGTGGATGTTAACTGCAGACCACACGCGCACACACTGATATCTTTCCTTTAACAAATATTAGAATTTTAGCAACCCAATTTCAAGTTTAAGCTCTGCATTTGATGGTAAATGGAACTTTTGAAGTAGTTCTTTAAGTTTTTAAAATGTATGACGTGCAGTGTTACTCGTTGTCTCAGTTTAATTTTCCTGAGAATTATATAGGGAAATGTTTATTTTGTACTATATAATGTTTTTTCTCTTACATAATGCCCAGTTATTAGGACGTTCATTTTTATTCAGCATAACAAAGGGTGGAAAGGATACAATATACACTGGCACCTTATACAATGGAATAGTCAGTGGGTATGCCATCGTAGCCCTGAAAATGGGTGGGTGGGTGACATTTAAAAGCAGGGACAAAGCAGAAGATCCCCAGACTTGGCCTATCATCCCCAGAGTTATCATTTCTCCACGAGAGCATTGCGACCAATTTAATGTGATCCAGATATCATGAAGGATCTTCGTTAGGGTCGGGATTTGAACTCATTACCTTCTGATAATGAGAAAGAGCGCCCTAACTAACCAGGTCATCGCGGTTTTATACAGGATTATTATG
Source organism: Latrodectus elegans (assembly GCA_030067965.1). Classification (NCBI taxonomy): domain Eukaryota; kingdom Metazoa; phylum Arthropoda; class Arachnida; order Araneae; family Theridiidae; genus Latrodectus; species Latrodectus elegans. The sequence goes on from CM057813.1 coordinate 120,986,328, forward strand.
ATCCCCTGAGAACTGTGGGAGAGGAGGCATCCTATGAGACATGAAATGTCTTTTAACAAATTTTGGATGCATAAGTAAAATCCTGTCAACCAGGGGAAAATAGTACCAAAGAACAACTTGTCACCAACAATGCAAAACTTATACTAGTTTTGCATTGTTGGTGACTAAATACATGGTTTTTAACTTAAATAAAAGTTATTTTTGTTTATCTAGTTCAGTTCTAGTGAAACAATATTTAGTTTACTTCCAATCAACACGTAACCTTTAGAAAAAACAAATGCTTTGACTGCAAACTTATTTAGTAGTAACGCAATGAGTTAACTACTGAATAGAATATATTATTCCTCTTACGTTTCTAGTAGAAGTAAACTTTTTATCGTTAAAATTATAGCACTTAAGTACACTTAAGATCCAGTTACTTTTTTCAAATAAATTTAGGTACAATTTTTTTTTATCGTACGTTATACTTCTTGTTTTAGTTTCTATTGAATACTCACAAAGGAACAATATGAAAGGATTTGATGTCAAAATTTGGCGATATTTAATCTAATTTCAGAAAAACAATATTTTACTGTTCAATGTTTTATTTACAGTTTCTCATGGAAAAAGTTGTGATGTGTGAATAAAAAATATAAATGTACGCAAAAATGTATTAGTTTTCCTTGGTGTTGCAATCGCATTTGCAGAAAATAAATTAATGTTGGCTTAAGTAAGGCATTAGTCTTATAAAATTTAAAAGAGATTGCTTAAAAATATTGCAATTATTAATTTAAAATTCTGTTAAATAATGGAATTTTTAAAAATTTAAATCATAGTGTTGCCAGTTTAAACTAACCATAAAGTGGATGTTTTGTCTTTTTCATTTTGGTTTTTCTTCTGCTCTATTGTCAACGTGTTAATGGTTTGAATCAATGAAAAACGATTCTTTAGCTAATGATTTTCTCCTCATATAAGAAATCGTTTTACTAACTAACTGAACTTCAACACTATTCTCAGACATTCAATGGTGAAATTCGCTTTGTTTGTTGCCTCTCGAAGAATGTGATTGGAAGGTAGGCAGCCAATTCGTCAACAAGACGAACTGACGACGCCGTCTCAATACGATGCGACATATAGATGAAACGTTATCTGACTTCGTGGATATTTTAAACCAATAAGAATTTTTATAAAATGATCATCATAATCTCAGATGGAATGAAAGAAATAACCGCTTTATGGTTAAAAAAAGTCTTATTCAACCTCGACCCATATTTGAAATGGATTCCTAACTTCTAAGACAATATGTAATGGACAGTTTCAAAACTGAAGGCTGTTAAAAAGCATTTCAATATCTATGGCATAAATTACTCACCTGAATGATATGTCATAGATAGTGGGCAGTACACGTCCCAACAAAAGAAACATGGAACACTCCTAAGTACATCAATATCTACAGGGGAAGCAAGTGACACAATATTCATCTATTGTTGTTCAACAGTGGCTAGAATCGAAGTCGGAACCAGATGTTCCCATGAGCACTATCTAACGACTAGGCCACTATGAGCTCTAAAAATTCCTTCAAACCTCAAACAAAGCCAGACAAAACGTTGAGTATATGAATCCGTTGAATTGAATAAAAGCCAGATATGCTCGTCGTCGAAATAATAGGCACAAATAGAAACAAATCGCACAAATAGGATCGTCATCGGAAAATATCCATAAAATCCCAGAAAAGATCGAAGTCAGTTGGCACATCAGCAGTGATACCATTATCCGGGAGCTAAAGATTTCTTTATGAAATGCCCAAGCTGTTCGGTCGTGACTTTTACTTCTGTTAAAAGAAAGAGAATACAAAAAAAATCCACACTCAGTTGAATTCACAGGATTCACAGGAACCAGGATGTCATCAATAGCACCACAACACAAGAGCTGACAAGAGTGGGTGGAGGGCACTTTCAGCGCCCACACCGAGCAATACTTTTCTATTATACTTATGCGTTTACAGGTTACTTCTGTATTTCAAAACTTTTGAAAAATAAGGACTTTACAACATAATTATATGGTTGCATAGGTGAAAGTTGCTACAATAGATAAATTGCGATCACTTTTTGTCATTTTCCTGAGAAATTTGAAATGCTTCAAAAAAACGCACTTCCTAAACTTAGTGTGAGCACAGGTAAATTTTATGACTAATTCTGAAACAATCATACTATGACATCATACTGAATCATACAATCATATTGAAACAATCATACTCTAACTACCTGATCTATAACAGCAGGTCGCTAATGTCCTATTACGATTGTTTAAGAATTTGAGATAGAGTGGATTCCAAAGAAATATGGATCAATAATATCGCTTTGACATCGAATGTGTTGGATATGAAAATTGCTCACGTGATTTCTCTGTGAATCCCGCGAGTAAGAACTCATTTTGCTGGTTTATTCATTTCTTGTCTTGAGCAATCTTCCATTTATTCAGTCTTCTCAAAATTGCAAGAAATACAAAAATGAACACATTGTATTTTTTTAAAAAATAAATTTCACTTTCTTATAATTGTAAAAAATAGTATACTTTCCAAGACTTTGCTTCTAAATCTCGAGATGAATTTATTTTTAGAACTTTCTCATTTGTGCGCAAGAATGTTCCTTTCACATTTTTCATCCCTTTAAGTTCTGTTACTTTAATCTCGAAATTATTTTGGATTTCTGTACTTTTTTTTCCTCAAAAATATTTCATTCTTTTCAAACTGAATTGAATTTTGAAATATCTTACCTCATTGCATTTTTTCCTTATTTACTCAGGACTTGGAAGAAAGAAAAAAAAATCTTTCCAATGCAAAATAATTTAGTAAAGAAAGCGGATTTTCCAATTGGGAAGGGAAAGGGGTCCCTGCAGATATGTAAAGAATGAACGGCAGGTCGTCTCGGAATCTAATGATCCCTCCTATCAGGAAACGGGAAGAAAAAGGGAGTAATTCTATACGTAAGTCCCCTGGGAAAAGTCATTACTAGCGAAAGCAAGAGGCATTTTTCAAATTCGAAATCAGATATTTACGTTTTGTGTCCCTCTCAGAAATATTAATCTTTCATAAGGAGTTTTAACTGTATCTCTATATACACAAAGCTTTCGACACAAAAAGGAGACAAATATTATATTTACCTTAAAGAAAAAAAAAAAAAAGAAATAAAGAAAGAGAGAGGAGGGGATTTTAAATCAAATGAAATATGCAACAAACTTCAAGGAAAATTAGTAGGAAAATAATTAAAAAAAGAAATCAAGAAGAATCAACTTTCCCAATGTATTAAATATGTTATAATAAAAGTAAGGAAAAAGTAAATAATATTTGTTATAATAAAGATGGACGGGTGCGTGAGGCTGTTTTGTATTTGCTATTTAATTCAGATTTGCTTTCATATTTTAAATGGAAAATGTCCAACGCAGTTCATGAGTTAAGACCTCGGCGGTCTGGTTGGGAAAGATATTGTTCTCTTTAATAAATGTTATGAGTTCGATACCTGTCTTATGCAAAGATTTGTTCACAGAAGGTGGCTGAGGCACTTTCAATAGGTGATGGTTGCAATGTCCGCCAAGTAATATTATCTTCTGGGGATGGCAGGTGAAGCCTTGGGTCTTTCTGCTTGGCAGAACTAATCCCCTTCAAATATTTCAGCCGTGAAAGGGAATTTCTGGAGCAAACGGAGCTATACTTTAAGATGGGAATACAGCCTGTGTACGTGGCCACTACACATTTCCTTGATATAAGGTGGAGTATCCTCTTATTAAAGTATAGTTCCACCAGTTCCTGAAAACCCAACAAACTCACAATTTGAGTACGCTAAATCTCGACATTTATAAACGACAGATATTTTGGAGTTCTTAATAAGATTTTAATAGATCACAACTATTTTGTCTTCAAAACAAATGTTATTATCCATCTTTTTTGAGAAGCTTAAAGTGAAAGTCATATTTTTTTAAAATAAAATAATGGTTGCTTAATATTCTATAAAATGAAATCCAGTAGTATAAAATGCATCTTTCGCCCATGAATGTTTTAAGATGTAATTGAAAATTAAATACACTACCACCAAGTATTATATGCAATAGTCATCGATTCAGAATGCTTACTGGACAAATTTAGAAATAAATAAATGAATAAAATGTTATAACGACGAAAAAGAAAAGGGAGACTACATTATATGTCTTAATAACTGAGTTAATGAATCGGTTCGTTGAAATAAATTGCTTAAATAACAAAATCTTAGTACTTATGAAAATAAAAATTGCATTGAATTATTGTTGCGTTACGTTTCCAACATGTTTTTGTAGATTGATATTAGAAAATAAAGACATTTCGAGCTGTGATCATGACATGAATTCAACTCTTCTCGCCACACTTTCCTGCTACCCCAACGGAAGAAGTCAGATTCCACAATAACGAGTCCAGGATCTTCCAACAGGTCAGTGGTTGGGCGACTATTTTCTTTTTTTATCATCAGGGCGAATTCTTTACATATCTTAGTAAAAATGTCATCACTGATAAGAATTTATGCAATTCAAAATAAGCTTAAATGATTATAAACAAAAGGCAATTTTTAATTTAAATAAAAAATATTAGTGATTGAAACCCAGGCGAAAATAGATTCCAGTAGCTACAGTTAAATAACTACAATGGGAAATGTGAACTTATCGGGAAAAAACTGCAGTTTAAAAAATTTTTTTAACGAATTTTTGTCTTTATTCACAATTTGTTAAACTGAAATGTCTGAAAAACATTTATTCCGAAGTTATTAAATATTGAAGTCAGGACTCTGCATCCGGTTCACATGTTTTTCTGATTAGTGACAGACTGGGAAAATTGAAATCCTATTTGATTAGCCTATTACAATTCACATTCATTCCAAAAATAGAAAAAAAAGAAGAAAAGCAGTAAATTTTTTATGATTTTCATAAAGAATTATGTAAAAATGTACACACACACACATTTTGACGCATACAGCGCTTACAAAAAGTTAAGAACTTCGAATAGTAAAAACAATCATCTGCTTCTTTTTTTTTTGTTGAGAGCATAGTTCCAGAAATATGTATCTTTGTGGCATACAATTCTTGACTAAAGTTCAGATTCAATATCTTGATATAAAATTCATTCCACTCCAGGCAAATGTTCTATAAGCAATACCACCGGGAAAAGGTTCGGCAATAGAACAAAAAAATTGTTTATAAACCCAAATAAATTTTTTTTTCTTCAATGCTAGACACATGGTTTCAGTTTTTCTTCCTATAATAGATTAAAATGTAATCACATTGTACGCGAATTAAATCTTTTTCCTTCTAACACTTTCTAAATATAAGATTGCGCCAGAGAAATGTCCAATTTCTACCACAAAATTACTTCTGGGTTAAAATAAAAATAAAAAAATACTCAAACACAGGTTCGTTATTTTTAGCATCCTTACGAGAGAACACTTAATAAATTACCACTTCTAGGAAAAAGCGGGTGTAAAAGGAAAGAGAAAAAAAGCGTGCTTTACTCGTTTGTTCGCGCTTAGTGTTCAGCTATAAATAACTCGGGAGTCCCTCCACCGAAGGAATCCCCCACGGCGGCCATTGGCGCGAAAAGAGAGGGCGACACGGCTTTTGTAAGCATAGCATCGGGCTGTGTTCTTATCAGAAGCTCGACAAAAAGGAGATTCTTCGGTAACTAGGGGCGCTCCCCAGGGATTTTAATAAAAATATAGTTGGAGGAGTTCCAGTAAGGTGTGGGAAAAAAGAAGATTTTTAGATGTTGAAAGTGGAGAGATTGCTTTTCTAAGACATTTGTATAAAAAGATTGAGGAGTACAAAGATTATACTCTTTTAATAGAATATCGCATATACATTTTCGAATAAATTTTTCAAAGCCAAAATTTATAACTCAGTATAAGAAAATACTGTAAAATATAAATTTAAAAGAAGAAAAGCAATGTTAACACACACATAAATTTCCAATTTACTTAATTAAAATATTCGAGAAAAATTAAATGTAATTCTAATTTCCTGAGAGATACATATTATATTATTTACAAATTATATTATATTGTTTTAGAAAATCTTTTGATAATATGAAAGAAAAAAATTAAAAATAAAATCAATTATTTGAAATGATCGAGAGAGGGGGAAAGAGAATATATGCGTGTGTGTATGTATGTGTGTGTATACGTGTGTATGTGTGTGTATGTATGTGCGTGTATACGTGTGTATGTGTGTGTATGTATGTGCGTGTATACGTGTGTATGTGTGTGTATGTATGTGCGTGTATACGTGTGTATGTGTGTATATGTATGTATGTATTTGTAAGTAACTTTCTGTTATCAGTCGAAGATGACAAAGGCTGGCTATAAAAAGCAATTATTCTTATCATTCTGAAGCTAAAATGTCATAAATTAATTTTCTTATTTATCAGCTATCGGGTATATAAATGAGAAGGCATCTTGTGTAACAACAGAAACAAGTAATAGTCGAAAATTGGGATTTTGAGATCACCAAAGCTAAAACGAGTTTTGCCGCTTTGCATTGTTGTGAAATGATCTTACAGAACGGAATCATTCACTGTATAAACATTTTTGATTGCTTTTGCTTCAGCATTCATCCTCATATTTTAATTTATTTACTGCTTTTAATGTCCAGAAGTTACATTTGCAGAACATTATATTCTCTCAAATGCACAGAGGAATTTTTGTAATGAATGGTCTTGTTCTTGAGGTTGATTCTTCGCCAAGTTTCCCCCACAGTTTTTCATGTTTCGTATTGTCATAACATATTTATTTTTTATTCTCCGTCATGTTTCCAATATATATATATATATATATATATATATATATATATATATATATATATATATATATATATATATATATAATGTTAAGATTTTAGTTAGTTAATCTGCTAAATAGAAATTCTACTATTTAGCAGATTTATGCACCTCAATACGTGTTCCCCCCTCCCCCTTGTTTTTATGGCTTGATACATTGTCAAGCACTTCCTTGTCTTCTGAACCTTCCCTACTCCACGTGAACAGTTAAAAATCTGTTTCTAAGCTATTTCTAGTTCTAAGTAAAATTAATTTTGCCATAACGCTCTATTTTCACAGAAGGTCTTGCTAATCTTCCTACCTATCTTTCAGTTGTGTTGTCATGTTACCGATAGCTAATCTGAAAATCATCTTAACAGAAATAACGTTCTTTAAAAATAGTCTTAAAAATAAAAAAATAATAATTCGCAGGATAAATATTCAAGTATTGTACTATAGTATAAGAATGTGTATACTAAAAGAAATTTTAATTACAAGAAATATCAAAACATATGTTCCAAAATTTAAATACTTAATTAAAAATTATTCATATTACTTTTTTTAAGTAATTACTTTGAATAATCAAACAAAAATAAAACCTTCAATTCTAAATTTAAGTTTCAGTTTCGTCAGATAAATATTTGAGAAAGATTAATTTGAAAATAAATAAATTTAATCTAAATTTTTAATAAAAAATATATGTGTGGCTTAAGAGTTAAAAAAAAAAAAAATGCGATTTGTGAAATATAAAAAATAGCTAATGGCAGCTGTGGTAAGAATTCTTATGAGAAAAAACACAATTGTGAAATTTATTTTAAAAGCAAAATGCATATTTTTTTTCATAATATAAAGGAAATATATTGCGAGGAAAATAACTGACCCGTAAATTTAAGTAAATGTAAAACATATTTGAAACAAAAGAAGAAAATGTTTAAAAAAGCTAGTAAAAAATTGACAAACACGATAAAAGAACAGTAAACATTTACTTAAGAATAAAAAGAAAATAATAAGTGAAATTTTTCTTTGACATTCGTTTGCTCTTTTTCATGAGGATTAAAAAATACAAAATTAGCATAACATATTTCTTTTACTTAATTAAGTAACCAGAAAAAATACAGAAAACGTAAAACTTCAGGAAAAGAATTTTCAGGTTTACATCTCCAATAGAAACAAGAAATAAAGTTTCAGTTGCTCTTTATAATAGGTGAAGAGACAAAAACTGTAATGATTATAACTAAAAAAATAAAGTAATTTCTAAAAATTAGCAAGAAAGATTCAAAAGCTTATCTCTTAGCAATCCAGTAATCGATTTCAAAAATCCAAAAACAAATACAAACAATGAAAAATTTTCCTTTGTTACCCCAACTTGCACTTCAGGAATTGGAATGCATTTGATTTAGAGTTTCATTTTACGGAGCAAAAAAATTCATTTCAATAAAATATTTCATAGTCAATTACATTTGAATTGCTTAATACCTTACAATAAAGATATTAAAGGCAATTCAATTACTAAACAAAATTAATCGACAAAATAAATTTTTATAATTAATTATTAATATATATTTTATAATTAATTATTAATAATTATTAATATATATATATATATAAATAAATATATATATATAAATATATATATATAATATACATATATATATATATATATATAGTAAATAATTTATATTATAATTCTGTATTCTAACACGCCTCAAATATTTTTTAAGAAACAGTGAGAATTATTTAAACATTTATTTATAATAACTAAAAATTTAGGTTGTGTAAAAAGGTTTATGCTTCTCAACAAAGCATTAGTATATATATATATATATATATATATATATATATATATATATATATATATATATATATATATATAACTATTTACTGTAGCTGTTGTGCTATGTTTTCGAAGAAAATACTTAAAATAATGGACAGGAGTTCAAAAAATGCTTATGTGTGTAAAACACATGAATAATTGAACTCTCTCACATATTTAAATGACACAATACAGCATGAATAAACATGTGATAATGACGAATATTATACATATGTTGGACTATATAAAAATGGTGACTCATCAGTGTTTGATAATAAGAAATCATTTAAAAAATACACGTCACGTTATTTATTTATTGAAAAACATTGAAACAAGAATGTAAAAATATGTGACAACATTAGTCGACAGAACTAGGCTCTCTGCGAAAGCTTAATAACAGTTTTAATGGGGGCAAAGACCAAATTAAAATTTTAGGATTAGAAGTATCATCATAGCTATTCCCTGTGAGGAAAAAAGTGGTCTACTTTTGTATTGTTTTAAAAGCTATATTGATATTAAAAATCCTGTGCTTAAATGAAACAGATTTTATGAAGAATAATGAACAAACTTTTAAGATAAGATTTTTCCAAGCTTGCAACATATTTTATTATATAGCGATGGACAACGATGAATTAATTATATTATATTATTCAACATTTGTAGAGGAATGAGAAGTAATATTTGAATCAATTGGAAGACGCCTTCCTTAAAAGGCCCGTTGTTTATGATGGGGTCTTTTAGTGATATAGCAAGACAGTTGGGAAAGAAAATGCCAACTCAGTGTTCTATCGCGTCACCTGATACTATTTCCAAATAACAAAGTAATCTATTATGTTCGCCGTCTCGGGGTGTTGTCAGAAATACACTGCCTGAAAGAGCATACTACAGTAACCTAACCTAAGAACTGTCTCATTAAAGTTCTATGAATTCTATCCATTAACAGTGGAAAATATATCATGGTAATTCGTTATCAACTATGAAACTGAACTTTTATTGCACAAGTAATTTACGCATTGTCTAAGTTTAAATGTAGCTCACAGTTTGTGGACTTTTACAGTAAATACAGAACTATACTTAATCACCTTACGAATCAACTTTAAATGCAAATGGAGAGGAGCAATGAATTTTGCATTTTACAAGACAACCTAATCCAATTGTAATATCATTCCACTCAATACTACTTGAATCTATACCAATACTAAATCCGAGGTAATTCGAAAAGAAATTACCCATTCATGCAGTAATCCCACAACAGCAGCATCTGCTCTGCAATCTGAGAAGTCATACATTTGCCAGGAATCCCCGGGTGTATTCTGCCCGACTCGGTTACACCAAGATTCCTGGAAGAAAGCTCTCTGCCCAGTATGTTCGCTCTCCCCCTTCACAAAAAAGACTCATTCCATTAAACAGGTGCATACGCATCCTCGTTGTGTTTCTTTAATTTCAACTGCAACGCGCACCGCAGCAAATGTAAATGAAATCAAAAGGTCGGCACAAGCGAGGCTAAACTATGCCCTGCTCTATATTGTTACTTAGGGGAGGTATATAGATTTACGGTTTCCATTTTGAGGCTCATTTTCGAAGTCGGTAAAAATAGTCGACATTTGAAAAACATAGAATTAAAAGGAAGGCACCTAAAAATTTTGTAAATTAAAAAATCATTACATGTTGAACTAAATGATTTTCAATGTAGAAGGATGTGCTATAAACTAACTTCAAAGCATTTCAAAATTCATAATTTTATATTAAAAATATTACTCAATACATACAAGAATATTTGAGAAATGGAAGATTTCAATAAAAACAAATTTGAGAAATAGAAAATTTCAATAAAAGCCTTGATATATTCAATAATTTAAAAAAGGGTACTATTTTGATTAAAAAAATTTTAAAATGATATTTTTATACACTTTTATTGGCGTTTTCATAAAAATATAATTATAATAAATAAATAATATATTGAAATAATCGTGTTAATTTTTATGATAAAATAGGGTTTATAAAACTATATTTCTATCTTTTTAATAATTCTTTATTTTTGGATCTGATTTCAAATATTTGATTTCTATTTTTAAAATGCTTCATTTTTCCGTCCATAATAAGTTTTTAACCTTAAATAACTGTCATGGTTTTGATTAAAATAGCAAAAGAACCGATTAAAAAAATTGAAAATATCAGCTATGAAGTAAACCGTAAAGTACTATAACTTTGACATGTTCATAATATTTTTCTATTGAGAAAAAAATGTCTACTTATAACAACTTTTTTATTTATACTAATTTAATATTAAAAACTATTATTCGTCGTTATTATTCAAACTGAATACCACATAATTTGCCCTAAAATCTTGATGAAATGATAGCAAAAGCTCTTATTTAAAATAACTTTATAAGGAAATTTGATTATTTTATACGTTATATTAAATAAGTGATTTGAAGTTTTTTCATTCTTTTTAACAACAATATGGTATATTTTCTATGCGTAATTTAGTTTCTGTAATTTCAATTTAAAATGATGCATAAACTACATTTTTCTTTATATACTGCAAAACAAAGATGATAAATGTAACAAAGAGTATGAATTTTTTATACAGTAGCTGCAAAGATAAATTGATTTTTACAATTGCTTTGAGTTATGTTTTTCATAATTTATTTCAAACTAATGCTATTGTTTGCTTTAAGCATTGAAAATATTTTGCGCTTATTTACGTCAAAATATATATTGATGATATATATTTAATGAAAACACATAAAAATTGTAAGATTGCATTCTAATTGAAGAAATAACCTTGTTATTTAGAGCAATCGTCAAACCTTTTCATTTAAGTGAAGTAAAATGTTTATTAATAAGGAAATATTAAGAAAAAATGTAAGGAATTTTATACGTATTTTAGTAAAATAATATATTTTAAGGCAGTCATTGGGATAAATTTTATTTTATATTTAAAAAAAGTATTAGAATGCTAACATTTCATCTTGGCAAGAAAAATATATGAGGTAATTAATTCTTTTTAGATTTATTTACACAAAATACAAAAAATGAAATCTACAGTTACACTACAAATTGCTCTAACCAAATTTATATAAAACGACACTATTTAATTAAATAAGGCAATTTACTGAAGTTTAATGTAATCGGTATTCACATCTCTGAACATTTTGACTACACAATAATTAAAAATATTTTGATAAATTTTTGAATAATTAATCTAATTTAGTTATCATCATAAGCAGCAAATCCACATAGAAATAAAATGAAGAAAATTATTACTACAAGTTTCCTAAGAAAAAACCAGAAAAAAAAATAAAGCTGAGAAACAAAACCGAAGAACCCGATGAGAATAAATGAGTTTACGATTAGAGAAAGCTTTTACTCTTTCTCCAGAGCTCAGCTAAGATGCAGTGCGAGAATTAGTGCCTTCTGATGAATTATGTAACTGCTGGGAAAACAAAACGACCGAAGCTGATTAAAAAGAAGTCGCTGTCTCAGTCAGACAAGGGGCAAAATACCAAGAAAATTGGATTTTTTACTTTCACAAAAACTAATTAACTGCGCCAAAGAATAAAAATATTATACGAGGTTATCAATGAACTCCGTAAAATAAATCAATGAGACACACGACTGAAAATTCTGTATTTAAATGGAATTATTTTGAAATATTTTAATTAACCTTTCGTAAGACATGATATGCATTCGTGAGACCATTTTTAATCAGTATCACGAATTTATAATTAAATAAAGTTCATGTGAAAGTAAATACTGTTTTAAATATTTGTAACCGTATCACTTATTCCAAAATACCGTAAAAAATTGAAAAAGATGAGATAAGTCTTTTCTTTAAGAAAAATTCTTGAATAACTTGAGCACACATACTTTTGAATAACTAAGTTGTTCTGAGACGTTTCTATTCTTCACAGTCTTTATAAAACTTTTCTAACGAGGTTATTTCTGAATTGTCACCCTTTCAATATGATCGTAAAAAAGTTGCACGTTGTTTTGGTGTGATTAATTATAATCGATAATAACAAGAAAAAAATGTGACAGCAGTTTCTTAAAATGATATCCCTATGCTAAAGTACCAGGTTTGTAACGTCAAAAGGGAAACGTATTCGAATTAATCAGGACTAAAGACGCTCTATTCATAATCGAGGGTCCAAGTTTCAGTTTTAACCAATATTAATATACCAAAGGAAGAGGGAGTTTGATTTATGATGATTTTTATTTATGGTTATTAGAAAATAATAAGTCGTGATTGTTCAAATGCCTTATATATATATATATATATATATATATATATATATATATATATATATATATATATATATATATATATATATATATATATATATATATATATATATATGTATGTATGTATGTATGTATATATATATATATATATATTACAAGCCTTTCATTTTACAGTGTCTATACCAAATTGTGCTTTGATCAAAAGATTAGATTCATTGTAGAAATGGACTAAACAACAGTATTCAGTCATAATATACAAATTATTTATATAGACACTTTATTTAAAAGAAGCCTATAATAGGGACTGAAGCTATTTAAAACTATTTGATGATGTACCAATATAGCTAATAATTAACTCATTTGATTTCTCTGATAGCACTCTGTTTGTTGCAACATGTTCACTTAAAAATGTACCCATTTTAGAAAGGAAATCGATGTGAAGGATCAAAAACGTGCCAGCATGAATTTCTCAAAAGTTCCATTTGACACCACACAGTGGGCACTCTTGAAACGCAGTAGGAGGATTTTCCTTAAAATGTGTAAAAGTTTAACTCAACACTCTATTTTGCATTTCCAGAAAAAATTTTCCTCGTAAAGCTCTTGAATCTCCAGTCCGACTTTTTCTAGTACAGGAAGTGTGGATATTACACATCAACTAATATGCAATCTCGGTCTTGATTACATGAAATATCTTTTTTTCCAAATTAAACAAGCACCTCATCCCGCACCAGCGCAACACTGATATGTGGCCAGGGATGCGATTAGCAGCGTAACTTGATGCGCAACATCGTTGCAAGCTGAGGTGCGAAAATAACTTGGATTTGAGTTTCAATTGAATATGTCAATATTTGAAAAAGCTAACCATTCCCATAAAAATAATATTATAGAGAAATTATATAAAAAAAAAAAAAAAAAAAGCAACCAACCTTATATACCTCAAAAAAAAAAAAAAAAAAAAAAAAAAAAAATAAGATTTACACATTCTTTTTGCTTAAAATTCAACTCGTTTCTCCCGTTACAATATTATCTATTACATAATTATTATTATTATTTCTTATCATAATTATTATGCTCCGAATTAAATATGGAATATACTACAGTATTTTCTTCATCGTAGAAAGACTTTAAACATTTTCTAGAACTTATTTTGACGAATCTTCAACCAATAGAATCGCTTTCATTGCTTACGCTCTTCGAGAAGATTCCACAACAGTATCAATATTTTAAACACGAGACACTTCTGGTGGAATAATATAAGTTCAAAACGCGCACAATGAGACGGCAGTGCGCGCCCACATAGTTCATCCGAAAAAGCTATTATATTTTCAGAAACATTTAAGGCAATGCAAAGTCGGTAAAAATAACTCGTAAACATTAGATAAATCTTTATTCCTAACAAGATAGAATAATTTAAGATAACGAACTCTATGGAAGATAGTTTCAAGTCTTCAATTCTCATAAAATTATTCACAATAAACTCATTATTCATTTAAGAATTTAACAAAGCCAAGCACGTCAAAGACCATGGATTGCAGGGACATTCAGGCGATCTGCCTCCGTTTGCTGAGAAGATAAGTTTCTCTAGACACCACGGGATTGCATCGCTTCTCTAACCATACAGACGCCAACATGAGAAAGCTTTCACGCTCGAGGGATGGCATTGTCTTTAAAGGAAGCTTCCTCACGCCATCTGAGTGCGTTGGTTTCGATTTCATTTTCATTGGTAGCCCCCAAGGAGCACTGCTTTGAGAAGGGAACTTTTTCGAGAAATGTGCTACCCCTAAGAAATCATTCCTAGCGTATTCCTTCCCCCCCCCCCAAAAAAAAAGGAATTTATATCGAGAGATTCTTAAATGCCATGCTTTATAAGAATATTTTACTCCATTTGTCAAAAGTAGGAATATAAATGGGATAAGACAGATGCTTTGTAATAAAACTGTTTTATTCAAGGCAAATTGGTAAAACTGGACTCTCTACTAGTTTTGAAATTTAAATCATTTGTTACAGGAATAATCACAACGAATTAATTTTTAGTAATTAGTTTTTAGAATAGTTGATATATTTTAGTGTCAAAACAATTCCCAATTTAGAAAGACCTAAAGTTAATACATAATTATAAAAATTTTATGAAACGAATAAATAATATAAAAATAATGAATTAAAATGAATGGCAATTAATAGCATTAATAGTTAAAAATGAATTCAAAACATTTTACAGACCTGGAAAATTGGCTTATTCGTACACGTATTTCCTTCAGCATATAATATGAAAGCTGGAGTTGTTACTTAGGTAAAGTTAAGATTACATTCATTGCAACTACTTTAGATAATAGCCAAGCTTTGCAGTTGTAATTTTGGGATTAGGTCACCCCTGCATTTTCTTTTCATTAATAATGGCTTTTACAGATCTACACAGGGAACTTCCTGCGGTATTATACCCAATAATATGTGTCCTAAAAAATAGGGCTAAATTCATTTTTTGTATAAAAGTCAAAGGGGAAGATAAATAAACAAAAAGTATGCATTCAAGGAAAAAAAGTCGTATAGGAAATAACATGTGATGACGATGCTTGCAAAAGAAAATTCCATTAAAAATTTCCCATTACAAAATAACATATCAGCCATTTTATGATAAGGGTTATTGTTTTTTGAATGATTAAACATTAAAATGTGTGATGTATTTTACGATAATTTACTATGAATTTCGTTAAATATTTATAAGCGATGTTACTCTCTTCCAGACTGGTATGATAAGAAAGTAATACTAAGCGCGGTGAATAGTTGAATAATAGAATCAAACATTGATTTTTGAGACTTGAAAAATTTTAAATAACAATTTTGATTATTATTTTTTTGTTCAAATGTAAATGTTTTTAATGTTATAGAATAATTTGTTATCTCATTATGGATAATACCAAAATAAGAGAGTGCTTTTATAATATTTTAGCACACTCATTGAAGCTATAGGATCCCTGATGCTTATAAGAAAGGAAATAATAAAAAATTATCAGAAATAATTACTGAACATAATTCGAAGGTATGAAATATCAATAAAAATATTACTCTCTCTCTCTCTCTCTCTATATATATATATATATATATATATATATATATAGTTTAGAATTGAATCCATACTGAGAGAAATCAAATATGAACATGAAATTGATAGCTTGATTTGAAAAATTGAAATATTTCACTTTTGACGTAATAATATTACTATAGTCCTTATAGAACAACATGGATTATAAATGCAAAGTATGAATATCATTAAAAGTTATTAAATATTCTGTATATAAAATGAATAGTTGACTTAGAAATGTTGTTTAGATAAATTCTTTTTTTTTTTAAATAAAATATAAGCTTCATATAGAGTGTGCAAAACAAATGTTAATAAACATTAAGCATCATTTTAATGTGGATTAGTATTTTATGAATCAAACTTCGATTTCATTGTCAAATTTAACTTATTTAAATATTGATATATTTAAAAGGAGAGAAAAAGAGAAGTGTATATATATATATACACACACACACAGATATATATATATAATCTCACTTATTTCATCTTACACTATTAATTCCGGAATACTGAACAAAATTTCCAACAAATGGCAACAAAAAGAGAAATGATTTTTCGTGGTATAGTAATTTAAATTTAATTGTGTCGTAATAATTATTCATCTAAATGCACCAGTTTTCTATCGCCTGAAATATTCTGAAACTCCCCACCTTCAAAGAAACTATTCTCAGGTACAATGGCCTTTCGGATTGATTCCTCGCGTTGCCATAGAAACTCAATTGTAGCCGGATTTTACTCAAAATTTGACTTTGTCCCGCGTTGCCAAGGCAACGGCCAAAGCACCATCACTCAAAAGAAGAGGGATGGACAGCAGTTTCCGACTCATAAGACGATCAGGTGCTAATTTTCTAAGAAGTTTAATTTTTGTAGAATTCTTTTTTTTTTTTTTTTTTTTTTTTACAAGCTTTCTGTTTGTTTTGTTTCAATGATCTGATTAATTGGAAATTAAGGGGAAAAAAGAGCCTTTTATTAAAAAAATAGCAATGCATTTTACTCCTAAAGCTTTTTTATTATTTTTTTTAATCCAGATGGGCAATTTATTTTAGATTTGATTTAATTTATACACCACTTTAATTTATTAATGGAAATCCAAATTTCCTTTTTTTAAGAATTTTTTGTTCCTTTTTGCTTTTGGAACTTTTATCGATTTTCATAATTAAAAACCGAATGCTAAACTAAACAACATCAGTTCATAAGCAAATAATTAAACAATATTATTAATTTTATATATAAATAGTAGAATTTTTGCTCTCAAATAAAGATTCCATGGCTAAATTTTATATTTTATAATATTTTAATTTAGGTATGATTATATTAATTTAAAATGTCGCAGCTTTATAATAAAAATTAATAATTCAATCATAATATCAAAAAAATGTAAGCAAACAGCCCATAATTTAGTTATATTTTATCTTAATGTTATTAGATTCCTATAAAGTATTTAATACACTCTTTGATATCTGAATTACAAATAACTGGGAAATAAGATTCGTATTTTATCTAAAAATGAGGGGCGGATTTTGTAAGATATGACCAAAATTTATGACTTTCAGATTAGAAAAATTTTTAGAAGTCAAATTAATATGTTTATTTCAGTATGGTCAAAAGAATTTGTAAAATACATCAAAAGTTACAATTATATATTACACAAATATGAATAATATTTTGCAAAATATTATTCAATTGCATAAAGACTTAAATTAAAAATTTTAAACTGGCTTTCACTTTAATTATTTATTTACTTAATAAAATTATGTGATAAAAAATAAGCACTTTATTGAAACAAAAGTTGTTTTAAGTAAAATAAAAACGGTTAAATCGCGTATAAATTCTAAATTTAATTTGATTTCACATTTTACTTCATATGAATAAGTGTTTTAGTATTCCGACTAGTAGATGGCAGCACAAAGTTAAGTGTTTAATTTCAATCGTTTCAAATCATTGTGTTTTCACATTTTCACACACAAATAGTTTCTTATGTTAAATAAACGCCGCGTTACGTTTCTAACCAATTATATACACGCATTATTACAGTAGACAATTTATCAAAATTTTTCGCAACATATATCTATTTTATTTCATAAAAGTACAGTTTGGTTTTTACTAATTTCATTTAAGCAAGAAATCATCACTAGATGGCGACATAAAATTTAATATATTATTTGATCTATCCTACGGTAATTTATTCACGAAGATAAACTTCTACTGTTTATAAAATATGATATAAATGACTTAGCTATACTAAGGCCATGGAAAATGCATATTCTTTTAATATTTTTTAATGCATGAAGATCGAAAAAATATTTCAGAAAAGTCAAAATCAAAATAAAATAAAATTTTGTTTATCTTGTTATTTATTATAATAAACATTTAATTAAAAAATTTTGTGTTAAAAGAATTAATGTTTAGAAAAAACCACATACCAAATGTTAAACATTTATTAGATCATTTTACACTTCTGAATTTAATGAAAACAAAGAACTGAAGAGATGTAATTCTGGAAACTGTTAGCAATATGGTCAAGAATGTCTTCATTTGAATTCCTCATAAAA
Organism: Latrodectus elegans; assembly: GCA_030067965.1. Taxonomy (NCBI): domain Eukaryota; kingdom Metazoa; phylum Arthropoda; class Arachnida; order Araneae; family Theridiidae; genus Latrodectus; species Latrodectus elegans. The sequence goes on from CM057813.1 coordinate 121,004,828, forward strand.
AATGGATTATTTTTGTGTTATTCAATATCGAATAAATAATTTGTTCGTATTATGAAAATATAAAAAGTTCTGAAATAATCACTGCAAAATTGTAAAGAAACATACATAAAAAATCCGTTTGTAGTCTCTCTGACTGCAGGTTAAATGTTTTATTTCTTAAATTATTATATCGACAACGAATTAGAAGAAGTTAAATAAATGAAAGAGAGAGAAAGAGGCTTAAAATATAATGCAGAGGAATAAATAAGCTTGAATAAATGTTAAAAATTTATTAATCATTATGTTAGTTCATTTATTATTATTAATTACATTTATTATTTAGATGATTATAATTTTGCAATACATTCTAGATGTTAAAACGGCATATTTAAAAATTAAAATAAAGGATTCCTCTTTTATTAATTTAATGTAATATTCAGTACAGTTAAAAATGTTATATCAAACATTATTATTTAAATAAACTGAAGTTTATCGGTATTGGATCAAACTATACATTTAAGATTTTGAGTACTTATAACAATATCGCAAATAGTTATAAATTACTATCCTTCAAATGAATAATATTGAATTAAATTAACTTTCTTAGTTAAAATTTGTTTTTATAATATATATATATATATATATATATATATATATATATATATATATATATATATATATATATATATATATAAACTTATTTAATTATTTTTATTATGTCAGGCTTTTACTCATGAAATTAATAAAAACGTATGTGAATTTAAATATCAGCAATGTCTTTCTTATAGACAAATAAAATGGGATCAATTAGGTGGATTCTTACCTCCAAATCCAGACTCGGTCTTGGAAGGGTGGACATGCTTCCAGTTTCAAAACCTACAGTGTGATGACGTCTGGGCTGTGGTCGCTTCAAGGTCTGGCTTCCCCTGGGCAGCACATCGCTCATGTGTCCAGAGTCACCCTCCCAATCCACTGAACGCTTCGATAGACTCGAAGGTGCTGCAAAGCAGAAGGAATTTTGAGAAAACATTTCATTTTAAAAAGATGTTTACTTTATACATTAATTACGGATTTGCTTGCATCTTTTATTTATTTATTTGCTAACGTTCGCGGAAAAATATGTATTTCGTATTAATTGTAATTTTATGCAGAAATTTTAGATTAAAACACTTTACTTTGAAAAATAAATTAAGGGATTGAATATTACTATTAATAATCTTAAGAAAAGAAAATGTTTTAAGTAAACAAAAGTCAAAAGTCTACTAATACTATTAATAATTTATTTTCTTAAGATTACTATTAATAATCTTAAGAAAAGAAAATGTTTTAAGTAAACAAGAGTCAAAAGTCTACTTTAGTAATAATTGGTACAAGTTCAGTATCCCCATATATGATTTCTCGCCAAATCTGGCGCCCTTTGTTTACTTTGTAGTGTTGCCGATTTCAGCTTTTGTTTTTTATTGTAGTGTTGCCAAATTTTTTTTTAGTTACTATTTCTTTTTTTTTGTTGCCACTATTCATTTTTCTTGTGTTTTACATAAATTTTACAGCTATTTAAATTTTACTTCGACTTTCATTGTTCTAGAACATTCTTTGTTCCACGTTTCTATTGGAATTGGAAGGGATTTTCCCTCAGTTGGGCTTCGTTGTCACCAGCGTCTAATCATCGTAAATTCTTCTGTTTTACAATTTCTTTTACATTATTTCATTTTATTTGGTTTTTTATTTATTATATATATTTATTATCTTATTAATTTCATTTATTATCTTTTACATTTTTGTTAAATACAATAAATAATTACAGATTTTAAATTTTACCTTGCAATGTATGTGTTTCATAAAGCTTGCATAGCTGCAAATGAAAATTGTTTTAATAAATTTGTTGAAATCGTTTCGGGAATTAATTGGGATGAGTATCAAATTTCGCAGAAGGTGTAATTATTTTATTCAAATTCTGAATGTATGTTTTTTATTGTATTAGTGTTTTATCTTTATTTACTTTAAAAGTGTATATATTTAAAAAAATATTTTTTGCATGCTTACCTTAAAATTTATAAAGTATATATATTTAGAAAAATATTTTTTGAATGCTTTTTTTCAATTTTATAAAGTAATTTATATTTAAAATAATATTTTTGCATGCCTTTTTTTTGCTTTTTTAAATTTTATAAAGTGTAAATATTTAGAAAAATATTTTTTGCATGCCTTTTTAAAAAAAAAAAAAACTGAAATGTGACATTGGTGACAAAGAAAAAAATGTCGAAATAAACATACCAATCGTCATATCAGCTAAACTTCATATCAAGTAAGTCCATCATTTATATTTATTTCCCTTTTTTAGTTTTCTAAAATGCTTATTTTTCGATCGAACTTCGGGAAATTTCCCATGTTAGCTTGGCGCGCTTACTTTGGCGACGAAAAAAATTCGCCGCGTTCGCCAATATATGGGGATACTGAACTAGTTCCTAATAATTTTTGTGTTTTGTAAAAATATAGCTAAGATGAGAAAAATGTCTGGATATAAAAATTTTTGGTATAAAACCTTTTTTACACTGATGAAAATTTTTTCTTTTCAGTATATTGATGATTTATTGAGAAACATTATATATAAATTATTGGGAAAACAATTATAAGGTATCAAGGAAAACATAATAAGCTCTAGTGCCTAAGCTATTGCAAACTAAAATATAAATTCATCGGATTCACTTCTTATTATTCCTTTAAAGATTAAAAAAACATGTCAACAGAAGAATTTTAGAACTACAGAATATTTAAGCATTTGCTTATCATTTAAGATACTAGATGGCAGCACCAAAGTTATGAAACAATTTGGAAGCCTTAGAGCATGTACATATACTTAACATATTCAATTACAATACAATGTAATTCGTTTGTAAATATGTTAAAATTGAATTCTGTACGATTTATTTTAAAAAAATAACAATTAATTTTAAAAGTAAATGAATTTTATTAAAATTCTTATTAATGTATAAACATTAATATCACATAAAGTTACAATTTTCTTTTCGCCTAAGAAATATTAATGAATTATTTCATACAATTATTAAAATTAATTTAAAAAATAATAATATCACATGAACAATGCATTTATATTATTTTATTTGTTATAATAAATAAATTTTGACGATAATTCGAAAACTTTATATTTTTAAACTGTATATAATATAACATTACAAGGAAAATTATTTTGACTGAAAGTAACAATTTTTTCTCAACTGATTATTTAAAAAAACAAATCTAAAATAAATCGTCAGATGTATTTTATTCTTTCATGTCTAAACCAAAGTATTTTCGTCCAAAATATTTATAAACCAAAACGATAAAAAAAATATGTTTATGATATATATATATATATATATATATATATATATATATATATATATATATATATATATATATATATATATATATATATATATATATATATATATATATATATAATATATATATATATATATATATATATATATATATATATATATATATATATATATATATATAATATATAATATATATATATATATATATATATATATATATATATATATATATATATATATATATATATATATATATATATATATATATATATAGATATATATGATATATGTATGTATGTATATATACTTGAATAGTAAAACTTACATCCTAGCTACTAAAACTGAAAACGTTGGAACTGTAAACAAAATTACATTAATAAATTAAAAACATTTCGAAAAATCAATAATATATATTTTGTTTCTCTTTCTGAGTCTTTAAGTAATTAAATAATTCACTAATTGAAATATAATATATAAATTCACTTATTGAATTATCCTATACAAATTCACTAATTGAAATATAATTCACTAATTAAGAACCAACCAAGAATTTTCAGGAAAATTAATCAGTTAAAATGCTAGATTTTTGGTCGAAGGTACATTTTACTTCAAAGTTCCTGAACGTATCTATTGAACAATATTTTTAGAACACATATCAAAGCTGATGTAAGCATGATAATATAATTAGATTAATAATCCCCGCGGATTAAATATAGATATATTTATTACCATTGTGTACTAAATAACGTTTAAAAAATTGGGGATCTTTATAAATATCAAATTCTAACCCAGTAATTAACACATATTTTATCCTAGAGTGATTTCTCCATTTTAGCAAATTTAACCTGTTGTTTCATTTTTATTCTTATTTAAAAATCTAGGAAGATATTTTAGCGCAAATGAAAAATTACATAATAATATTTTAATGGAAAAAAATTGGTTAAGCGGAATCAACAAAGGAATTTAAAAATTTAAATTATTTATTACAGTGAAAATTACTTCAAACTGAAATTCAGTATTTCTTAAGCAACTTTTGTCTTATATAATTATACAATTTTTAATCTTCATGGGAAAAATAAGAGCAGTCATAAATAATGCAACTTGAATTCTTTCCTATTATGGGATGAATCTATAGTTCTGACAAAAGGATCTTTTGCAATAAATATAATTTTACAAGTAAAATAATTAATTAATTTTTTAATGATTACTTTGGACACGTGAAGGCTAATGAGACAAAAAATTAAAAATTAAGATGGGCTAATAACCTCTGCAAATGAACATGGCTAATTAGAAATTGAATTCCTAAACTATTAGTCCAACTATTATTTCAGCTTATAATTTTAAATTTTTAATTCTAAATGTTTGATCTAATTAAATGGAAAAATACCAACATTCTTTAATTGTCAAATTTTTCAGTCATTTTGATTCACTGGAACTTCTGGGCGAGGACTTTTATTTCAGGAGACAATTTTGAAGCTTAGAGACGCATCGTTTCAGTAGCTCTTGTAATCTCTTTTCTCCAAGTACTTTGTAGATAATAGGAATTAAGATAATTTGCAGTAGTTTCCCGCAATTTTCATGTTTCCTTTTTTAAAAAGGAAAGTTACATTTGCCAGTTTCCAGTCATTAGGTACGCTTGCTTTGAAAAGTGATTAGAAATCAATACGAAAACAACCCTCAACATTGAACCATTAAATAAACTCGATTTGAAATTAGCTAAAAATTCAAACAAAAATGAAGAACAAATTAATTTGAAAAAGAGAATTCACTTTCTTTTCTAGACTAGAGTTTCATGGATGAAACTAACACAAATGAACTATTTTGACATGTGTTTTCCAAGATTGAATTCTTACTTTATTAGGTATAATGTACGTTGTTATCGTTTTAATATTGAATATAGCTATTGAAGACAGCGTAACATAAATTGCAATTTGTCTTACAAGCTCTTGCGGTTTTATTTATTTTATTTTTGTGGTTTATCCTCCAAATGACGTAATAGTTAACATAACGTATGCAATATATCATTCAATTAAGATACCGAAAGTTCAACAAGGAACATAACATTTACGAAAATCAGAACATGGAATCATATTGTAAAATTATTGGCCTAAATATGTGAATTTTTTAAAATTGATTATTATTAGATAGTGGTTTATTTTAAGTTTAGAAAAAGAAAGAAATTATTCGATACGCAAAACTTGTTGCGACATCCAACTTAAAAATGGAATACAATTTCTGTTGTAAATCAAGCAATTAAAAAAAAAAAAAAAAACATTCTTCCTTAATTGAAACAAAAATATTTCCATTATTTCATCAGAATAAAAATGTTTACTTTTATATCATTGGGACTGGCAATATGTATCAAATATTCGAATCTTTTTACTTGAGTGGAGTAACTGAATCAGCAACTTTCTTGGACTGTTTCCCTTAATTTTATTTTCCTTTCTGGACAAAATCCAATCAAGTCTTCATTACAAAATTATATTAAAAAAATTATTTTGTTTAAGTAATCAATTGCCCATGACCCACATTCAGCAAAATGAACGGATCTTCTTCCTCTTTTTTATTTATTTTTTATTCTTTCTAAATTTCGAACAGTAGCTTAATCGCATTCATAATGAAATTTCATGCTTACAAGAATCTCATATGGTAAGATATTATGCCATAAAATGGAATCATTTAACTGTAGTACTATTTAAGGAGGCATCAATATCCTATAAGAGTGTGAATGCGACAAATGCGTCTCTTAACTCACATAGAACATCTTAATAAGTAACTAATTTTTTCTCCTTCAATGTCCAGACAGCCCAGGATGGAACCTTGTCATACTCAGAATCGAATTCCAAGCTCTTCTGTCTTTGGCCATGAACATTCAGTTAGTTGCTTTTAAAAAATTTTAGTCCGTTTTTAAATAGTCGAGCCACCTAACTTAAGGTCTTCTTTTGCGGAGGCCAAATGATCTGGCCTAGAAGCTCTTTCCTGTAATATGATTTTCATTCATTCTGCACAGGTGAACTGCCATTTAATTCTGGAGTACTTTAAGGTCTGTCCGATTTTCTTAGTGTCAGCGTTCTAAAAACGAACATTTTTAGCACAACACTAGCTTTTCGGCATTATGTCTGATGAACAACACAACCTGCCATTTATAACTGCTATATGACGTCGTTACTATTATTTAATGCACTAAACTTCACTTTTAGTGCTCATGATTACAACGTATCCTTTGTTTAGTTTTTTTGTATCACCTTCATTTCTGTCTAATATGCAATAAAAACCTTTTTATAAGGCAGAATGTCACATCGTTTAGCAGTTATTTTAATCTATAACGCAAAATTTATTTTAAATGATGTAATTTAACATATGGAACGTTTATCTAACATTTATTGTAACATGGAAAAATAAACTTTATTTGGCTCTCTTATAACTCTTTTATTAACCTCTATCATAAAAAACCAGTTTACATGCAACAAAATATAAGCATGCACCTCGCAATAGAGTCTTAAATAGTTTTGATGACAGCCTGATATGCAAAAGCATCTTTAATAAACCAAATATAACGAATGAGTTCCTTAACATCATTGCTATCGTATATGTAAATAATACTTTTCAGTTGCAAAAAAAAAAAAAAAAAAAAAAAAAAAAAAACAGTACGCCCTTTAAGTATATATATATATATATATAACTACGAAATATCACTTTTCTTATTGTGTAAGAAGAAGAAAAAAATTTCCTCATACTGCAGGATATAATTTACGCGTGTGTAGTTTAAATATTTTATTTTAATTTCGTTACAATCTCTTGTGTAAAAATTTATTATTATCAAAATAATAAACTATGATATCTATAAAAATCGAAAATAGTTGAATTCAAAAATGCAAAATAAATAGAAATACAAAAAAATGTAAATATTTTTATTGTCAAATGCTATCTTATTTTAATATTCGCAAACTTGCTAAGGAAATAAAAATTCTCTCAAGACATAATTTAATTAAACTAAGAAAGCAAGTAACTCATTGACGCCAAACAAGTTCTTAATTGATATATATTTACACACATGAAATAATTATCACTGAGGCCATCTTAAGCATATTTCCGTTTATAGGATAATCCCGCTGAGAAGTAACGACTCTCGAAAGTTTTCCGGCTCAAGATGAAATCCCGATGGTCGCCTACAATAATCCCGCTCTTAATCTAACTAATTACTACCATTCCTGCAACCTCATGGTGGAGGACTGGCGCTAAATTTTAGTCGCCAAATTTAAAGGCGCCATTCTCCGTTTGGGATCAGTCGCTGCGTCTCATCAATCCTGAGATTTGGCGACACTACAAGCCGCAAATCCATTTATTTTACTTTAGTAGCAAGTTATAACTCGAAAGTTCGATCGAATGAAAAGAGGGGGTATACAATAAAAGAGGTTTAGACCCCCTCCCTTGACAGCAACAGGAAATGGAATTCCAAGAGAGTTGAAACTACAGATTTTTTTTTTTTTTAAGTTTAGTTCTGGTAGCTGAAGCATTGAAGAGTTGTATAAACCAGGCTGTGTCAGATATTCTTTCACGATTTATGGTCTCGAAATTCATTTGTCAAAAAAGACAAATTATGAATCGAAATAAAATTCAAAAATGAAACTTTAAAGATACAGCTCAAAGCAAAAACATATTAAAACATGAAAGAAAAGGAAAATAAATAACGACTTATACGATCAAAAACCGCAGCTTTAAAAGGTCTTGGCTAAAGTAAAAAATCTGCTATTTATACAGATGTTTCTTTTTGTTTTACAGTGCATATTTTTTGGGGGGAGGAGGAACAAGAGAAGATAAAATATTACATATAAAAACAGTTAAAACTTTGACACAAACGAAAAAATGGGTAGAAAAATGAAATTTATGATAAATCTAGATTAATGGTAAATCAAAGGGATAGAAGTTTTCGATTTCTGTTATTTGTATCTGTCACATTAAAACTCTCAGAAGCGAGTATTTTACACAAAATTATACATTTATTATAACTCATAATGATATTTATGATATTTTATAAAGTTGGGATCAACGAAACCTATTAGAAGATTTACACTTCACTGTTTAAGGTTTTCAGTTGGATTCTAACCTCTGTTGAACAATATGAAACGAATATAACGTGTTTGCCTTGTGCATATGATTTGTCATATTTTTCAACTCACGTGAAAAGAAGGAAAACCTTTGGCTCGAAAAAGATTTAAAAAGATATCAAATATATTTACCATTTTGTTACAAGAGCAATTATCACAGACTTTTTGATTCAAACACAAAACACATTTAAAATGGGATGACATATTGAGCTATTCATTTAAGTTTTTCAATTTTCTTTTTTCTTTTATTTTTTTTTTTTTTTTTTTTTTTTTTTGCAATTTTGTAAAAGGCTGTCAGAAACCTAATAATTCTGTGTATAAGCGTTCACACGATAAACCGAAAGTGGTCTTAAGCCATGGTCTTTAAATGTACAAACGAAACATAACCATGACTACCAACAAAACATAACCATTTGAAATCAAAGCAGCTCTTACAAATTTCAACGCCTCCGCTGATATAATCTATAATTCGTACAGGAAATTTCATACCAGCATGAGTGCATTACCTCAGTACAGCAGCAAAAAAATACTAAATAGCGAGAAATGATTAATACTCAATATCAAAGAATTTAATAATTGATGGGACGAATATCTGAAGTCTTTACATAATGGGAAACAAACATTTTTTAACATTCAGATCTCCGGACGAATAAATTGAATAACAAATGACTGTTGATATCGACATTCAAAATTAGACTGTTTAAGTCACAACATTGCTTAGCAGCAATAATAAAGGAATGAAAATAGAGAGAAATAAGATGGTACAAATTTTTTGATATCACAACCCTATCAAATTGATCTAAATATAAATATAATATAACCCGATTCATTGTCTCCTATAACAGTTTATTAAAAATTACCCTCATTTCCAAAAGGAATTAAACTATATATATGTGGTATAAAATTAAAAAAAAAACGCATCAAATAGAAAGGAAAAAATTATCATTTCGTCATTACAGTTTAAAATGTGACATTGAAAATATGCAGCTAGGGTTGCCAGGTTTCTGAAATGTTTAACAGGGGCATCCCAGCGTTAAGGGTATTCAAACTCTTGCACGGTTCTCAGAGTGTTTTAGATGGCAGTTTATTCTCAGTGCTCTGAATAAATATTTGCTGATTAAAAACTTAAACCAGAGATAATAATAAATGGTACAAATATGTTAATATTTATAAGTCACTTCACAGTAAGAAGAAACACTGAATGAGAAATAAAAACTAAATAATATTTATTGTTATTTTTGATATGAAGAAGTCTTTTTTGGTTTTAATCTTGATGTAAGTCTTCGCAAGCTCTAATCCGATGTTTATTTTACATATCATGAAGCCTTCAGACTTAGGTTCCTTCATCTTAGACCCTGCCATCAGTCTAAGCGTTGTATGCATCAAAGAAAATCTTTCTCAAGTGGTGCTGGTGTCCCAGGTAAGAAGACATCCAACTCGACAATCTTGATCAGATTGTGGAACTGCTGTGCGATTATGCTTGAAGTGATCAAACAACCAGAGTTATTTTTCTTCACTTGAAAGAATGACATCTCTGGCAGTTCTTCTTGCTTTCACAATTTCCAGTTTGACCACAACTACTCTAAAGCAAACACAATTTCATCATGTAGCTGGTGATTGTTTATTAACACACATCGGGAAACTTAAGAAGACTGCTGTTAATTTCAGCAGAAGTTTTGGCATTTCCCTAATCAGCATCATTTGTTTAGGTCAGATTGACCCAAGAAAAGTGTTCAGCATTTCCAAAACCATTCGCCAAGAAGTTCAAGTATACAATGCATGTTTCATAAAAGCCATTCTTTAACACTGTTATAGGCTTGCTACTCTAGATTATGGTAATTGTTCTTTGCTCCCCTGTAGTGTTCATAAATGACCAAGTAATTTCTCTGATTAAACCTTCAAAATTATTTATCTTTAGACTATTCTAGTCTTTGGATCTTTAGACGTTTCTAAAATTAAATTTAGTTTATACCAGGACGTCAAGTAAATCGGTCAGGACATCGGGTATCTAAACTATATCATTGATTGTATGTTAGAATTAGTTATCAGAAACGGCTTTTCGATTAAAATATTTACTCTAAACTACAAAAATCTAAATACAAACAAAATGGAAAAAAAAAATTTTTTTACAGTTGACGCTGTCAACATTAATGTATAGCAGATGCTTGATTTTACGAACACATGGGGACCAGTAGAAGGATCCTAAATTTGGAAGTTCGTAAAATAAAAAAATCTACCAGATTTTAAAACTATTCTGTATCCCATTGCTCTCTTTATGAATAAAGCATTATTAAAAATATATAATATGCATTCTTTATAAAAAAGAAATCTTACGGAAAATAAAATTCAATTTCAAATAATATCATGCTTTTATCGAGGAAATGTCAGCTAAAGTAATCACTTATTCGTTGCTATTTACAAACCATATTTTTAGAAACACATCTGTACGACATAGAAATTTATTTCACATCTATTTTTCTCAAAAAGCTCTTTAATATTACTAGCCTTTTATTTACTTGTTTTGCAGATGGTTGCCCACTGTAAATCGTTTTTTGATACCTGAAAATTATTTGCCACTCTTATTATGTGTTCTCAATCCTTTAATCTTCTAATAACTCATACAGACAAATTACATCATACGAGCTCTTACAGACAAAAACTAAATATCACAGAAAAATTAAATCATCCAGATGCAAAAAGTCGTCAGATAAATTTTTTTGACTTTCTTCAGTTACAGTGGTTTTTTCAATAATACAAGTTGGTCAAAATGACTTGGATATCTTTTTTTCTCCAACACCATTCCAAGCATACTTTCACAAGAGCATTGCACCTAGAATGTCTATTTCTTAAAGCACCAAGATTCCAAGACACGATCAATCTTTCCAAAAATATATGACGTTATTTTCACTTGAAACTATTGATTATACACAAATGCATGCAAATTCGGTAGTTTGGTAAGCCGCGTTGCAATTTCACATGGATTGATTCAAAATGTTTAAAGTAAACAGCGCTTAAAACTGGGGCCTATGAATAGCTCGAAGTCTACTAACATAAATCCACATATGATATATATTTATCTTTAATTTCAATTTAACAACATTTCGATTAAGACACTTTTTTATTCATCACATTGATTAATTTACATTTAATGTTCCAGTTAGTTACCTACAACTCAAAGATTGTTGCATAAACATATAGATCTAAATTTGTCAATAATAAAATAAAAAAAAAAAAGAATAAAGAATAATTAGATGATAAGAAGCGAACGCATACAAAAAATATATGAAAGCGAGTTCCAGGAAGATATATTTTTTTTAAATTCGTAAGTGGGAATATATATATATATATATATATATATATATATATATATATATATATATATATATATATATATATATAAATATATATATATATACATATATATATATAAGAGAGAGAGAGAAGCATTTAATATGAGAAATGAGATAGAGGAAATCATTTTAATTTTGGTGATAAATCAGTTTCAGATCGAAATCTTATTGTTAATTTTATCAGAATTCTGTATGTTTGGTAATTGTTTCTTGGGTGATTTTCATCGTGGAAGAACACTTTGTCTTTTTTTCATTCTAAGGTTTATTTTATATATATATATATATATATATATATATATATATATATATATATATATATATATATATATATATATATAATAAACTTTAGAATAGCTACAATATTGGATTATAAATGACACAATGACTACATGTCGTAATTCTTTTTAATGCGATATTCGAGTTTAATAGTTGATCGAGTCTATAAAATGGATTTTTGGTTGTAATGCCAGAAAAAGCGAAGGAAAAATGGATTTCATAAATCATCTATTGTTATCATTTCTCTTCTTTTGCTCGTTTCTGCACTCATAAAATGGGCATTTACTAAAAATAAGGATGAAGACAGAGGAATAAAATACAACTTTTTTCACATTGCATGTGTGCTCTCTAATATTTGTATATTTCACTATTTTTTAAATATGATCTCTGCAAATATTGTAATGCAGCTTGTGTTTGTCTTTTTTTCATGAGCATTATAACTCTCAAATATTTAATTCATTTTAAAGTTTATATTGTTATAAAGTGAATGTGAAATTCTAATATGAATAACAATTTTTCTATTTTTTAAAGAAGGAAAAAAAGTTACATTTTTATAGAGCATACTTACGGAATTTCTTTATATATACATGTTAAAAGTTTGAAAAAAAATTTATTTTATATATATATATTTTAGTGGAATTCAATTGAACTGTACTCCATACATTCGGTTATTTTCTGTTAACAAATCCAGACACACCACAAAAAATTTTTTCTCGACATCAAAAAAAGGATAGTATGAAACAGCCAAAAGTTTTATAATGGTTATGGAATTCGTAATAATTTTTTCGACATTTTTATTTTTTAAATTTTCTAGCAATATTGAAGATTTGACGATATTCCCGATAGCAAAAAAGTGCCTCATTTTTACGGTATCAATATCTATCACGATACGTGTTTAGTAAGTGCATTTTACCTTGATCTTCTGTAAAAATTTCATTTTAAGATGCAAGCGCAATGCAGTTAAGGAATTGATGCTATTTTTGACATAAAATGACTTGTAAATCGTTTATTTTTATGCTTTCCAAAGTATCTGAAAGTATGAGATTGCAGCGGTCCGGTTGGTCAGAGTGTCGTTCCCAGCAACGGAAGATAATAAGTTCTTAAATTAAGGTCAACTGTGTGCAGCAGTAGGAGGGGGGGGGGTCTGCGTTACATTAAATAAATCGTAGTCACAATGTCCTCCAAAGGAACCGCTGGGGGTTGCCAGACATGTACTGGAAGGTTCCTGTGCTTCTAAATAACGAAGACTCCTATCTGTCTGTTGACACGTAACTGCAGAGGCTTACTGTGAGCTTGGTGCAGGGATGTATAAGTGTCAACAGTAACAACATTTTAAACGGTTGATTTATGTAACTAATCTAGTACTAGATTCAGACTTGTGATTGACAGAAGAAGAGTATTCAAAATAGGCTGCCAAAATAATTAAGGGGTTTTGTTTACAACAGTTAGCAACAAAGATCACATTCTTTTTCATCTTAACCATTCACAGATACAGGAAATATCTTTTCATGCCTTACTCAAACATAGCATTTCTCAAAGCGCGAATAAAGGATAGAGTCAAGGATTTGCGACAGACAGAAATGCAAAGGCTTAAAGTGTCATTACTAAGAACAAAATCTGCCCCATGTACATTTGTCTTGCAAAACAAACTACAGTGCATTTATTAACATCCATCTTCATAGTGGCGGATCGCTATCTAAGTATATGGTAAACATAAAGATAAGGAATGCATGCTGATGCCACTAACATCTTGTTGTAAATAGTCTTGTCGGATTTCGCCTTACGAAACGAAGTCACTCCGTTTTTGAATCTAATCGTGTTATATTAAATGTGTGTAGTCATGTGAATATACCTCTGAAGCATGCCCCACCTGTGGTGAGCCATCAAATAAAGCCGAAATTAAGGTTACCGAGCTGACAGCCAAAAGCTGCTGCAAAACATCATCAACCGTACCCGTTGTTTTGAAAATGATCCCATATTTTGACTCAGCTCTAGAGACATGATTGCATAATCTATATAGTCAAGAAGAAAACGTGTTTATCTTCGTGGAACCTGATTTTCTGATACTCTACATGACATTCTGTATAACTGTCCTGAAACCATCGATTCCATATACTGGACACAATCATCGGATCTCGACCTACATCTGCAATACTGCCATTATGATAAACGCTGTAATTTGACTACTACAAATTCACAAAGCAATTTTCCTTCTTATACGAACACAGCTTTTTCTCGGTCAACGACAATGAAACGAAATTTGCGTATGAGAAATCTGCAATGGGATTTTTTTTATTAAAGAAAAATTTAGCTGTCGCCACTGCCATCTATTTTACACGAATGAGTTGCAAAGTTAATCATTTGCATATCACAATATTTTCTTCCTATTGCATTCATTCACGCCTTTTTCCTTTCATGTTCACTTTCTTTGTACAGCAATTTTAATAATTAGCAATGTACTAACAGTTCTATAAAATTGCAAATAGAGCTTGAAATACCTTATAGCAGTTTAAAGTTAAGCTTATTTTAAGAAGTATACTTTTGAGATAAAAAAACTTAATATCAAGGAATTGATTCACCTTTCCCTCAAGAAGATTTTAAGAAGAAATATTTTAACGAAGAAAGTGAGAAGCCGAACCAGAATCCAAAACGCGACAGTGACAAAAATTTTCGCAGTAGAAATAAAACTGCTATATCCAATGATGGCGGTTCAGATACCAAGAGATGACAGCCAGTCAGCATTTTTAGATGTAAGAATTTTAGAAAGCTCGTTTTTACAAGGGCTCCCTGTCACTCCACTCTCCCTCTGGACCAGGTTTCAAATGAAAGGAAACATAAAGTCACCCCAATGTAAAAAAAAGGCAATTCTTATCTGTAACATATAAAGATCTGCATTGGGAAAATTGTGGGGAAAAGATGCAAACTTCCATAAGATGCATATTAAATATTTTTTATCTTTTCAACAAGTCGAAACACACTAAATAAAGAATGGGATTTAGTTACAGAACAAATGATGCCAAGGAATTATTGTAGATTTGAGAAATAGATTGATTTTTCAGAATAATGATAATAAATAAAGATAGTTCTCAGTATTATAAATTAAAAATGGCGTTACAACATTATAAAACGAGTAAATTATTTCAAAATTATGTTAAAAATGTCTACGAATATTTAGTATACATAGCTTAATACACATACCCTAATATATATACTTCAGTTTACACATGCAAACACATGTATGAATACAATAGAATATAGACTAAATTATTTAATTTCACCAGTTGAACTAATTTATGTTAACTGAAATAATTTTTAATGTGTCTCACATAAACTTACTTAATATTGCTTGTTTATTAAAAATGTTCATCATAAGTTCATTTATGAATATTTTAAAATAAGTAGTTCTTCATTTTATCATTTATTATTATAAAATTTTTTAAAAAAATATTTTCTGAATTTTGAAATAATTAATTTTGATATTTTATATTATGTATTTACACTTTGAAAGATCTTTTTAGAATATCTCTTATCCTTTTGATATAATAATAAATAGAGCTGTTTTTGACTTCACTAAGATATTTTTAACATAAATAATAGATATAATAAACTATTTATAATAGTTAAGTTCTGAAAAAAAAAAGTGCCATATAAAAGGGTACAAATGATGACGTAATAAAAGAGAGAAGGAAATATTTCGAAAAAATATGAATAAGTATATATATATATATATATATATATATATATATATATATATATATATATATATGTGTATATATATATATATGTGTGTGTGTGTGTATATATATATTCAGTGTCTCACAAAAGTGATGGGACACTAGTGCTTTACAAAAGGAAACTGTAATAAAATACATTAAGAATACACGTACATATTTTTTGTAGGTGTATTTCACATTTAAAGTTAGGAACAATTGTTACATAACATACATTTTGCCAAAATATTGATTAAATAAAAATACAATTGCTTAGAATAGAGCAAAAAAAAAAAAAAAAAAAAAAACCTCACATAAGTGATGGGACGCTTACTTTTCTATCAAATATTTATCCAAAAAGTTTACTTTTTTAAAGGATTGAATATTTTATTGGATTTCCTTTTACTTTTAAAACATGATTTAATCTTCTTTGTTTTTTGTAAAAATGGTGTGTTTGCGAATTTTTGATTCCAATTCTTGCCAAATATTCTCAATGGGATTTAAGCCTGGAGAATGTGGTAGTGTTTTTATTATTTCAGAACAATTATACACCAGCCAGAGTCTAACGTTCAAAGCAGTGTGCTTGGGCTCATTGTCCGGGTAGAATTTAAATTGTTATGAAGGTTCAATTTTAGTGCTGAAGATTTTAAATTTTGCTTTAGAATATCAATATACTTTTACTGATCCATTTTGCTGTCAATAAAAACAAGATTACCATATCCAGCGGACGACATACATCACCATAACATAACTCCTCCTCCACCATATTTTACTGTTGGCACCATGAGTTCTGTTTACGAAATTCTTACCTCGGTTTTCTCCACACCAAGATTCTACACCGTCAGGACCAAATATATTAAATTTACTCTCATCACCAAATACAACTTTATTCCAGTCAACAGAATTTTTATTTATGTTGGATTTTGCGAAAGCCAGCCTGACTTTTCTATTCTTTTCACTCACGAAAAATCTTTTCATGGTTATTCTACCGTTAAATCCATCAGATAGAATGACTTTTCTAATAGCCTCAGGATTAACAATTACACCAAATAATGCTTGTAAATCAGCATCAACTTTAGGAGGCACTCATACTTGGACATTTTTTAATAATTCGAACGACAATTTGCTTTATTCCATTGAATAGCTTTGATGATCGGCAATGTCTTCTTTTATTCTGAATCATATGATTCTTTTTATGTCGTTTAATGGTATTGAAAACTGTTGAATGACTCAAGTCAACTGTTTCAGCAGTTTCTCTAATAAATTTTCCAATTTCAATATACAAATTAATAACTAATTTAAGAATTTCAGGCGCAGTTTCTTTTCGTTTAGCATTCATGGCTGCACACAGCTAAAAACACAAAGATTCCAAAGCAGTCTGGAAATACTGCAGACAATTTTATAAATTATTGCCAATTGCTTTTGAGTAAAATTAAAACACCCAAAAAGTATTTTATGGCTTATTTCAGACGATTTTTATTGCAGATCTTATGGTGTCCCTTCACTTATATAAGCTATTTTTTGCTCCGTTCTAATCAATTGTAGTTTTATTTAATTAATATTTTAATATTTTGACAAAATGCATGTTATGTAATAATTTTTACTTAATTTAAATATTAAAAACACCCACAAAAAATGTACACATATATTTTTAATTTAATTTTTTACAGTTTTCTTTATAAAAGCACAAGTGTCCTATCACTTTTGTGAGACACTGTATATCTCAGAATTGAATAAAAATATGTATGATACATTCAAGAATACTTATATACAAATGAATAAAATATTTGTCGCTAAAAATAAACATTAGTAGTATTGTGTTAGTGCTATCTTTGTTTAAAGTAACCAGTATAGTTCGAGGCAACGACGATAGTTGTGAGGGTACATACAGCAGAATACTTTATCAATAGCTATCAGTGGACACCTAAAATATTTTAGATACAATCAAGGACACAAGATCCTGCCCACGAGTATAGGAATTACAATATCAAGCATTTTACCCCAGGTTTCCTCCTGAGGAATTGAAAAGAGGAGAAGTGCCCTTCTTGTTGAGCTGCATTTATCAGTTCATGGTTTAATGGATCCGGTTCCTGGTATTGGTTAACCGGATAGGATAAGAAACAGCAACAGAATTCACTTCTGTTATAGACGCAGGTCAGTTATTTAAGTGATGACTCAACTGAGTTCATAGAAAATACTACTTTGTTCTCGAAGATTTTTTGTAACTATGCAGAAGATTAACAAATTTCAATAAAAATATACAAGTAATAATTTTTAATTTCTCTCTCTCATAAAGTTTTAAAGATAATGCATGACTTATAATTAAATTACTAAAATTAATAGTATCACTTAGTTCATTTGAAAATGTTAAAATTAATTTCTTTCTCCAACACAATTATTTTCTCATTTTATGTAACATTATTTACTTGTGTACAAATATATATATATATATATATATAATATTAAAAGTAAAAATATTTATATAATAAAAAACTAAAACATAAAGTAAATAACTATAAAATCGTCCTTGCCGACTTAATGTCACTACAAAGTGGATGTTTTGTTTTGTCTTTTACATTTTGTTTTTTCTTCTGTTCTACTGTCAACGTGTTCAATTTTGAAAGCCATATATATATATATATATATATATATAATTATATGCATATATATATATATATATATATATATATATATATATATATATATATATATATATATATATATATATATACTAATTTATCAATTAAAATGCCATATTCAATTGTACTGTTAAATTATTGAAAAAAAAAATCATATCTTTATATTGTTATTTTCAAATAAATAAATAAATAAAAACAGTATTTCTTAAAATAAAAAAAATTCAAAACCTAATTTCTGCACTTAATTGTCAACATAAAAAAAAATCAGCATTACTGCTATAAAAGATTGAAATTCACTCTTTTTCTATCTAGTTTACCCCTTTAAGCGATTTGTTGTTACTCCTCTTAAAAGGAGTGGTTTACCAGCATCTTTCAAACGAGTGAATTTCTATCTTAAAGACTGGTAGAGTTTTGTGACAATGAAAGAGTGAAATTTCATTCCTTCTGAGTGAAATCCACTCAATTTTCTTAAGAGTGCAGGCAGTCACTTCGTCAACAGGTTGAATTTACGATTCCGTCTCAATACGATGTGACGTAGATGAAATGTTATTTGATTTTATGGATATTTTAAACTAATGAGAATCGTAATAATGTAGCTTAATCATAACCTTAACTGGAAGCAACCACTTTAAGGTTGATAAGTATGAGCTTTCAATAATTAATGAAATATTGTAAATTAAGAATAAACTACGTAAGAGTATCATCCTAAACACGTGAATACTTATTAAAACTATCAAAATGCATTGTTAACGATTTATTTTGTAGATAGTTGTTAGCACTTTTAACACAGATTTTTGAACAACGAATCAAAATTTTCTTCGCCAATCTCCAAATTGGATTCACAGTTTTCCATACTCGTTAAATACATACATATTTCTAAAGTACATGAATATTTCAATTCATTTTTTGAAGCTAAAAAAAAAAAAATGAAGGAAAGAAATCTTTGAGAAAGCTTTGAGAAAGCATATAAACAAGGGAAAAACAGTACGAATTGGAAAAAAAAAACTTAAACTTATATATTTAAGTTTTTTTTGTTTGTTTTACTATCACATTTTGAAATGAGAGTTAATTTGAGAAATAATAGATAAGGCTTTAAGAATATCACAGAGAGTATTAAACATTTTTTCCCTAAATGAACTGGAAATTAGAATTTGTTAAACTCAAAATCAAACGCTAACCATGTAGTTATTAATTTCCTTAATGTATGTATAGAAAAGAATGTTTTGACTACAAGTTTATATATTTTGATTTGTTTAATATTCTACTATATTTTTTTTGTTTGATGTATTTTAACAGAAATCGTCGGCTCAAAGTGAATTCCGAATCATCATAAATATTCATGACTGATATATGAATCTAAATTTCGAATGTCAAAGGCATGAATGATAACAATACTACTATCAAATTGGCATTTAATTTATAATAATTAATGCTCTTTATTTTTCAGGGTCAATATTTTTGGTGCAATAAAATTACCCTTTTACAAAATTTACTTTTGCTTTAAGTGAGATTGATTTAAATGGCAATAAATCAAGTCAGATCCAATATGAAAATGGGAGAAAACCACCCTCGATCCTTCTCCCTTATGCAGAACATTTAAAATGTAATTAGCTGAATTACCAAAAAAATTATCATTAAAAAACTTTGGTAACGAGACAAATGAGATTTAATGTAGATAAAAGAAAAAGAATACCAAAATAAACTTTTCAGATTAAGATCGAGTTACAGGAGATTTTGCAGGAAAGCGTTGCTAACTCAACAGAAAGCCTTGTATTAACGACAACCCGCGCAATAAAGCATAAGAATGGAGGACGGTAACGGATCTTTCATTTAGAAGTTATGGCGTAGTCAGGACTCGGATTCACCATGAGGCTGGAGACGTGCCCAAGTTCATCAGTGCACGAGAATCCGGAAGCGAGCCTGGTGGCGACAACAACAGGCAGCTCTTCTTGCTTAGTTGGGAACCACCAACTATAGAAAGGGATTCTTTTTGAATGACAGCGCATTATGAGAATCCATTACAAAGAGAGGTTCTCTTCCTTGGTTCCGTTCGAAAACTTATGAGATTCTGCAAAAAATTTTTTATATTATTACTTGTATTCTTACATACTTTATATCGTTGCATAAATTGTTTGAAAAATTCATTTTTGGCATTTTTTGGGAAATTATGGTTTTATTTATTAGGTTAGAATTGAGGATGTTAAGTTGCTATAAGCATTGTGTAAAACTATACTATTGGTACCCTTTGATTTTTTGGCGATTTTTTTGACGCCAAGATGTTACTCACAAGACGGTAGCAATACGAAAGCTTAGCTAAGATAAATTAAATTTTATCGCCAAATTTTTCGTCAAGTACTCAGTTCTACACCAATTACTGAACTTGGTTGGATACTAAAAAGATTATGGGTATCCAGTTGTTGACAATTTGATGATAACTAAAAAATAATAAGGCAGCCACATATAATGTGTAATATTTATCCTGTCTGTTTTAACTATATAAATGCAGCTTAATACATTTGTCACAAGAATTTTATGAAAATAATATTTTTAAAAAAAATCGATGTATTCCATTTTGATGGATACAGCACATGCACCTGAGAGATACGTAAAACGATATCCAAGCTTGAAATCGATTACAGAGAAATCTAACAAGTATGTTTATGCTTGTTTACTAAATAAAACAATTATGGCTCGTTTTGTGGAAAAAAATTTATTTTTTAATATTCCAACATTATGCCGCAAAAGCTGCTGAAAATTTGTGTTCCATGAACTATACGATTAAACAAACTCTCATAAAGATGAAAAGTTAGAATCAGAAATAGCCTAGTTAAGGATTCCGAATGACCAACTAATTATGATAACTAAGCAATAAAAAAATCAAGAGTGTGAGATTTCAAAATTTTGCGATAAGTTTTAGAAAATAGAGAAAATATATAAAATCAACATGAAGTAATCATAATTTAAATCTTAAGAAACAAGGAGTTTACAAATGGAAATTGTATAGTAAACAAAAACACAAAAATAATTAATGGTGATAGTTAATTTCTAGAAATTTCTGATGACATATTTTTTCTTTTTTCATGTAGCAAAATTGATGGAGTACCCAATTATTAGCCTTACAACGTTAAAAGTTTAGATCAAATTCAGTATTAGAAAGTAATAGAGAAAAGTAATAAGTTGAAAGAGTAAAATATTTAAATTAATAAAAAAAAGTTAAGCCTAACGTTCCTAATTTACGAAAATGTACGAAAATACAGGAAGTAAAAATAATATAAAACAAGGACAAAACAAATAGTAATGTACGATAAAAAATAAAGCAAAAATAATCTCTAAAAATAATTTAGTTAACAAACAGTAGATATTGTCCATCTTTAACATGCAAATTTTAAAGTGATTTGAAGTCATCTTCTTTCTTACTACTTTCCTGTTGAAAGTATTTATATAGAAGAGGTTACGAGGTTGTCCAAAGTATAGAAACAGTCTTAAAAAATGACTACTACTTGAGATTTTAGGCTAGTAGCTGAGTTAAATGATTGTTATTGTTATATATTTCGGATGTTCAGCAACGCTAAATCAGTTACATGAAATTTGTCACTCTATGAAAAATCTGACACTGAAATCGGGCTTGTGAAAAGATCCATTCTGGAAAGCCTCAGGCAGTCTAGAATATAGTCAAGAGCGGCCTGATAGTGAGCAAATTTTAGGTTGAGAAAATCTTTTTTTACTATAAGTATAGGACATAGGTCACAAGTGACCACTAATGAGCCTAGAGATGGCCTACGACACATGAACGATGATGCCCATCCCCTGGGCATATTCTTGGTACCATTGGGGAACAGGTGGCATGGTTTACGAAGCTATTTTAGCTCTTGAAAGCAGCTCCAATGACTTAGGTATATCTAACATCCCACCAGCAACCGCTGTAGTCAATGCTGTCTGATTGCCATACATACCAACGTGGGAAGGTATCCATTGCAAATGTACCTCACAAAGAATGAAAGATACTCCAATTTGGTAATAATTGTGCCTTTCCTGGACTATCATGCACTTCATGACAATTGGAAAGGTGCTGAATATTGCTTAATACATGGTAAAATAAATTAAAAGAGTATATTAAAAAATATTTTTCATTTTACTTTGAATTTAATAATATATACATAAATACTTACTTATAAACGAATAAAAAAACATAAAATTAGAAAAAATATTCAATGAAAAATTTAAAAGTATATACTTTCTAGTTTTCCTTTGGAATTTCTTTTCTGTACTTGTAAATTTTAAAGTGTTTAACAGTTTTATAAGATTCTAACCTGATCTCGTTCTTTTATTTTAAATTCATCTGCATTTATTTATAACACTAATAGGTAAATATATACATTCAAAATTATGACTTTTAAATAATTCATTTATCCTATATTTTGAAAGGCATCAGATTCAATCATGGTCACTACTAAAAGAAAAGCTTTATTGCTTGTGTAAACATACTTTTGAGGCCAGGAATTTCAAACATTTCCTCTGGTCTGCTAAAACTCCATATAGAATGTTCACCAAGAAAGCTTTTCGAATTACAAATGTTATAACGCAAGTAACAATTAACGACTTTTTATTTAACAACAAATAATTAACAATTTTATATTAATTATTTGCCATAAAACTGTGGCTTTGCTATTTTATGGTTATAAGGAAGAAATTGACAGTGATAGAGAATTACAAGCGTATCGATGGTATTTCACATAATTGTCACCATTGAATTTTTTTTTTCATTTTCTCGTTCTCATTCTATATTTTACAACTTTCACAATGTTAAAAATATTTTATTCTGAAAAATACTAAAAGAAAGTTCTAATCCTACTATTCTTATATAATAAGAACTTTTAATCCTAACAAACAATAGCTTAATAAATAATGTATTGAATACTATGATATTTAAAGTTAAATTATTGTAAATATTATACTTCATAATATTTACAATATTATGAAGTATATGTAATTATTATGTAAATAATTGTAAATATTATACTTCAAAATCCGAATGTTACACTTCAAAAGACAATAATTGGATTTTAATTTATCCATAAAAATCATTAATGTATTGCACTCATTCTTATTTTTGTTAATTATAACTAAAAATATTTTGTGTACATACAGGTAAAACCATAGTTGAATATTATTAAAATGTTTTTTATTATTCTTTACCGTTAATATAATTATAATATTTCGATGTTAGAATCATAGAAGTGATTTGCAATTATTTCTGTTATTTGCACATAAGAATTTGACTAACAGAATAAGACATGTACTTAACTAATAGCGATTCAAATAAAGATACGCATATTTTAAAACAAAAAAATTGTTTAATTAATTTCATTTTTACAATTTTTATTTTAATTTCTTTTTAAAGACTGAATAAAATAATTATCACTCTTGAGGATCATATATAACAAAAAACAGAAATTCTTAAATATAAATATTGTTTCCACAAATTTTTTTTTTAAATTTATAAATATAATTAACAAGTATTATTAAGAAATTAGACAACAATGTTTCTTAAATATATGATAAGATGAAAATAAAGAAACGGAAATTTAAAAGATAAAAAAATGTTGAAAAAATCACTTATTTATTTATTTACTTAATTATTATTTTTTATTAACAAATTATTTAAAAGTATATGCAGTGGTGCCATATGAAAAGTGACTATGTCAATATATCATTTAAAAGAGTTTAGTCAAATTAAATAACACTTATAAGTTTCCAATTTTAACTTGAGGAGTTTCTGAAACAGATTTTAAATATTTATCCAATGCACAACCTGTCACCATTATTCTCAGACTATTTCAATTTATTAAAACATATCAGTTATGGAAGAATTAGAAAACACATCTAAATAAATTCGTGTTTAATGATATACAATGCTTCAAAGGAATTTTCTTTAACTGTAATTCAGAGATATTTGTAAAAAAATTTATTTCCACATCACACACTAAGATTGAAGACATTATGCTAAAATTTATTTTTCAAAGTTTATAATTATTATTATTTAAATAGAACATTTCTTCTGAGTTTTTAGGTTACTATATATCAGAAGAGATATATATATATTAAAAGATATATATATATATATTATATATATATATATATTAGAAGATATATATAATATATATATGTTATATATATTAGAAGAGAAATACTTATATCTTTATAGTTAAGACTTTTTTGAATAATGTTAACAATAAAATATTTCTTCTTAAGACTCTGAGAATAATTAATTGAACATCCTAAATTATTTTATGTCATCATTCTCTTTAATAAAAATAGTTATTAGTTTTGAAAAAATTACATCCTTTTACTGAAAGTACATTATTGCATTTAAATTTCTATTTTGGTATAGCTTATTATTTTTTAATTAAATTAGAATTTTTTAATCAAAAGAAATTATTTACAATCACAGTCTACGGAAAATAAAAATATATTTACACTTCTGTTTTCACTACTTAATTTGGTTAAAATTATGCAAGAATAGTTATTCATCATTAAGTATTTAAATTAATTATTCATATATTTGAATAATTAATTTAATATATTAACATGCACGTACAGTTTTTAAGTTTTTGCAATTTTTAATATGCTTTTTAAATTTTTATCCCAAAAAAATTTAATCGCATAGCTTTTTAACATATTACATGTAATTTGTTATAAATAAAAAGCTTACACTGAAAAAAAGCATAAATTGCATAATGTCTTTTATTTTAAATATTGTACATTCACCACTTCAAAAAATCGTTATAAATATTGTCATTATTGCCATATTTGAACGTATAGGATACTTTTCAATTTATATATATGTAAACAAACATATTTATATACATATTGGAGGAGTTGTTTACTGACAGACAAAAGAAAATTCATCAAATAAATGAATGGATGAAAGACATTTTCATTAATTACTCGATTAAATACCATACGTTTCATTCTCATATTTTTTTTTAAAAATAGCATTGCAGATAGCACAAATTAAAATTGATAAATATGATTTTTTTCTTTATTTTTTCTTTCCTTCAGATAAATATTTTTTCAATTTTAAGAATTTAGATAACAACTTTTCTGCCTATTTTTTAAGCATAAGGAAAGGCCTTTTGTGATGAATGTTTCATTATTTTTATCTTTAAATCCATTAATTTATAAAAAAAAATCATAACAATATTATTAATTTGCTATGTGGACATAAAAGTTGAAACATTAATTAATTGTAAGATTAGAAAAAGAATTGTGCGATTAATATTTGATCAAAATAAATAAATGATTAAAATTTCACATAAAATTGAGAATTATCGCTAAAAGAATTAATAAATGGAATGCTGCATTAGATCACATGCAATAAATGTTGCATTCAACTAAAAATTCTCATGCAGCGTATTCACGAGCTCTTTCTTTCTTCAAACAATAAAGATAAATTTTTTCAGGTCAATCGAACGAAATATGAGATTATAAACTTGATATTATTTAGTTATGTCAAAATGTTTGATTTAATAAAAAACATAAATTATACTCTGCATATGAAGTCCTAAATTTTGGCCTAATATTTTAAAGAAGTTTACTTAAAAGTTTTATATGTTATGGTATGTGGAACACTTAAAATGACATCAAATGATTAATTAAAGATGACATTTAATATTCTAACATTCATTCATTTATTCTTTAGTTATAATTTTTATTCTTAATTTATAATTTTCTGACATTAAGTAATGTTTATTTTTTTTATAAAAAAAGTTAAATTTATTGTTAGCAAACATGGCAGCAATAAAAATAATAAAAAATCTCTTGTTTTTATTGAAGTCATAATAAGTAAGGAGGAAAAACTCACTATTTTAAGCAGTGAAAGGAAGTTTAAATAATTTAAATATTTCCTCGAATTATTTTGTTACAGCACTGATTCCAACAAAAGTAAAGAAATAACAGATAGCTTACCATTCAAAAGTGGTTAACCATCATTTTATTCTCCTTCGTAACATAACCAATCAGAAGTTAGTAAACACTGACATTAAATTTCGGTTTCACTTTTTGGCATCGGTCTCCAAAAGCAAGAAATTTCGAGTCCCTCTTACCCTTCAAGTAACATCTCCCTATCAAAAGGAGCAGAAGCAAAATGCAGGTGCGGTTATAGCGAAGGCAAGGGGGTTGCATCTAATAATAGATGATAAGCGTTTTCCCTTCAACTTCACTCGGAACGTTCAGTTATTCCATTCATTCATCTTCTGGGACAAAATTAAAAAAAAGATGTTGAATGATGATGATGACGACTTAGAGATCTCTTTGTCAGCAAATTTAAATCTTTAGCAAGAAGTTAGTTTAGGGATTTGAATGCTTATCTTTGAAGGTCTTCCGTGAATGGAAGACTCAGAAGCTGCACTTTAATCATGCAAGAGTGATGCCATAACCTCAAACTAAAACTAATTAATTGACTCAAAGTTCCCAAGCCTAAAGTTTATCACCTTTAATCAAAAACATAAAACTGCCTTCAATTAAATTGAGTTTTTCCTGAAATTTTGCACTTTAAATGAAAAAAAAAAATGCAATATTAATATCATATACAATTACAAACTTTTTTAGATAAAAATTCATAATTTCTTAAAACCTTTCACAAACTTTTGAAAATGCGATATTCGTATACATTTATAAGCACTGATTAAAAACTTATATAATTAAATATATCTTTGAAGTTTCAGCAATGGATTGAAAATACTTTGTAAGCAACAATTCTTATTTTATCATCCAAAACACAAAAGAGGTGAGCATTTGTATACGCACAAAGAAGATTTATTTTATTTATGTTTAACATAGAATTAATATATTGACGCTGGAGCGAAATTATTACGATATTTTTATTTCGTGAATATTTTACTTTTATTAAAAATATTGAAGAAACTTTATTTTTGCCTCTCTGTTTATCTATCTATCCACTATATATGCCAACATAGAAGATATATTTTTAAAATGCTTTTAAAAAACTTGCACAGAAATTTCAGAGCGGAAAAATTAGAATACTTAATTTTCATTACCCAACAAATAATTCTAAAGGTAATAATTTATCATAAGCTATAGTAATATCAAAATAATTACTATTAACTTTGCAAACATGTTTGTACAAGTGTTAATGATAAACCTTTAAATAGCTAACCAATTGCAATTCTGCATAAAAATTTATATTTAATAATCCCTGAGGAGCTTTATCTTAGTATGATGCTCTTAAATTTTAAAGCAACAAAATTAGATTCAAAAAGATTATTCTTTGTTCCTTAATGGACGTTCTTTTATAGGCACTTTGAATAAATAATTTTCAATATGAAATATAAGAAATTGCACTTTTAGTCAGGCTTGATACAAGTGCTTTTACATGGTTTAACAGGCTCAAAACAAATCGATTGATTTTTTCTGATTATAGTCACTCAATATCAGAAAAATATAAGTATTACATTCAGCGTTTCATGAAACCATAAATAAAAAATTGATTGATTTCAATAGGAATAAATAATGTAAATTCTTTAATTGTTTTCCAACTGATTAATAGATTTGCATTTATTTCGGAATTGCAAAATAAATTATAGCTATAAAGTTTTAATGGAAATAATAAATTTTGAGTTTTTGTCAAATGAATTAGGATATGAATGTTTTAGGAATGAAATAAATTAGGAGATTAGAAGTGTTTCACTCGAAGATATTTTAATTTTCTACACAAAGAAGTAGCACTTATAAAAAACACCGCTATATTTTAGAATTCAAAACTAATATTTTCATAATAGTATTCATCTCAGTTAGTATTGAAATATATATATATATATAATATATATATATATATATATATATATATATATATATATATATATATATATATATATATATATATATATGTGTGTGTGTGTGTGTGTGTGTGTGTGTGTGTGTGTGTGTGTGTGTTTTACGTAGAACTCAGAAATGCTTACATTTACCATTTTCCAATTTTGCTTTGGAAGGAAATGCTTACGTCATAATAGTACTTTAACTATTAAGGAAAATACTCTTTAAAAATACTGAGCCAAAATTCCTTTTTTATAACCACTTTATTTGTCTGTCAAAAAATTTTCCTGCCGTTAACACAAGCCTTTACCCTTAATGAATTTAAATGAACTACTAGCAGCTTTGATCAGTAATACCAAATTTGCCAGATATGCCAAAAACCTTCTCCATGAAAATTTTTTTACCAAGTAGAAGACATATTAAAAAGTTTTGTGCTTGCAATTAAATACATTTTGCTTAAGAGCATTACCATTTTTATAAAAGCACGCATTTCAATAACATTCTATTATTTTCATTGGTTTTTATAAGTTTATTAGTAGAAGAAGACAAGCGGCTCGAAAAATATTTTGCATTTTATAAAGAGGGAATGAAGCCCACGTGAATTACTCCGCATATACAAAGACATGCAGAATTATAAGAGTTTTCAATCATTTTAATTACAATGTTAGTAAATAATTATTTTTTGAAAAATTAAATTATTAATAAATATTTTAACACTACAAGAAGTTATTTACATATCAGAAATTAATAATTTGCTTCTAAACTTGTTACTAAGTCTTTTAAAATTTTATGGAGATAGTTAAAATATAACCCTTATTTTTAAAGTGTCACTTATAATATATAAAAAAGAACAAGAAAATATTAGCGACTTCTTTACACGCTACTTTTTCTCGAAAATGTCTCCTCAACTTTAATTAATTGGACGAGTTCTCTCAATGCACTCTCCGTTTTTTTTTTTTTTTTTTTTTTTTTTTTTATAGAAATCTTTTACCTCTGCTTAGTTATTTTAATCATGTAAAGTTATTCAGGTTTCTCAAATATGACGGAGACTTATTATCCTGTTTCCCAGCATTTGTTGTTGGCTTTTAATATAATTTTATAAAATATTATCGAAAGAAGGTTAGTGTACTTAATTTACCTTCGCAAAAATATTTGCTATGAAGAATACAGGGAGAAAAATTAAGAAATTTATTTATATTTGTAAACACAGAAATAACGCAGGCAGCACCAAGTTCTTTCACGATAGTTTTTAAATGTATGTTTAGATAACATAATTTAAAAATTATCTATTTTTTTTAACTATGAGCATATATCAAATAACATTATAAGAATCACCTTTAAAAAAATTAATTTGACAGACCAAGTTTGTGCTCAAACATAGAAACATGTTTCAAAAATATTTAAAGCAAGCAAATAGGCTAAAGTATAACAGTCAAATGTTACAAGTATAAAAGATAACTAATTTAATACGTTCAAAAACAATATAAAGATTTATATATAAGCCGAATAACTTAAAACATAATAACCGAAATAAGTATAATACACTGAAAATTGTTGTTTCAAAAGAAGTTTTTTCATAAGGAATAAAGTATACCTCTTATATATAAGAAATGCTACTATTCAGAAGTAAATCGTTAACTTGTATATAAGAAAAATTGACATTTTACTTTTGGACAGCACACAAAATCAGCCAAGATTGGCGATTTAGCTCTGAAATTGCTCTAGGTCAAATGAAGCGAGCAGTGGGCAAGCTGCCAAAGGACCAATGAAAAGATAAAATACCCGTTCCAGCAATTAACCGTGAATTTCATTACTGCAACGAGCAATTTATTCGGACGAAGAGGAATGTGTTCCTGAGGAAAAACTTGAACAACTTTATAACGTATTGACATTTCAACATATCTGTCAGTAATATTAGGATATTTTCATTTTCGGGCAGTATGAAATATTTAAGCTATAGTGATTTTTTGATGACGCACGTATACGAACAAGAATTCAGAATATTATATATAATATGAAATATCTTATCATTTGTGTTTCGAAGTACATTTGAACTTCCATTAAATGGATGGAGAAAACCATGAATTCAACAAAAGATGCAAATTCTAATAAAAAAAGGAAACACTTCAAAAAAAAAAAAAAAAAAAAAAAAACGAATTTGCTTTAATTAAAATAAAAACAAACAAAACCATAAGAAAAATATTTAGTTTAAATTTAATGTTTTTAAATTACAATTTGATAACAAAAAACTGATTTAAAATATTAATTCTAAGAAACATGAATAATTTATTGTATTTTATTTGTTGTGAATATTGAAGTGAGACTGCATAAACTATACAGAATTCTAAAAAGTAGTGAAAGAACTATCGTGTTTTGCTGAAACACAAGGAAAAGCTTATAGGTCAAATATTTATTTTAAAAAGAGATTGGTTTGTCTGTCGCTCATTTGCATACATAACAGACATTTCTAACAGTGCTTAAAGTGGACATACTACAACATATACAAGCCTAATGTGTGATTCGAAACAAGATAATACTAAACCGAAGGCAAGAGTTCTAATCATTTAGTCACCAGATCGGAATTTTCTTGATAGATTAATTTATATTTGCTTCATGTAGACAAATTTCAGCAACGATTATTTTAAAGAACCAATTTTAATCGTAAATGAAGTGCGATAATTTCTATTTCTGAGAGGCAAAATCAATTCCACAAGGAAGGAAAAAAAATCCAATATACTCATAGACGTCTGTGGAGTACAAAACTAAAGAAAACAAAGATCATACAAAACTAAAGAAAAAGGGTATACAAAACTAAAGAAAACAAAGATCATACAAAACTAACGAAAAAGGGTATACAAAACTAAAGAAAACAAAGATCATACAAAACTGAAGAAAAAGGGTATACAAAACTAAAGAAAACAAAGGTCGCAGTAGCCTGATGGAGAAAAGTGTAACTCTCCTGCCTATGACGTTGTAGGTTCAATACCTGACTCAACAAAATGTTATTATACTAAAAGAATTTTGACTGTGACACTTAAATAGACTTTAGTTCAAAATCATAAGACATCTTACAGACTTCTGTCAAGAGATGTTTCCAATAATTGTGTCAGACTTACATTTAACTTTAAACGGAGTGATGAATATGAAGCATCTATAATTTATCTTAATACACATTAAAGAAAAAAAAAAAGTACCTTTGCTTCTGACAAAAATTGCAATTTAAAAAATACGGATTCCTATCTGAAAATAATTAGACAATAATTTTTATGTTATTTATGTTTTTTATGTTTTTATTATGAAATTATGTTAATTTCGGAATCAATTTTATTTCATTTACTTTTTTTTCAAGAAACTGTATTTATGAGGTTAAAAATAAATAATTTAATTTAAAATATGGTCCAAACAACAAATATAGATGAAAAAGAAAATCCACATTTTGATAAATAATGTTCATTTTAAAGTTTAGTAAATTTTTTTCAGAATTTTTTTTAGATCAATGGAATGTGTGTATCAGACTATTAATACCACTCTGTTTTATTGTATTAAACAAATTCTCAACAAGATTCAATACTAATTTCACAAGAGTTCTATGTTCACTTCTAAGAATTCTTTCTCAACTAAAATATTATTAAAATTTGTCATTTTCAAGGTGGAGTTTCAAAATCATCAACATTAGGGGTTGTGGTCATGGAGGCGAATTTTATATCAGCTTTATAAGGACTAAAAACAAAGCAACTGTGTCTCCTCAAGAACCGTCACCATGGAAGCCGGTTGCAGAAACACGAGGAAGACATGACTGCTTTAAGAAACGGAGCGCCGTCGGATTTGAATGTCAGTGCAAGAACAGCAACGAGAAAAGGAAATCCTGGTCTGCACCTATCGGTTATGAATGTCAGTGCAGCAGGTCAACGCCCTTCGAAGCGTGGCACTATACTCCGGATTTTATTTTAGCCTCTACTGAGATAGAGTTGATGCACTCCTGTCGTCTGCAGGAACATATTATGGTGGAAGCTCGGGAGTTTTCCCTATTTTCCTCTCTTGTAAACACATGAATTCGACCCACTATCTATAACAACAGGCATTTACGCTGATTCTCAACAGGCATAGATGCCCATTGTATAGCGTCAAATTGATATTATAATAAATAGTCATCAAATTTTTTGTTAAAAACCAGAGAAACAGGTTAAATATGAAGAAAAATATGAAAAAGACCATGAACTTATTAAACAAATTGTTCTGGTATATGTATCTTTTATGCTCTTATGTTAGGGGGGGGGAATTTCTTCGTATTTGAGTTTTTTGCTCATTTTGTCGTTGGGGTACAATAGAATGTTTGTTATTCAAATATTATAAAGATAATTGAAGACAGTATTCATAGCACTGACAGAATGTAAGATAAATTTGAAATCAAAACACTGATAATAAAAAGTAAGGAATAAAAATGAGTTTTTTCAAACATAGTTTTTTTACAAAGTGGGCTTCAGAATTATTCCTATTTCAAAATTATGGCCAAATTAGTATCAAATAAGTAACATATCAATGAAATGCAACTTTTTAGTCATTAGCTTAACTGGTGATTATCAAATACCAGTGTTTGGATAAATTTAAAGGGAAAAATCATTCATTAGAATATAACGAACCAATAAATTAGATACATGTGATAAAAAGTCTTAAATAGGATTTTTGACAAAAATGTTTAATCTTAAGAAATAATGATTTCTATATGTACTTTAAATGCATAATAATAACTTTTCCCTTAAAGTTAAGTCTTCGAGACTTACTGGCAGCCGATGCATGATTTGAGCACATGATGTTCATAGGGAGTCATGGTCTCGTGTAATTGGAAGAATAAATCCAGCATTTTGATTAGTAAGTCTTGAAATATTTGTCAAGTTTTACTGTCAAGAAATCTGCAGACATTTCAAACATTTATGCTGTTGCTCTCATCTCGGAAATATATAATATATTCTTTATGTTAGAAACACAAAAACAAAAGATAATTTTACGTTTGACCACTTAAATGCAAATTTCCGAAATGTCAGCTTAGGCACATTTAGAACATTCTGTACAGGTATACAAACAGATTTTTCCTTCAATGGTATTAAATTTCTTTTCAATAAGTCACCCCTGTTTTATTCCTTTTACTTCTAAATATGTTCCCTATTACTATTTAATCCTTTAAAAAAAAAAAAAAAAAAAAAAAAAAAAAAATGAAACTTAGTTTTTGTGTCACAAAATTAATATCAAATAGGTTTAGTTTCATTCTTTTTGTATGGAAGAAAAAGCATCAAATCTTCATTGAAACGAGGTGCATTTCCGAATAGTTTTTTAATCAAAAGAAATAGAGCAGGCTTCTTTTTGACGAGAAAAGGTGTATTCTACCATGAAATGACAAAAAAAGTAGGAAGAAAGAAAAAGAAATTCGTTTTTCCGAAAGTGATTAAAAAGTGCAATGAGACAAAAAAGATCTTCATGTGATGACGTTTTAAAAACAACGCTTTCATGAAATTTAACTTTTAGAAACTCAGACACTTTTTCTTTCCAAAAGTAGAAAAAAAAAAGACAAGATTTTGCAAAGTTAAAAATTTTAAAGTAATTCTTCAACACCTGCAAACGCTTATAGTAACAATGTTTTTTATTTTTTATTTATTTATTTTTTGCATGATCGATGGAAAAGCTTTTTAGAACGGTGGCAACAACACCCTTCAATTCCAACTGGTCAAATATTAGATTTCTCTGAAATCCAAGAGTAATCCGAAACACTGAGATCACGGGGGGCCGTGTGAAAAAGTTTTTACTTTTTAAAGAAGAAAAATAAATCGTGATAACGGCAGCGAAGCGTTTTCCTGCACCGCGAATAAAAATGACGCTTCGGATGAGATGGACAAGAAATGATTTTCCCTTGTGTTTATATAACCTTGAATTCAAAAAACAAATTACATCGAAATAATTGCATTTATTAGCAAAATAAATTTTTCGTTTTCATTCGAAAAAAAAAAATTATTGTAATTATTTTTTCCTTTAGCGAGTGTGCATTGCAGTCCACATTTTGTTATAATGAATATTAAAATATCATATTTTTAGTCTGTAATAACAGTTCGGTTTATTCCTAGGAATTTTTTTAAGTAAAATGTTTCATTATAGTGTTCTAAAATAAGACGAACACTAATATTGATCTTTAATGAAGTTTATTTCAAAACTTCCTTTAAATACCTATTTTTGTTTGGTTATCAATGTTTATCTGTTCCTTGATAATATCTTATATTATATCTTTATGCCTGAATTTCAGAAATTTATTCCGTTGAGTGGAAATAATTTACAGCAGCCCGATTTACTCAATGCCAACATGTGATCTGCAGGACGCATTTTCAACTTTAACCTTAACAACTCCCTGCTCAACATGAAGCAAAATTCTGTTTTCGTTAATTCAAATGCTTTTGAATTCGAATTTTGATTTTCTTACTTCGAATTTTCATTAATTAAAAAAATAAAAACAAGAGAAACTTAAGCAATAAACCAATCTGAGACTCAAAATATTATGTTAGGGCATATGCAATTTTCTCACTGAATAGAGCGAAATTATCAAATTTTAATTGAGTTTTGAAGGGAAATGTACTTAAAGTTGTTGCCAAAAATGATAAAAAATAAAATCAAGATTTGCAACATTTTACAGCTTCATTTTTATTTCAAATACTCATTATAGCAAAATTGAAAGCATTTTCACCTAAATTTTTTTATAAGCATTTCAAATAATAATATTAGAAAACAATACAAATGATTCATTTTCATAAGATAAAGTTTAGCATGCGCAGTAAATTCAATTTTATCTACAATGGTTATTTAGCATTATGAGAAAATCAAAAATTGTAAATGATATAAGTTATAATATATTTTTTAGGTAAATCTTTTATTAGTATCGCATATTCTTTTTTCATTGTTTCTTTGACTAATTGTGAGTAAAAATTTGTCATGTCTTAATATTTCAAAAATTACTTTAAGAGCTTTGATCTGCTTGTTAAAAAGATTTTCAGCAAATAAAGATGCAGACATTAAATTTTCATTAAATAAAGTACAATTTTCTCTTAGAAAGTGATATTTTTATAACAATGGTTATCTTTATTGGAGCAATTTCAAAACTTTCTTACATTACAAGCATTTGCATTGAATCAATCCATGAATCATTTTCTATTTGTAGTTATTTTATGAATTAGAAAGATTTATATATATATATATATATATATATATATATATATATATATATATATATATATAAACACACACACACACACATATATATATATATGTTTATATATACATAAATTAAAAGATATTTCTTTCTTACTTCCATGTTAAAAGTAAGAAAGTCTATAAATTTTAAAGATTCTAAAACATGGAGAACAACACTCGAGGGAGTTGGTCTTAATAAGAAGAAGACACTGTCAAGGAAGTGATACAACTGTAAGGTGCTTAGAAGAAAATTGTCTAAAAAATTGAAACAGTCCTAAATTTTGTAGTGTCTTCCTCGGGGAAAATATTTTAGTGTTTCAGGCATTCCGAAGAAAACAAAGTGAAGCTGATTGGCCTTCCAAAAATAATAGAACCTTCCATTTTCTTTTTCATTCAGTATGTCTCAGCAACCAAGTCTTGCATTGAAAAATAAAGAGAGATGAAAGAAATATGAAAATTAAAAATAAATGTATAAAATGTAACAAACGAAAGTTAATAAAAAAAATCCCTTAAAAATGTAAAAACTGCTATCTAAGACTCAGAGCACCAGAAGAAGGAGCCATATCTTTATTATGAAAAAAAAATGCAGTAATCCATTTTATCCTTTAATGGAACCATGTAAAACATTTTCGATGAAGCATTTTTTGTTTTTAAAAAGGAAGATTTTAGTGAAAAAATTGATTTATATTAAATGGATGACAAAATAAAAGTGCACAGAAAAAAGTAATTCATTACTTTCATGAATTGGAACCATGGTCATGTGCTTGTGGTAAGTATAAGTAGGTTGTTGATGCAATCTTGTTTTTATCTGTTTCATTTCATCATTGCATTTGACATATTCATCATTGAAACTTTATTATTAGCGTAAAATTATCCTTTAAAACTATTATAAATCCATGCTTGTAATTAAATAGATATTCAATTTTTATAGACATTGCTTAAATTTAAATATTTAAATTTACTAGAAAATGTATATTTTTTTAATTCTTTCTTCACTGTTGAGAAAATATGCTTAAAAATTACCTACATTAATTTATTAAACTGCAATTTATTCAATTAATTTATTACAAAAATATTACAGGTATTTTCCTGAGTAAAAAGAAATTATATAAAGTTACTTAAATAACATATACAAAAATATCCCCAAAATCACGAAAAAAATGAATTCTTGAATGAACCTCTCATTTTTGAAGACGTAGTATATATTTGACTCCATGCAACAGACATCTTTGCAGCCAAAAGTTGTTTTGAACCATTTTACATTCACTTTGCTTTCTGGAAAGACATTTGATAAAGAAGCGCATTTATGTTTCGCAAGAAAAAAACAGGAAGACTCCCAAGAACCCATTATGATAAATGCGCGTACAAAGAGCAGCAGTGCAAGAGATATTTTTTTCTTTTCAGTAGTGGTTGGAATCAAACTCGCAATCTTCCACTTAAACGTGCGGTACATTTAGATTAGATCATTCTAAGCTCAAGTTGTTTTTCCAAGTTATAAGGAAATTTCAAAATAATAAAGTTAATTATTCCAAGTTTATATTAGATTGATTAATCGTGTAGTCGTGTGATCAGCATCGATTAAGATTGATTAGACATTTTCAATAATATGAACAGTGTAATCTTCCATTTCGTCAGAAATCAGTATTGAAATAGAATTTTGTTATTATTTCCATGATAATAAATTGGGAAAAATATTTTTCTTTTCAAAGATTGTAAGTAAATCCTACAACTTGATGCACTGTGCATTGCTAAGCTGTTACAAATATGAATATCTTCACAATATAGAGAAAATATAATAATAGGAGAATTTTCATTTCATCAAATATATATTTTTCAACTTAACCCTTTCTGTTTTATCGTCGTTAAAAATACTTCAACTGATTTAGTACAAACATTTGTTCAAATCAGTGGAGTGTATAAATACAATATTTTTATAGATATAATGTAGAGTAAAATATATTATTCTGGAAACCCTATTTAAGGGAAAACATACTTGGCTACTTGAATCTCCCACATATTTTTAAGGGTTAAGTATATTTGAAGCAGAAGGAGCGTTCTTTTATTTTCTGTTTCTGTATCTTATAAATCACCGTAGTAAGAAATCCCACACATATATAAATGAGAATCTGGCAGATAAATTTTCGAAAAATTCGGCTCCTTGGAGATACATTGAACCGAATCAACCTTTGGACGACTCCCTCGTTGAACTGCGTGAGAAGCAAGTCCGAACACGCTACTCCAAACGAAGGAATTTATTCTAGGTACAAAAAACTGTTCTGTTC